>OZ005734.1:262688448-263278764 GCA_963930755.1 Eudasyphora cyanicolor
TTTATTTTATTTTATTTTATTTTATTTTATTTTATTTTATTTTATTTTATTTTATTTTATTTTATTTTATTTTATTTTATTTTATTTTATTTTATTTTATTTTATTTTATTTTATTTTATTTTATTTTATTTTATTTTATTTTATTTTATTTTATTTTATTTTATTTTATTTTATTTTATTTTATTTTATTTTATTTTATTTTATTTTATTTTGTTTTATTTTATTTTATTTTATTTTATTTTATTTTATTTTTTTTTTATTTTATTTTATTATAGTGGTCATTGTAACATTCCAGATGTAGTGATTTTTAGAATCTATTTTAAATCCTATTTCACAATCCTGTACATAAATAAAAAATTGGTATTTTCAATTTTATTTTTTTTATTCATAAGCAACTAAACATATTTTTATAAATATCACAAAACACTCCGTATAGTTTAACACATCCACTTAGCCATAGAATCCGCCATAACCATAAGGACGACCGTAGTAACCTCCATAGGGACGGCCATAATAACCACCATAGGGACGACCGTAGTAACCACCATAGGGACGGCCAAAACCGCCGTAACCGCCATAATAGGGACGACCAAAGCCTAAAAGGAATTGGCGGGCCTCGCGTGTGCTGCCATCTCCGTTATTAACTCCGGTATCCACATCGGACAAATCAGTAGGGGTATCCTTTTCACCTTCACTTTCAGTTTGCTCTTGGACTGCAACTTCTTCAATAGCGGCGGACAAGGCCATGGCCATGAAACAGGCGAAGACGAATGTCAATAACATGAAACAGCGCATTTTGCCTTTACAGAATCTAAACTTTTTTGTTCTTAGAAATTGCGTTCTTAACTCGAACTCTTAACGTTTGCGTTTGATGAGACACTTAGCGAGTAGTGTCACTTTTATACTAGGGAAAATGTGAGAAATTCTATTCTGATTTTTTTCTTTTCACTTTTTTGCTTTATTTAATCTTTTTGCAATATTCGCGCGAAGTTATAATACATATACATATGTATGAGGCGCACAACTGCTAAAACCCATACAAATGTAAAACTTGATCTCGATCTAAGACGCAGACAAACCAATCGCATAAACAAATTAAATGGATGTGATACGGCCATTCAGCCAAAATCAACAAAAGACCAAAATTGAGGCGAATTAAAGGGGAATGGGGAATTTTGCGCTCTGCTAATGCCAACAAAAGTGGACAGGTGTAAAGCGTTTATGAAACGCATCATTAGAACTGTGAAGTCGTTGGAGACGTTAACATCGCCTGAGAATTCCCCAAATATGGGTTCTGCTTTATTCGGTTAAGAAATAAATAAAACAAAGACAAATTTGGATTTTTTATATTTTTCTCTCTACACAATTTTCTCAGTCCAAGTGCAGAACTATAGTCGACAGCTATAAAGGGCAAAGTCTTCATTTTGTGGTGGAAATTCCATATACGCGTATAATTAACAATTTTTCCGGTGTTTGACTAACCGCTTCTAAAACGTAGAAGAGAACAAAAATTCAAATAAATTATCAAGACATCTTACTTTGGGTTTTTTGGTTTATTGTTAGTTGTTTGTTATCTTAATAGATATGGACAAAACGAGTTCTAATGGGTTGGTCAAAACTAAACAGTATTCAATTGTAATTCAAACGGCATTAAACTGAAATTAAAAACTGAATTAAATTTAAATTTACCGATTAAATATTTTAATTAAGAGAGCTTCAATTCATAGAAATTGAGGAGTAAAATCATTCTAAGTCCATCTCCGATTTGAATTTGAATATATTTGCTATAGAGGTCAACAATCTACACTTCACTATGGGGGGAATTTCAGGAAACGGACATACATATATCAACCGTTTTCTAACCAGTCAGCCGATTAGTATGAAACATGACATACTTATACAGGGTAGCCCAAAATGACCGAAGGGGTTTGAGGTCATTATAACATTTTATTTAACATAAAGTTATATTTTTTTCTTTCAGTATTTTGTAAAAACTAAAATGGAAAATTACAAAACTGAACAACGTGTCCACAAAAAAAAATATTCTCCATCAATATACTGTATGTGAAAAAAATTAATTATTAAGTCTTAAAAAAAAGAAGTTATAATGAACTCAAACCCCTTCTGTCATTTTGGACCATCCTGTAGAGGAGGGATTAACAAGTTTAAGTTTAAAATGTAAACCATACGGAGCTGCAGTTTCTTAAATTAGCCCGCTGAAGTAATTTTGAAATGATTGTAAATTTTCTGTTTCTGCATTCATATTAGTGAATTTCATATTCAAAATGTTTCGTCCAAATTTCATATTTATAGAATGATTTGTCTAGTTTCCATTTTTATAGAAAAATCGGTCGAAATTAACTAGAAAATTCGTTGGAATTTATAGAAAATGTCGTCGAAATTACATTTTTGTTGAAATATTTCGTCGAATTTCCTTTTTTCCAGATTGTTTCGTCAAAATTCCATTTTTTATAAATTATTTCGTCAAAATTTCAGTTTTTCGGAAATTTTGTCGAAACGTAATTTAAAAAAAAAATTCTTTCGCCAATATTACAATTTTATAGAAAATGTCTTCGAAATTCCATTTTTACAGAAAGTTTGGTCTAGATTCGTTTATATGTTTATCGATAACTCCGTCGAAAAGTTCAAAAAAAATGTTTAAAACATTTTTTATAAAAAATGTAATTTGTACTTAAAATTTAAAAATAAAAATTCGTCGAAATTTCATTTTTATTGAAAATTTCATTAAAATTCCATTTTCATAGAAGGTTTCCCCGAAATTTTATTTTATAGACAATTTTGTCTAATTTACATAATTTATAGAATGTTTCATTTCAATTTCATTTTTATACAATGTTTTTCGATTTTCCATTATTATAGAAAAATCCGTCGAAATTTTATTTTATAGAATATTTTGTTATAATTCAATTACCAAGGACATTTCGTCGAAATGAATATTTTACATTTAAAATTTCCCTTTTATAGAACATTTAATTTTTACCAGAAAATTCGTCGAGATTCCATTTTTATTGAAAACCTCGTTTATGTAGAATTTTTAGTCGAGATTCTAATTTCATATTAAGTTTCGTCAAAATTCTATTTTTATACAATGTTTTGACAAAAGTTTCATTTTTATAGAGTGTTTCCTCGAAATTCAATTTTAATAGAAAATTTCATTGAAATTTAATTTTTATAGATAATATATTAGTTATATTTTTAAGAAATGTCTTCAAAATACCATTTCTTATAAATTTCGTCGAAATTTAATTTCACGAAATTTCATTTTAATTTTTATAGAAAAATACATCTAAAATTTCTTTTTATTAATTTCATTTTTATAGAAAACATAGTTAAAGTAAAATTTTTAACGAAAATTGTGTCAAAATTTCATTTTTTATAAATTTCGCCGAAATTTCACTTTTATGGATTGTTTTTTTCAAAATTCCATTTTATTGAAAATTGTGTCGAATTTATATTTTGATAGAATGTTTGTTAACTTGCCATTTTTATAGCAAATCCGTCGAAATTTCCGAAAAATTTCGTCAAAATTTAATTTCTAAGGGAATTTTTTTAGAATGTAGGTTTTATATAAAATTTCATTTTACATAAAATTTTTACAAAAAAAAGAAAATTCGTCGAAATTCAATTTTTATAAAAAATGTCCCTGAAATTCAAATAATTTCATTTCTATATAAAATTTCCGGAATTTCAATTTTTATAGAATAATTCATAATCTATTTTTATAGAATATTGTCGATTCAAAATTTTCTTTTTTTATAGAAAAATCTGCCGAAATTTCATTTTTTTTAATGTTTCGTCGAAATACCATTTTTAAAGAATTTTAAGCCGAAATTTAATTTTATTTTGATGGAAAATTAAATTTTCAAGAAAATTCGTCTAAATTAAATTTTTATAGAAAATGTCGTCGAATTACCATTTCTATAGAAATTTCATTTATAGGTAATTTTGTTGAAATATAATTTTACATAATATTTCGCGAAGATTTAATTTTTATAGAAAATTTTATTTTCACAAGAAAATTCGTGGAAATTAAATTTTTATAGAAAATGTCAAAATTCCATTTTTAGAAAATTTCGTCAAAATTTTTTTCTAACAAAATTCATATTTATGGAAAAATTTCGTCGAATCCATTTTTATAGAAAATTTCATCGAAATTTTTTTTGTAGAAAGTTTCGTATAAATGTCAATGTTATAGAATGTTTGGACGTTGTTCCATTTTTACCGAAAAATGTTTCGTCGAAATACCATTTGAATAGAATTTTTAGTCGAAATGTAGTTTACATCAAATTTCGCGAAGATTTATTTTGTAAGAAAATTTCATTTTTACAAGAAAATTCGTCGAATTTCCATTTATATTACAAATTTTATCGAAATTCCATCTTTCCATTCCATTTCTGTAGGAAATTACGTACGCATTGATTTTTTATAGAATATTGTGTCAATTTTCCAGGTTTTTTTAGAAAATTCCGCAGAAATTTAATTTTTATAGAAATTTTCTTCGAAATTGAGGTGTTACCTAAAAATTCCCTACGATTCTATTTTATTGAAAATTAAATTTTCAAGAAAATTCGTAGAAATTCCCTGTATATAGAAAGTATCGTCGAAATAACATTTATATAGGATTTTAATAGAAATTTAATTTTATAGGAAATTTTGTCGAAATGTAATTTTACATCAAATTTTGCGAATATTTAATTTGTATAGAAAATCTTATTTTTACAAGAAAATTCTTCTAAATTAAATTTTTATAGAAAATTTCGGCTAAATTCCAATTTTAGAAAATTTCGTGGAAATGTGAAAATGTTGTCGAAAATCCATCTTTTCATACAATTTTTAAAGGAAATTTCGTCGAAATGAAATTTTTATAGAATGTTGTGTCAATTCTAATAGAAAATTTCGGGGAAATTTAATTTTTATAAAAAATTTCGTCAAAATTTCATTTCTAACAAAATTTCATATTTATGGAAAAAATTCGTCGCTTTTTATCGAAAATTCGACCGAAATTTAATTTTTATAAAAAAATTGCGTTGAAATATTATTTGCAGAACTTTCATTTTCACAAATTTTGTCAAAAGAAATTACATTTTGCTAGAAAAGGAGAATTCGGTAGAAGAATTGAATTTTCTAGAAAACGGATATATTGGCGCAGAAAAATTAAACTTCCAGAAAATTTTCCAAAAAATTAAAATCGGAAAATAGTTTAAATCCTAAACTCCACAATACCTTTTCTATAAGCATACCCAGTTGCATTACAATTTGTTGACCGACTAAAGAACGACAGATTAATTACCTGTTCCCCCAATCAGCGACAGTGAGTGCTATTTTGAGGATCAAATTCTTTTTATTAGAGTTGGAATTACTCGAGTCAAGATGAATCAATGCGACTTTGTGAATGAAAGTAGTTTTAGAGGGAACATTTGAAGTGCTGAATTAGAAGCAAGGGGTATATGCTAATATAATAATATTATTTAAATTATACTTAAGTACCTTATTTAAAGTTTAAAATTATATATTGCAAATGTCATACACATATATACGTACATATTTCTAAATTACATTCAACAAATATTTAATTCAGTTTATTGTCATAGGAGTATAATATACAATTATCTTAAAATAATATTTTATGTTGGCTATAAAAGCGAACCTGAATATTAAAAATTGTTTAAAAAAAGTTTAATTCTTTTAAATGAATCATCATAAAACGAGTCATACCATTATTTATTTTCTTTAAGTAATGTGAATATGTGAAAAATGTACGGGAATTCTCGGAAAAAAATTCGCGTAAAAATGCAAAATTTCCGACTTAACATTGTAGTATGTAGCTTCATGGTTCGTCGTCCAATCTTTTTCCAAACACATGCGTCCAAACAATCTATCAAACGTAGATGTGTTTATGTTTATCATAAACAATAACACTATGCAACAAAATTTTTCTTAAAAAAATCCTTAGAGTTTTTCAAATAGACACTCTTTTTCGCTAGAACATTTAAGAGCTGAAACAAAAAACTTGTTTGACTTTTTTAAAATTTTTTGTAAAACGTTTGATTTTTTACAAAAAATTTTTGAGGTGTACAAATTTGAGCAATTTTTCTAGGAAATGCAAATTTGATGGTATTTTCTAAAAAAATATATAATAAGTTCAAGAATTTTTGTAAAAAAAATTACATTTTTATTAAATTATGTAGAAAAATTTAATTTTGTAGAAAAATTCAAATACACGTAATTTTTTTAGAGAAATGCAATTTCAATGAAATTATAAAAAAAATCTGAAATTTTAGTGTATATCGAATATATACAAATAAATATATTTATCCGATAAAACGTCCAAATGCAAAGTTTGGTTTCAATCAAATGAAAAATATTCAAAAATCCGAAGTCTAGTCAAAATAAAATTTTTCTGATAAATTTCGTTGAATGTTCATATTTCTAAAAAAAATGTCTTCGAATTTTAAAATTTCAACAAAATTTTCTAGTACAAATTTAATTTCAAGAAATTTTGTATAGAAATGCAATTTTAACAAAATTTTCTAGAGAAATGCAATTTCGAAAACTGTTTTCAGAAAAATGCAATTTCGACGAAATTTTTAAAAAATTCAATTTAGAAGAAATTTTGTAGAAAAACTAGATTTCGACAAAATTTTTTAGAAAAATTTTAAGTAATTTTCTAGAAAAGTGCAAATTTAAAGGAATTTTCTAAAAAAAATTAAATTTTGCAGAAAAATTCAATTTCGAGATAAAATACGATTTAAAAGAAATTTTATTTTATTAACAATATTAGAAACAAAATTTAATTTACGACATTTTTCTTGTGAATTTCATTATAATTGCACTGTTTTGTAAATTTGGGAAGAATTTTTATAGAAAATGTCTGATTAATTTAATATAAATCGAATTTATATAGAAAAAATTATCAACATTGTTATTTTCAAAAAATTTTCGTCTAAATTGAAGCTTTCTAAAAAATGTGTGAAAGCATTTTTATTGAAAATTTCGTTTTTTCTAGAAAATATTGTTGAAATTGTTTATTTCTAGATAAATTCTTCAAATTTAAATATTCGAAAAAAAATTGCTGAAATTTAATTTTTCTGGGAAATTCCCTTCATCGGCATTGGCCACTACATTTCAGATGTTTTATTGTGCAAATATTGACAATTTTAGTGTATATTGAACATATGCAATAAGATATATTTGAACGATAAATGCAAAGTTTGGTTTCAATCAGATAAAAAATATTCAAAAATCTAATAATTTAAAAAGTCTATTCAAAATTTCGTTGAAATTGCAGAATTTTTCGAAATGAAGAAATTTTCTAGAAAAATTAAATTTTAACTAAATTTTGCAGAAAATATCAATTTTACGACTTTTTTTTTGTAAATTTCATCACAATTGCAGAATTATTGTAAATCTATTTGGAAGTTTGTTTTTTATAGAAAAATTCTACATAATCTAATATAGATCGAATTTGTATAGAAAATTTTGTCAAAATTTATATTTTTAAAAAATTTTAAAATTAATTTTCGTTTATACAATAATACATTTTTATTGAAAATTTAGATTTTTCTAGACAATTATGTCAATATTAGACATCGGATTTTTGCATATTTTTAATTTTTCATCCGATTGGAGCCAAACTTTGCATTTAGACGTTTTATCGTTCAAATATAGAAAATTTTAGTGTATATCGAATATATGGAAAAATATATTTGAACAATAATTAGACGTTATAAATGCAAAGTTTGGTTCCCATCAGATGAAAAATTAAAATATTCAAAAATCTGAAGTCTAGTCACAAATTAAATTTTTCTGTAAAATTTCGTTGAAATTGCATTTCTATACAAAATTTCTTGAAATTAACTTTATTCTAGAAAATTTGATTGAAATTTCAAAGATCGATGAGAGGATTATGGTTAGGATTGATTTTTTACAAAATATTTTCAGACAGTACAGAGTTGAGCGAATTTTTTAGTAAAATGCAAATTTTAAGGTATTTTCTAAAAAAAATCAAGTTCAAAATTTTTTGTAGAACAATTTAATTATGACGATATTATTATGTTAAATTATGTAGATAATTGTAATTTGAATTAGTTTTTGTAGAAAAATTTAATTCCAATGTAACTCTTTAGAGAAATGCAATTTCAATGAAATATTGTAAAAAATCTGCAATTTGAAGAAAATTTTGCAGAAAATATCAATTTTACAAAATTTTTTGTTTGTAAATTTCATGAAAATTGAAGATTTATTGTAAACTTAGTGATAATTTTTATGAAAAATTTCGTAATATTTTTTCGATATATAATTTTTCTAAAAAAAGTTTTTGAAATTGCAATTTTCCAGGACATTTCCTTCATCCGCCTTTATAAAGTCAATGACATTTAATCCGAGCAGTGTCACTTATCAGAAGCCAATGTCCTTCAAACTACTCATTCAGTGGCCCTTAATCCTCTCCTCAATCTTTGAAATTTCAACAAAATTTTCTAGAACAAATTTAATTTTAAGAAATTTTGAATAAAAATGCAATTTTTACAAAATTTTCTTGAGAAATGAAATTTCAAAAAGTACAATTTCAACGAAATTTTGTAAAAAAAATTGCATCATTTTTTTAGAAAAATACAAATTTGAAGGTATTATCTAGAAAAAAGCAAATTTAAAGGAATTTTCTAACAAAAAACAATTTCAAGAATTTTTGTAGAAAATAATATAATTGTGATGGAATTTTCTTTAAATTTTCAATAAAAATTTATTTTCAACGATATTTTATAGAAAAATACAACTCTAAAAATTGCAAATGCAAATTTTTGAGAAAAATTCTATTTAGAGATCAAATAAAATTTAAGAGAAATTTTATTTTAATAATAATATTAGAACAAAATTTAATTAAAAATTGTATTGTGAATTTCATCTTAACTGCACTTTTATTGTAAATTTAGTGAACGTTGCATTTTTATAGAAATGTCTGCAGAATTTAGTATTAACGATTTTGTATAGAAAAAAATTTTTATTCTCAAAAAAATCGTAATTAAAATTTTCTAAAATGTTTGCTTTATCTACACAAATTTCGTCAAAATTTGTAAATTGTAAATTTAATTAAAATTGCTTTTTATAAAAACTGTCTGCATTATCTAATATAAATCGAATTTTTATAGAAAATGTTGTCAAAAATTGTCAAAATTAATTTTTTTTAATAAAATCTTGTCAAAATTACATTTTTATTGAAAATTTTGTTTTTCAAGACAATTAAGTCAGTATTACACCTCGGATTTCTGCATATTTTTAATTTTTCAACCGATTGGAAAACTTTGCATTTAGACATTTTATATTTCAAATATAGACAATTGTAGTGTATATCGAATATTTGCAAAAAATATATTTGGTCAGATGAAAAATATTCCACAGTCTAGTCAAAATTAATTTTTTTGAAAAATTTTATTGAAATTTTAAAATTTCAACAAAATTTTCTAGAAGAAATTTAATTTCAAGGAATTTTGTTTAGAAATGCTATTTTAACAAAATTTTGTAAAGGTAAGAAATTTCAAAAAATGTTTCAGAAAAGTGCAATTACGGCGAAATTTTTAAAAAAGGCCATTTCAACGAAACTTTGTAGTAGAAATTGATTTTTAGAAAAATTCAAATTTGAAGGTATTTTCTAGAAAAATGCAAATTTAAAGGAATTTTCTTAAAAAAAACAATTTCAAGAATTTTTGTAGAAAAATGTAATTATGATGAAATTTTCTAAAAAATTGCAATTTTCATTAAATTTCCAAAAAAAATTTATTTTCAACGTTATTTTTAAAGAAATATGCAACTCCAAAATTTGCAAATTTTGCAGAAAAATTCAATTTTAAAGAAAAGTACAATTTAAGAGAAATTTGTTTATCTTTTATACGAGCAGTGTTACTTATCAAGAATCGTCGTCCTTTAAACTACTCATCCGTCCAGAGGCAATTAATCCTCTCATCGATCTTTAAAATTTCAACAAAATGTTCCAGAACAAATTTAATTTCAAGACATTTTGTATAGATTTTAGAATTAGAATTTTCTAGAAAAGTGCAATTTTAACAAAATTTTCTATAAAAATGCAACGTTCACTAAATTTACAATAAAAGTGCAATTAAGATGAAATTCACAAAAAAAATCGAAATTAAATTTTGTTCTAATATTATTATTAAAATAAAATTTCTCTTAAATTGTATTTGATCCCTAAATATAATTTTTCTCCAAAATTTGCAATATAAAATATCGTTGAAAATAATTTTTTCTTGAAAATTTAATGAAAATTGCAATTTTATAGAAAATTTCATCACAATTATATTATTTTCTACAAAATTTCTTGAAATTGTTTTTTGTTAGAAAATTCCTTTAAATTTGCTTTTTTCTAGAAAATACCTTCAAATTTGTATTTTTCTAAAAAATGATGCAAATTTTGTCTCCCAAATTTCGTTGAAATTGTATTTTTTGAAAATTTTAGCGAAATTGCATTTTTAAAATTTCATTTCTCAAGAAAATTTTGTTAAAACTACATTTTTATTCAAAATTTCTTGAAATTAAATTTGTTCTAGAAAATTTTGTTCAAATTTCAAAGATTGATGAGAGGATTAAGGGCCACTGAATGAGTAGTTTAAAGGACGTTGGCTTCTGATAAGTGACATTGCTCGGATTAAATGTCATTGACTTTATACAGGCGGATGAAGGAAATGTCGTGGAAAATTACAATTTCAAAAATTTTTTTTTGAAAAATTACATTTCGAAAAAAAATTTCTAGAAAAAAAAATTTAACGAAATTTTTCATAAAAATTTAATTTTGACTAGACTTTGGATTTTTTTAATATTTATGATTTTTCATCTAATTAAAAACAAGCTTTGTAGTTACACGTTTTATCGTTAAAGTATATTTTTTTTAATATATTCGATACGAGTATACACTAAAATTGTGTATATTTTAACAATAAAACATATAAATGCAATGTTTGGTTCCAATCGGATGAAAAACTAAATATGCAAATATCCGAAGTCTAATATTGACATAATTGTCTAAAAAACGAAATTTTCGACAAAAATGTATTTTCGACATTTGAAAAAAAAATAATTTTGAATTTTTTTTAGAAATATAAAGTTTGACAAAAATTTCTATTAAAATTCGATTTATATTAGATTATGCAGACATTTTCTATAAAAAAGCAGCTTTCACTAAGTTTACAATAAATCTTCAATTTTGATGAAATTTACAACAAAATTGTCCAAAGTATTATTTTCAAAAGATTTTCGTCAAATTTAAATTTTTAAACAAATTTAATTTCAAGAAATTTTTTAGAGAAATGCAATTTTAACAAAATTTTCTAGAAAAATTTAATTTCAACAAAATTTTCCAAAAAAATTCAATTTCGACGAAATTTAAAAATTGCAATTTCAACGAAATTTTTTAGAAAAATTGATTTCAACAACAATTTTTAGAAAAATACTAATTTCAAGTATAGGCACTATCGTCGCATACTTCAAAAAATGTGGAAAAAGGTATCTTCAATGAAAATTGGAACTTTAAAGAAAAAGTTTTTAAAACAACTTTAGCATAAAAATTTGTTTTTGGTTTGGTTTCATAAAATAGTGTGCCTCAATCTACACAAAAAAAACTTGCTAGGTTTTGGACAGAAAAAAAATTTTGTTGCGTAGTGTAATAAATTCATGAATGGAACTATGTCAACAAAACGCTAAAACTGAGCAGGTAAAATCCCCCAGAATTAACAACTCAGGAAAAAAATAAATAAAAAATAAACATCAAAATATAATTAAAAAATTAAACAAATAGTAGCGATGTGTCATAAATCACAAGGTTATTTTCTTGAAAATGTATCCCCCCAATTATTTTGAAATACTCTCACAGTCTCATTTATACAAATAGTCATGAATATTCATACACTGAAGACAATTTTGTCTAAATATATAGGTTTATATATCAAAACAATTTTCTAAATCTTATAAAAAAATTGTTTCTGTGTACCAACTTTTTTTAATTTCTCCCAATGCATGATGCATGTTGCTAATACTCATATCTATTGTTTTTCAAAAAATAAGTTTCTCCGATTTGCTAGAAATGTGACTGTATTTGATACGAACTATGACGACATTAGAGTGAACAATACTTCCGAAAATCTCATCAGTTCCCGCTTATACAACCGATGTGTTAATAAATTGTCTCGATCATACGTATTCCTAAAACAGGTTTTTACGTCACGAATACAAAATCAGGCATATTTGTTTGGGCTAATACAATATTTACAATCTATGGTCAGTTATGGGAATTGTTTTAAAAAATGTTCGTGTTGTTTTGTTTAGATCAATAGAAAAATATCACAGTAAAAAACGCCAATAATTGTAGTATTTATTTTACATTAAATTGATTAGTGTTCCCGAAGTGCGGTATCTCCTGACCACAACTTAAAGAGATATTTATTTATTTATAGCAAATTAAAATAAATGTAGCAGTTATTATTTTTTTTAACGCTAGTAAACAATTTTAATTTTTTTTCTAAAAAATGGTATGTCAACAATTAGACTCTGAACGTATTTAAGTGACAACAAACAATTAAATTCACTTATTCGTGTCTAAAGATTTAGATATAAATTGATGTTTCTTAGAATCGCATTTCAGTCGGCGCGCTGAGCTACACAAGTTGAATGTGGTGGAAATCCAATCATTAGACAGTAAAACTATGCTGCCAGCATTTTATTCAAGGGATGCCAATAATATTTGTATTACTAATAATAAATAAAATTTTTAATGGATACTTTATAATTTTTTACCCTACACCACACTGTGGTACAGGGTATTATAACTTTGTGCATTTGTTTGTAACACCCAAACGGAGAAGAAATAGACCCATCGCTTATTATACCGATCGGCTTAGAATCACTTTCTGAGTTGATTTAGCTATCTCCGTCTGTCTGTCCGTCTGTCTGTGCATGTATTCTTGTAATCAAAGTACAGGTCGCAATTATGGTCCGATCTCGACGAAACTTTACACATATCTTTTTTTTTGGCCCAAGGACGATCCCTATTGAAATTGGTTAACATCGGTTCAGATTTAGATATAGCCCCCATATATATGTTAGCCCCGATTTGACTACATGTCAGCGCTGTAAAAACTTTATTTTATATCCGATCAGTATGAAATTCAGCAGAAAGAGGTATCTTATTATATGAATGAACACTGTTATATTTGGAAGAAATCGGTTCAGATTTAGATATAGCCCCCATATATACGTTACCCCCGATTTCACATGTAAGCGCCATAAAAAATTTATTTTATAACCGATCAGTGTGAAATTCGGCAGAAAGAGGTTTCTTATTACGTGAAGGAATACTGCCAAATTCGGAGAAAATCGGTTCAGATTTAGATATAGCCCCCATATATATGTTACCGCCGATTTGACATGTAAGCGCTGTAGAAACTGTATTTTATATCCGATCAGTAAAAAAATTGGCAGAAAGAGGTTTCTCATTACGTGAATTAACACTGCCAAATTTGAGGGAAATCGGTTCAGATTTAGATATAGCCCCCATATTACCCACGATTTAACATGTAAGCGCTGTACAATCTGTATTTTATATCCGATCAGTAAAAAAATCTACACAAAGAGGTTTCTTATTATATGAAAGGATACTTCCAAATTCAGAGAAAATCGGTTCAGATTTAGATATAGGCCCCATATATATGTTACCCCCGATTTGACATGTAAGTGATGTAGAGACTGTATTGTATATCCGATCAGTACGAAATTTGACAGAAAGAAGTTTCTTTTTCAATGAATGAGTATTCAAGGAAAATCCGTTCAGATTACTATATATAACCTCCATATATATGTTTCTCCTGATTTGGTACCAAAGCGCTATATAAGTTGTACTTTACTTCCGATCAAAATTTTCCAGAAAGATGTTCCTAATTTTTTTATATAAGCGCTATTTTAGAGACCTGAAAGGCTTCAGCGGAAATTAAAATTAAAACATTACTTAAACTAATTATTCCAAGGTAGTACCAAATATTCCAAGGTAGTACCTACCTAACATACCCTGCATATATTACTTATATTGTGTACGACCACAAATCGGACTATTTATTGTGTTAAGGCTAATAATAACCACAGTAAATGCAAATATGTGGAATATTATTATTAGTTCAATTTTTAATTCCACACATTATATTAAACTCCTCTTTGGAATAAGCCTTGACGTGGCGGGGAGCTAAGTACTTTCGTAAAAGAAAGGAAACTAATTATTCCAACTATTCAAAAAGAAATTCTTAATGTACATTGCCGAGGTGGTGTAGGGTATTATATAGTCGGCCCCGCCCGACTTTAACCTTTCCTTACTGGTTTTTTATAAATTTAATTATTATCAATGTAATTTGCATTTAATGATATTAAAGTATACTCGATTTAGCCCCCTTCCTTTATTTATTTTCTGTTTAGGGTACTGTAAAATAGTCATGCCTCTCCCTTTCAAAATGACATGATTATTAAATATGGTACACACTCAAGTAGATTTGATTACTGTGATACGATAAAATATGGACCGCTGTTTCATTTCTTGTTTATGTTCCAAGAGTTACCCTGATATCATGGTACAATAATTGACCCTTTCCCCACTGTACCTTTGAATGTTGAAAAACTATTTTTTTGGATCATATGTTAGCTTATTTCCCCTAGTTTATGTTCCAATAGCTACATTCACACCCTGGTACAATATAAAACCATGTTTGTCCCACCGTGTCTATAAAGGAACGAATTTAAAAAGCTAAAGTGAATCGCTCCATAGTACCACATTTAACCCTTTTGACCCAATGTGTTGCAATTAAACAATTTTGCACCACTGTACAACATTTAATCGTTTTTGCCCCATAGTGCCACTAAAAAAATGCATTTAGAAAAATCATTATTTATATTCCGTATTTAACCATTTGTGTCCCGTATCTGTGCCATTAAAACCTTCATGCACCACTGTACCATATTTACTTTTTATTCCACTGTGCTTTTAAAGTACGAAATTTCATACATATCTGGGACTATTTTTTTCCTTTCTTTCTTACTTACCACAATTAACCATTTTGCGACACTTTACCGTATTTAACATTTTTTGGCCCCACTGTACCATATACGTATAACTCTTTTTGATTCATATTTTTGCCCAGTGTACTAAATGTACGCTTTTTGACCCACTGTCCATATTTAACCATTATGTCCCAAGATAAAATAATTAACTATTTGTGCCCCACTGTAACCATGTTTGTCACATTTTTAGATATTTAACTATATGCCCCACTGTTCCATTAGTAAAGCTTTTTACCCCACTGTACCATGTTTAACCCATTTTGTCCCAAAATACCATATTTAGCTATTTGTGCCCCACTGTACCATAGTTAGCCATATTCAACCCTTTGTCTCACTGTACCATATTTAACACTTTTTGCATCACTGTACTGTATAGTTAACCATTTTTGTCACACTGTACCATATTAACCCTTTTTGCCCCACTGTACCATACTTAATAAATTTTCCCCACTGTTTTATAGTTAACGCTTTTTGCTCTACTGAACCATATTTAACCCATTTTGTCCCACTTTACCATATATAACCATTTTATATTTAACTCTGTTTGCTCCACTGTACAGTTTTTAACAAATTTATGCCCCACAGTACTGTGAAGTTAACCAATTTTGTCACACTGTACCATAGTAACCCTTTTTGCCACACTGTGTCACAGTTAAGTTAATAAATTTTTGCCCCACTGTTTTATAGTTAACGCTTTTTGCCCCAATTCCGAAGCCTTCCGTGCAAAAATTGTGCTTGAATTTACTAACCCTGTATTTACCCAGCAAACTTTGTGAATAAATACGATATATATAAACAACCGGGGATAACCTAAACAACGGCACAGTGGAAATACTGCTGCCACACGCCTGTCTGGAGGCTACAATCGGCACCCCCGGGTACCAGACTCGGATGCGGCAGCCTAATCAGCCACCCATCTTAAATAAATTAAGATTAACGAAACCACAAATAACATAAATTCGAAGAAAATGGATAAAGCGATGACGACAATTGGAATGAAGAAACGGATACGGATTGGAACATGGAATGTGCGGACGCTAACGGAACCATCACGAATTAACCAGGTCTGCAAAGAATTCAACAATTATAATATGCTTATACTAGGGATGTGTGAAACAAGATGGCCAGAATCGGGAGAATTCAGAACATCTGACGGACTAACCTTCATATACTCCGGAAAAGAAGCAACAGAAGGGAGATCTAGCGGTGTTGGTATGTTGTTATCGAAGGAAGCGCACACTGCCCTTATGGAATGGAAGCCCTATTCGGATAGAATAATCACGGCGAGATTTCGAACAAGAGCCCGGAAGTTAACATGTATTCAATGCTACGCACCCACCGAGATGGCCGAATACAGTGTTAAAGAAAGTTTTTACGGCCTGCTAGATCGGACAATGTCAACAATTCAACGAGGTGACATAATAATCTTAAGGGGGGATCTCAATGCACAGGTAGGACCCTCAAATACCAACCTAGAGAATGTGATGGGTAAACATGGTATCGGAAAGCGGAACGAAAATGGCGAACTTTTTGCAGGTTTTTGTGCTAAATACAATTTGGTGATTGGTGGCACACTGTTCCCCCACAAGCGCAAGCACAAGATCACTCGGGTATCACCAGATCAAATTACCGAAAACCAAATTGATCACTTCGCCATAAGTAGAACGTGGAGAGGATCGCTACTAGATGTGCGCAACAAAAGGGGGCGGATATAAGTAGCGACCATCATTTATTAATTGGCACACTACGCATAAAATTAGCTGCTATTAAGTCAAGCGCACAAACTTCCTGCCGAAAATTTGATGTTGCTAAACTTAGAAATCCCACAATCTCCAACATGTATGTTGAGTCACTAAAGTCAGCGATTTCAACACGAGGAAACGACAACGCCACCAACTGGGATTACATACGCTCCACTTTTACCGATGCAGCTGTCAACCACCTAGGGCACCGTCAACACAAGCGCGCGATATGGATGTCAGATACTATCTGGAGCAGTGTTCGGCGGCTGGTTAGGCCGAGCCCCGAACGCAATCGGGTTTTTACACGTACACAACACGAACAGCATAACAAAGAGCACAAAAGTAAGAAAAAAATGTGTCAGTCGCTCATCAGCGTTCAACAAAGCAGGTTCATGTCGCTTTTTATCGGAAAGTTGGTACACTGAGAAATTATACATATTTCCAAAGCGGAGCAAATATTGAGCATCAAAATGTGCAATCGGCATATGACAAAATGTTCTTCTTCTATTTTAAAACGAAGGACTAATTAATGAATTTTTAACATTTACTTTATTAAAACATTCGTATTTTTCAAATTTTAATCTACGGCAAAAATAAACTTGCACATTAACTTTACTTCTATTTAAAAATGAAGGAATAATAAACTGAATTTTCAACATTTACTTTATTAAAACATTCACATTATTTCTAATTTTTATCAACGGAAAAAATAAACTTGTACATTAATAATATTAGTAAAATTTTTCATTTTAATTAATAAAATTTTGTTTGTCGAAATCATTGGTAGTAATCAACTGGAATGAAAATTATTTTTATTTAATTAAAATATATTTTTCAATTCTTTTAAAATAAAAACTTTGATTCGAATTTGCAACATTTGCGTTATTAAAACGTTCACACCAATTCACATTATACTTAGTCAGTAAAAAAATAATTTTCCACTCTGTATAACACAGCACATAATAACAAAACCAACAATTTTGTTCAGTGCAAACACACCAATACAGACACAATTTTGGCACGTTCTCTTTACGCCGAACACTGATCTGGAGCCTAATTGCCGAACGAAAAACAGCAAAAAGTCTACTAAACGAAGCAAAGACGCGTGGCCAAAAATTAGATTTTGCGAGGAAACACAACAACCTGGACAGAGCAGTTAAGCGCAGTGCTCGCAAGGATAAGAGAACGTACGCAGATGGGCTGGCAAAAGAAGCACAAGCTGCGGCAGAAACTCACCGTGTTAGAGACCTACACTGCATAACCAAGAAGCTAGTCAACAAAACGAACATCTCCTCGCGGCCTTTAAAGAACGGCGCTGGCGAAATGGTAACAACAAAAAAAGACCAACTTGCAGTGTGGAGCGAACATTATTTACAAATGCTCTCAAAAACCACTAACGCCGCTGGCGACATCTGCAACTGCCAAGAGCACATTGTAAGAACCGACATGCCCATTGACAGTCCATCATTAGCTGAAGTAGTTGCAGCAATAAAAACGCTGAACAATAATAAAGCCCCAGGCTCCGACAACATCTCAGCAGAAATGTTAACGGCTGATCCCCAAACAAGTGCCCGACTACTTCTACCTCTTGTGCAGAACTTCTGGGAAACGGAGAGCATACCCCAAGAACTGAAAGAAGGCATCATCGTAAAAATTCCCAAAAAGGGCAATCTCTCGGAGTGCGGAAACTGGAGAGGAATCACTCTCTTAAACATGGCGAACAAAGTTATAGCGCACATAATAACAAATCGCATTGCAAGCTCCTTGGAACCGGACCTCAGGCCACAACAGGCAGGTTTCCGTCCTCATAAATCGTGCGTTGATCACGTCAATAGCCTCAGAGTCATAGTGGAGCAGTCTATTGAATGGAGATCCCCCCTATACCTGATATTCATAGACTTCGAAAAAGCTTTCGATACCCTCGACCACAAATCGATCTGGAACGCTCTGTCATGCAAAGGCACACCACCAAAACTCATCGGCCTCATACAAGGATTATACAGAGGAGCCACATGCAAAGTCTCGCATGAGAATCAATTAAGCGACCACATAAACGTAGCAGTCGGTGTTCGACAAGGATGTGTAATGTCACCACTCTTGTTCAACATAGTACTCGATGTTGTGATGAAAACTGCAATAAACTCCACCAATGGGATTGCATGGGGACTGCTGGGGCAACTTGGGGATCTAGAGTATGCCGATGACATCTGCCTCCTAAGCCACAAATACACCGACATGTCCACCAAAATAAAACGGTTAGAAGCAACGGCATTGAAAGCAGGATTGAAAATTAATATCGGAAAAACGAAATCGATGCGGTTAAATGCAAATTACCTCCACCAATTCCAAATAAACGGTTCCCCTATAGAAGACGTCAGTACCTTCTGCTACCTAGGAAGTATTATCGATAGCAAAGGGGGATCTAGCGCCGACATAACTTATCGGATAAGCAGCGCTAGGCGCGCGTACGGAATACTGAGTCCTGTATGGAATTCTGCACACATCTCGAGGCAGACGAAAATTTCAATCTTTAACTCTAACGTAAAATCATCTTTACTGTATGGATGCGAAACATGGAACGCATGTCCCCGCGATGTAAACGCGCTTCAAGTATTCACCAACAGATGTTTAAGAAAAATACTCAAGGTTTTCTGGCCAGCAAGAATTTCAAACACAGACTTATGGTCTTCAACAAAACAACCGCCCATCGCAACAGAAATCCTTAAACGCAAATGGAATTGGATTGGACACACGCTACGAAAACAACAAGATGACCTTACACGTGTCGCACTTGATTGGAACCCGCAAGGTAACCGAAGAAGAGGAAGACCAGCACACACCTGGAGAAGACAACTCGATGCCGAAATCATGAGAATGACGATGACATGGAGTGAAATAAAAGTGTTAGCTTTAAACAGACATGAATGGAATTTATTTGTTATGGCCCTATGCTCCACAATGGAACGACGGGAATAAATATATATAAACAACCACTGGGTTGTCATTCAAGTGCATTGTGGTGACATATAATGATTTTTTACAAGGAAAATTTTTGTTGAACACATCACCCAAATAATCCATCGATTTCTACGACTATTGATATATCATTAGTATTTTTGTAGGGTGGTATTTTCAGTGGTAAGGAGAAAAGCGGGGTGTCACGTGTTTTGTGAGAAATACTAATTGATGTGTCCCCTTTAATTTTTTCTTTAACATGAAACATCTAATCCGAAGCCTTATATACTAAAATTGTGTCTGAATTTAGTAACTTCTTAGTTTACCCAGCAAATTTTGTTGCTAAATATCTCGAAAACGTAATGTCACAGGAAAAAACGGTTAATGTCATTCGATTTAACGGGTCAAAATTATGCGGTGTAAGTTATTTTCATCGAGTATATTATTTGGGTGCACACACAGTGTTGTGGGTAATACATATTGATCCACTCCTCTTGGTACTTCCCCAACAAAGGATTAAAACTCTTTGAGTAGCTTCTAATAATAGGTTCTTTCTCAGCTATCAACATTATGAAAATGAGCGAAATGTCCACGACCTTTTTGGTGCTTTCCACATATAATGGACCAAATCGTAACATAATGGACCAAATCTTAACTTCAAAATCAAATAAATTAATTCAAAAATATTTGTTGATCCGTTGCTTATTGTGGATTAATACACTTTCAACATTATTCCTTAAGCAGTCATTAAAAATCATTTATTATTAATCTGTTTTATTCACTTCAAAACTTCACAATTTCATGCATGCCAATCAGTAAAAGTGATTGATTGTTTGAATAACAAAATGAATTCATTTTTCGGAAGACTGTTGTGAATCTTTTGAATTCTAAATGCATATAATTTAAATCACACTCATTAGTTTTGATTCGTGTTTGCCGTTGTCACTTTCAAACTTCTAGAAATGTCACTAAACGAAAGTGGCCTAGTGACGATGTGCTAAAATTTCCATAGCATTTTAATATTTATCAGTTTTCTATTTTGTTCGTTGAATATTCAATGTGAGGAGTATGTGTAACTTTCACAATCAAAATAATAAAAAGATTATGTAAATTGTGTTTACTTCTTTTTCTTTGATTGTTTAAATCGAAAATCCAACGGATTTTGGGGAATAACCAATTCTTAGTCAGAAATCGAAAGTAGCTGCGATCTGACGAAAACCTTTCATATTTTGCAAAATGAAATTGAAAAAAATTAAACTTGAGAAAATAAAAGTTAATATTGGAAAACAAGAAAGAAATTTCAGTCGGGTAAACTGGCTAAGGTGTACGTACCCTCAATTTGTGAGCAATGCAAATATGTACTGGTAGATGCACTAATATTATGAGTTATTTAGTTTTGGTATGTCTTAGCTCTTTTTGTATGGGAGGTACTAAAACGGGTGTGGTCATAACACCCATTTTTAACAGGACTGTAGATATTTTAAAAAATATACACTATGCAACAATTTTGAGTATTTACATTCATTGGTATTCATAATCTGTTAACTTTTTGTAGTACATAATGGTATGTTTGTGTGGGAGGTACCGAAAGGGGAGTGATAATAATGCATATTTTTCGACAGACTGTAGTTACTATAAAAATATAACACTATTTTAGGTATTTGTAGGCTTTGTATGTACTGGTGTTCAAGTTATAATCTGTTAACTTTTCACTGGACTCTACACAGAAAGAAAAATGTCATACTAAATTCAAGTAAAAGTAGTATAAAAAGTACGTTCGTACTAAATTATTCTTAAAACAAGTATAAATCGGCTTAAATTGAAAAAATCAAGCGCTGAAAGGCTTACAGTATACAGTACTTGAAATCAAGTAAATATTTCTTCAAAAGGAAATTTAAGCCTAATATGGCTTAAAGTAAGAAGAAAAAGCTTACTTTAATCTCTGTGAGGTAGAACAATTATAGAGCACAATAAAATTACCCTCTCAACCACTCTCATTTAAGAGGTTGGTATTGACTGAAGCGACATCAAACAAACACGCATACCATATCCAATTTGTTTCTCGTTCAAGCAGTGTTTGTAAATACGTTACTTGGCGTGATTGTTTTGATTTAATTTTTTTGAAGTTGTTAATAATTCCTGTTCGTTTCGTTTATACTATTCCTTATATGTTTATACAGCTAAAGTTTTACTTTTGCTATCAAGCAAATGTATTTTGACATACCATTTTAAAAAAATTGCATTCTTTGCAATACAGAGGCAAAAATGGTATAATATATATGTAAATGGTATATAGGTATAAAACGAACGAAAGCACAGTAAATGTAGTATGATCAGGCTTAAATCAAGTATTGGTTAGGCTTAAATCAAGAACTGATCATTATTAAATCAAGTATTATCAGGCTTAAATCAAGTATTATCAGGCTTAAATCTAGTATTGGACAGGCTTAATTCAATCAAAATTTTCTTCATTGAAGCCCGGTTCGCACTCAAATTAATCCCATAAAATTCTTAAATCAATCCCTTTATGCTTGATTAGGCCAAGCCTAATCAGGCATAATGAGCGCTAAGATTAAGAATTCAGGGCTTAAAAATCCGTACTTGATTCAAGTATTTTGTACTTGGTTTAAGAAAAACCGTACTAACCGTACTTTTGACACCGCTACGGATTGATTCAAGTACGTATTACTCAATTTTTTCTTTCTGTGTAGGTACTATAAAAGTATTACACTGTACAAAATTTCAAGTATTTGCATGAAGCGATATTAAAGCTATAAGCAGCTAACATTTGGTTCAAAATGGTACATTTGTGTGGGAGGTACCAAAAGAGGTGTGCTAACTTCGCACATTTTTCTCGAGGTGATATTGACTAATAAACTAATACAATGTGTAGAACTTCAGAAGATTCAAAAAATTTTAACAAATTTAAAGTTAATCGGTTACTCTTTTCGAGAGACAGACAGACAGACGGATGGATGGACGGACATTGCTCATTCGACTTCAAATGACCCAAAACGGATATCCGCCGAACAAACTTAGGGTCTTAGGTCACTCCATCGATGTGTTACACTTTTGGCCCGTAGCAAATGATATATACCCTTGTATCACTAAAGTGGGGGTATAAACAAAATTAATTTAAATTAGTATGGAGAGTATGCCATACAGAATTAAATTAAAATGTCCCTATGTTATTTGTTCGCTGTATCCAAAAAACTGGACCGAAACTATGATTTTAATCAAAATCAATGGCATGTGTCGTCACAAAAAAAATCACGAAAATATGCCTTTTTTACACGATTTAACGTTACGTCCCCTTAAGATATCCTTTTTGCTACTCGTAATTAAATATGTAAATAATTTAAAAATTACTTTAAATGAATATTTTATTGTGAGAAATATAATTGAGTTCGATTTTCATCCGATTCGGAAAGACAAATTTCTCAACATTTTAATGTTTTAAATATTATGTTCAGATTTACCAAAGTTTTTCGAAAAAAGTAACAAATTACAATATTTATTGTCGCAGATAGAATATATTTACTTTAAAACTACTACCCTATAGCTAAAAATCAAAAAAATGTCATCGGTGACATGTCGTGATAAATTGATTTTCCGCTCAAAACGGTTCACTTCAACACACACGTGTGTTTTCTGCACACACAATTTGTCGTATTGCAGATACGTTGTTGTATAAAACCTAATAACAAGTCTTTCCATTATTTTTGAATAAATTTTCATGTTAACCCTTAAAAGACCATACCAATTTCAAATTAGTTGATGTGATAGATATACATAAGTGAATAACTTCAACTTCGAAGCTCCATACGTCTGAAACGGTTCAATGAATCTAAAAAAAATTTAAGTGCTTTCTAATCAAACTGTTTTTAATCCATTCGTTGAAAAAAATGTCACCAGTTCCAACATCATCAGGGCGAATTTTTAGAGGCACAGTGGGACAAAGGGTCCTTATGACATAAATAAAGTCGAGATAGGAGCTATTTTTCTAAACTGGGGCAACTCCCACTTTTAGTGGTATAAAACGATTTTCGCATTGTTGCCTTTCTAATTAAAACGGATTGAGGTACATCGGTTGGATGGTTTCAAAGTCCATAACGGACATTGTTATAAACTTTTTTCTTTTTATATACCCAGTAAAAAAAGAGCATCCAAAGAAGCAATAAAAATCCCCAACTTATGATCCGGAAGTTGTTCTAATTTGGATTTTCACCAATGAATTTAACAAGGGGTTGTCGCGCCGGGGAAGTACTTCTTTGTCACCATGTCGTTCTTATTAACATCTTTGGGTCCAGAGATCTCTTATTTTAAGTAATACAAATGATGACATAGGGAAGGGAACTTTTAAATAATATACTATTGGCCAAAGAGATCAACGATCATATATCCGAGTACACGCTGGAAAAGTATCTTTGTTTCCGTCCTAATATTTTTTATTTGGGATTATTATTTACGAAACAAATATTTATTTGCATTTAAGTATTAAAAAATATATCAATACCTCAATTTTAAGATATGTTTTATGTTTTTCAGTAATTCAATTTTAATTATTTCATAAATTTTAAATGTTCGTAAAATTCCATTATAATGATACAATATGACTTGAAATAAATATAAATTAAAAATTAGTGCTTGATTCTTGTGCCATTTTAAATTGTAAGGTACAGGGTTTTCCAACAAGATGTGTTATTTTGGTGTTCAAAGAAAAATGCCATTTTTTAAGATAAATGATCAGACGTTTATTTCATAATAAAGAGGAAAGTATGCCGTTAATAATGAAAAACCAGTAAGGAAAGGCTAAAGTCGGGCGGTGCCGACTATATAATACCCTACACCACTCTCGTAATATTGAATAACTCTGATATATAAATTTTGTAATTAATGTATAAATGTTTACATAAATTTACTTTTGAGACATTTTATACTTAAATAATACCCTGTACCACAGTGTGGTGTAGGGTATAAAAACGATTGGATCTAAAGAGCCAAATCGGATGAAACATATATATGGGAGCTATAGCTAAATCTTTACCGATTTTCTTCAAATTCGGCAATGTTGGTTCATGAATAAAGAAATTCACCATTCTAAATTTCAACACGATTGGATGTAAAATACAGTTTTTATAGGACTAAAGGGCCAAATCGGACGAAACATATATATGGGAGCTATAGCTAAATCTTAACCGATTTCCTTCAAATTCGGTAGTGTTGGTTCATGGATCAAGAAACTCTACCATTCTAAATTTCAACACGATTGGATGTAAAATACAGCTTTTATAGGACTAAAGGGCCAAATCGGACGAAAAATATATATGAGAGCTATAGCTAAATCTTAACCGATTTTCTTCAAATTCGGTAGTGTTGGTTCATGGATCAAGAAACTCTACCATTCTAAATTTCAAAATGATTGGATGTAAAATACAGCTTCTACAGGACTAAAGGTCCAAATCGGATGAAAGATATATATGGGAGCTATAGCTAAATCTTAACCGATTTTCTTCGAATTCGGCAATGTTGGTTCATGGATCAAGAAACTCTACCATTCTAAATTTCAAAACGATTGGATGTAAAATACAGCTTTTATAGGACTAAATGGCCAAATCGAACGAAACATATATATGGGAGCTATAGCTAAATCTTAACCGATTTTCTTCAAATTCGGCAATGTTGGTTCATGGATCAAGAAACTCTACCATTCTAAATTTCAAAACGATCGGATGTAAAATACAGCTTCTATAGGACTAAAGGACCAAATAGGACGAAAGATATATATGGGAGCTATATCTAAATCTGAACCGATTTCCTTCAAATTCGGCAACGTTGATTCATGGATCAAGAAACTCTACCATTCTAAATTTCAAAACGATCGGATGTAAAATACAGCTTCTATAGGACTAAAGGGCCAAATCGGACGAAACATATATATGGGAGTTATAGCTAAATCTTAACCGATTTTCTTCAAATTCGGCAACGTTGGTTCATGGATCAAGAAACTCTACCATTCTAAATTTCAAAACGATCGGATGTAAAATACAGCTTCTATAGGACTAAAGGACCAAATCGGATGAAAGATATATATGGGAGCTATATCTAAATCTAAACCGATTTTCTTCAAATTCGGCAATGTTGGTTCATGGATCAAGAAACTCTACCATTCTAAATTTCAAAACGATCGGATGTAAAATACAGCTTCTATAGGACTAAAGGGCCAAATCGGACGAAACATATATATGGGAGCTATAGCTAAATCTTAACCGATTTTCTTCAAATTCGGCAATGTGGGTTCATGGTTCAAGAAACTCTACCATTCTAAATTTCAAAACGATCGGATGTAAAATACAGCTTCTATAGGACTAAAGGGCCAAATCGGACGAAAGATATATATGGGAGCTATATCTAAATCTGAACCGATTTCAACCAAATTCAATAGCGATCTTAACAGCCGCGAAATACTCTAAACCGCAAAATTTCAGAACGATCGGAGTGAAATTGCGACCTGTAGACGAACAACTTTACATGGACAGACGGACGGACAGACATCGTTAAATCGACTCAGCTAGTGAGTCGATCGGTATACTTTAAGGTGGGTATAGCTGTGTTATTTTCAGGTGTTACAAACATCTGCCGTGAAACAAACTTATAATACCCTGTACCACAGTGTGGTGTAGGGTATAACAACATCAACCAAATGGCCACCACGACCACGCTACAGGACCATATCCTTTTCATGACATTTTCCATAACCAAATCGCAAAGTGGCTGCCCTATGTCCTGATAGCCTCTTTGAGGTCTTGAATCGACGCTGAGCTGTTGGCGTAAACCTTATCTTTCACGTGGCCCCAAAGGAAAAAGTCGCAAGGTGTTAAATCACAAGATCTCGGTGGCCAATTGTGATCACCTCTTCGAGAGATAACACGGTCCGGAAACTTTTCCCGTAACAGAGCAATGGTTTCGTTGCTTGTGTGGCACGTAGCGCCATCTTGTTGAAAGTAAATCTTGTCCAGATCAATAACATCCAACTCCGACCATAAAAAATCATTAATCATCTCTCGATAGCGCAATCCATTCACCGTAACTGTTAATCCAACCTCATTTTCGAAAAAGTAAGGTCCAATGACCCCGACGGACCATAAACCGCACCAAACAGTCACACGTTGAGGATGGAGAGGCTTCTCAACAATAACTCTTGGGTTTTCCGAGCCCAATATGCGACAATTTTGCTTGTTGATGTAGCCACAGAGGTGGAAATGGGCCTCATCAGTCAAGATGATATTTCGATTATTTTCGATTTTTGAATTTTAATAATTTCAATGCGTTGTTGAATCGTGTATCGTTCCATTTTTAGTAATGGCGAAGTTTCTACTTGTCAAATGTCAAAGAATAAAAGCTTCAAAAGCGACAGCTACCGAAATACCGGGTGATTCAAAATAACACCTCTTGTTGGAAACCCCTGTATATGAGATGTGACTTTTCTTCTTAGGAGGATGGTATCAAAGAAAATATAGTTATAAAGAAGGTCCGTCCAGTAGCGAGTAGTCTATCAGTGACGAACGAATAGAAATTTGATTTTAGCGAATGATTTTTTTGCGTATTTTAAGACCGATTTTCGGGATTTTTTTGTAATTATCACATTTAGAAAATTAATGTCGATCCCTAAGTACAAAAAAAGAAAATTATTTTTTCGCGTTTGAAAATCATTTATATTCGTTCGTAACTCACGCAAAGGTAAATAAAGTCACGACGGAACATCTGTATAATTGAGAGTCTGTGGACAGTATATCTCTCCGTTCTGCATAAAGAATATTCTAAGAGTTTTCGTTATTCTGAAAAAAAACTTTAATTTTAGAGGTTATGTAATATCGCTCTATCTCAGTGGCGATTCAATATATGGTCGAAATATTTTAAGCATATTCACTAAACAAAAAAAGCTTTCATTTGAGATCCTGACAACCGCAATATATTTCGTTTGACGCGACGATTTAATTTAATGTATGTAATCACTGATAATAACATAAGACTTAAATTATCCTTAAGATATCCTTTTTTAAATGTTGCTCATAATAAAATATGTAAATAATTTAAAAATTACCGTAAATGCATAATTAATTCTCAGAAATATAATTGAGTTCGATTTTCATTCTATTCGGAAAGAAAAATTTATCAACATATTATATTCAGATTTTCCCAAAGTTTTTCGAAAAAAGTAAAAAATACAATATTTATTGTCACAGCTAGAATTTATTTACTTTAAAACGACTACCGTATAGCTAAGAACGGAGAAATGTCATCGGTGACATGTGGTGATAAATTGTTTTTCCACTCAAAACGGTTCACTTAAACACACGCGTGGTTTTTCTGCACACACAATTTGTCGTATTGCAGATACGTTGTTGTATAAAACCTAATTACAAGTCTTTCCATTATTTTTGAATAAATTTTCATTTTTTATTTTAAATTGTTTCCTTTATTCAGTTGGGTTTAAATGAATACATATTATGAGATTTTACAATAGATGTATTACAGCAATAGATAACGATTCGGATAGACCATTTGTACAAATATAATATCACAGATTAAGCTGAAAAAATTGGGTATGAAAAACCTTGGAGAGACATTTTGTATTTAAGAAATTTACGAAACCTTAGATATTAATCTACTTTTTTGCAAAAGAAAGTTATACAAAATTGGACACACCGAGCGAATGTGTTCTGCGAACGTAAGTTTGTAGTCCAATGTTACTCCTAAGTACTTTACAGACGTTTTAATTTCAATGCAGTTGTTTTTTCCGCGTTGATTTTGATTTTCCACTTATTAAAATATTTTTTAGTGTACTTAAGAGATTCCGAAAGTTGCTTAATAATTGCATTTGAAAGTTTACCGCTGCATAAAATCGCGCTGTCATCTGCGTAGAAAGCCGCGTCGTGGTTCCTTTTAATTGGAATATCAGATGTATATATTGAATATAGAACTGGGGATAAAACAGATTCCTGGGGAAGTCCAGCCGGTATGCATCTGATGGTTGACGAGCTGCTTTGGACTTTGACAAAGAATGTTCTATTCTTTATAGAGTTGGGTCGTTCCGGAACGAACTCGTTCAATTGAACGATTCCCTTGAAGGAACGATTGGAACTGGTTCCTGCTATGTTGTTCTTTTAGTTCCATCGTTCACTTCGGATCTTTTGCTGTTATTCATCTTTCGTTCGTTCATTTTACCATTTTTCTCTTTCGAACAGCTGTTTAATTGTTGCCAAATTTACCGAACAATGATTTATCTAGTGCTGTCACACTAAATTTATAACAATATTAAATGCTGGTGTCGTTCGGAGGTATTAATTTTTTACCTCGATCAGTCTTTTTCACTGTGGTGCCCAGAATTGCCACACTACATACACATCACATGCGTTTAATAATTGTTATTTAAATAAAATCAGCAGAACATAATTAAATAAATTAAAAATATATTTTTAATTTCCTTGTCTGGCAAAATTGTTTTTATCACGTTCATAAAAGAAGACTGAACGAGTAAACAAACAGCTGTTGTGATGTTTAACCGAATGAATGTCATTTGAACGAAGGAGCCAAAAGGAACGATGGAACGAAAAGACTGAACGAGTTCCTTTACCGGAACGGAAAGGACCGGTCCGTTCAGTGAACGATAATGCCCAACACTAATTATTTAAAAACTGTTCGTTATTCTTTGCAGATATAGTGGAAACGCTTGTTTATTAAGTTTATATACTAAGCCTTTTCGATATCCAGTAAGACAACGCCGGTACTATGTCTAGCTGATTTATTGTTTTTAATTATGTTAATAACTCGTCTAATGTGGTGCACAGTCGAGTGTTCTTTTCGAAATCCAAATTGTTTTTTATGTAATATGTTGTTATTATCTGTGTCTCATTATACGTTTATAAATCACTTTTTCAAACAGCTTGTCTAATACGCTTAGTAAACTTATTGGTCTGTAACTATTTGGGAGTTTTGGATCTTTTCCTTTCTTCGGAACAGGAATAACTTTAGCCACTTTAAATACATCGGGGAATACTCCCTTCCAAATGAAAGAATTGAACATTTTAGCAAGAGTTGTGGAAAATAATTGAGACATGTTTTTTAAGACGATGTTGTGGGTATTGTCACATCCTGGAGATTTATTATTTTTAAAGTTGAAAGCGATTTCAGATAGTTCGCTGGCATTTGTGAGGTTCTCCGAACTTAGGGATCCAATAGATTTAATTTCAACTTTTCTGGCCAATTTCTTGACTTTTGAGTCCAACGGTGAAGGATTGTTATGTGTAGTAGAATGAGTTTTCTCAAACACATCTGCAATTTTGTTTGCTATACATTCTGAAGACGAAACATCAACTCCGTTATATGTCAGGGTCGGAATAAAGTTTGGTTTACGCCTTATTAATTTTGAAAGTTTCCAAAAATTTTTGCTGTCGGAAGGAAGCTTCGATATGACTTTAGACCATCTAGTATTTCTACCATTATCGAGATGGAAATCTATTAACCTATTTAGTTGTTTCAATGTACTGGCAAATGAGGCTCTACGGTGAGAATCTAGACATCTCTGATATTTCCTTTACATAGTTTTGGCTAAAACGAGTTGGGCTAGGAGGATAATAGACGTAATAATTGGATTGTATTAGTTGGTTGTACAGAATATTCTCAGCTTGGTTATAACAGAAACAATTCCAGCTAGTATGCTGTGCTGCTGTTCATTACTATGTTTAGTAAGAACTTGGAGTTCATCTTTAAAGATGCGGGTATAATGCGGCGAATATGCAGCCGTTATTGAAACGGGAATACCATTTATTTTAATTGAAATTGAGATATTTTCTATATACAGGGTTTTCCAACAAGAGGTGTTATTTTGAATCACCCGGTATTTCGGTAGCTGTCACTTTTGAAGCTTTTATTCTTTACCAAGTAGAAACTACGCCATTACTAAAAATGGAACGATACACGATTCAACAACTCATTGAAATTATTAAAATTCACTAAAAAATGTTGAAAATCTTGCAATCACAGTTCGCAAAACTAAAGCATTTTTGGGTCGTCGTGAAGCACCTTTTCGGACCGCAATACAGAAATTGGTGAACAAATTCGATCTGTTGGGACAAGTTAGTGATGTGAAGAATAAAACCCGTGCACGTCGCTCAAGAACAACTGAGAATATTGCTGCTGTAGCCCAAAGTGTTGAAGAAAACTCAGGCTTGTCCATTCCTCGTCGTTCTTTGAAATTGGGCATTCCACAAACGTCATTACACCGTATCTTGCATAAAGACTTGGGTCTTAAGGCTTATAAAGTTCAGTTAACACAAGAACTCAAGCCGGCCGATCATCAACAACGTCGTGTCTTTGCTGATTAGGCCCTTGAAATGCATGAAAATGATCCGGAATTCCATCGAAAAATCATCAATCTTGACTGATGAGGCTCATTTCCACCTCGGTGGCTACGTCAATAAGCAAAATTGTCGCATCTGGGGCTCGGAAAACCCAAGAGTTATTGTTGAGAAGCTTTTCCATCCTCAACGTGTGACTGTTTGGTGCGGTTTGTGGTCCTGCGGGGTCATTGGACATTACTTTTTAGAAAATGAGGTTGGATCAACAGTTACGGTGAATGGATTGCACTATCGAGAGATGATTAATGATTTTTTATGATTGGAGTTGGATGCTATTGATCTGGACAACGTTTACTTTCAACAAGACGGCTGTACGTGCCACACAAGCAACGAAACCATTGCTATGTTACGGGAAAAGTTTCCGGACCGTGTTATCTCTCGAAGAGATGATCACAATTGGCCACCGAGATCTTGTCATTTAACACCTTACGACTTCTTCCTTTGGGGCCACGTGAGAGATTAGGTCTACGCCAAGAGCCCAGCGTCGATTCAAGACCTCAAAGATAGAATTCGTGAGGCTATAGAGGACATAGGGCAGCCACTTTTCGATTTGGTTATGGAAAATTTCATGAAAAGGATATGGTCCTGTAAGCGTGGTCGTGGTGGTCATTTGGCCTAAGTTTGTTTTTCATTATTAACGGCATACCTTCCTCTTTATTATGAAATAAACATCCGATCATTTATCTCAAAAAATGGCATTTTTCTTTGAATACCAAAATAAGACCTCTTGTTGGAAAACCCTTTATAATGGATAACTCTACTAACGTATTTATGTTATAAATTTCAATTTTCTACGATCAATACATTAAGTGACATTCGAACTTTAAATATTGCCACGCCCACTTATTTTATTCCGTCCATTTTTTGTGAAAGTACTAATATTGACTCCAATGACTTACAATCCAAATTTCGTGCTTCTACGGTCAATAGTTTCTGAGATAATACATTTACTAATGCTACGCCTTCTTCTGCCACGCCCACTAATCCGATGCTGCCAATTTTTGTTGAAGGTTTAGATATTAGCCCACTAACGTGTGTTCCAAATTTCGTTCTTCTACGATCAACACATTCTCAGGTATTGGAATTGTATGCAATGACACTCCCACTTATTCTGTCCCGACCACATTTAGCGAAAGTCCTAATGTTTAATCCAGTAACTTACAGTCCTAATATATAGATATCCGAATTTTACATAATGCCACGCATATTTATTTTATCCCCCCCACTTTTGGTGAAAGTTCTAATGTTGACTCCAATAACTTATATAATAATAAATATTTAACTAATGCTACGCCCACTTTTGCCACACCCACCTGACAAGTTTTATTGATGTCTTCGATAATCACTCCGCTAACGTGTGTTCCAAATTTTGTTTTTCTTGTATCAACACTTTCTGGGATGTTCGAATTTTAAATAATGCCACGCCCACATTTGCCCCGCCTACTTTTTACAAAATTTGTTTTTTCCAAAACCCTGTCTGACCAAATAGCTTTCAAACCAAAGACAAATTTTTAAAATCGGTCCAGTGGGTTCAGTGACTATAAAGCACATACATACATACAAACATTTTTCCATGTTTTCCATTTTTATGTATATAGATAATTTTTTATATATATAGCAAGTTGCATATACAATATGTCGGACAGAGAAATAAAATCTAGGTAAACCATAACTCCCGACTGCAGAATATAGCCATCATTTTGGCCTTCGATAAACAATAATATAGAACTAAAGAACTTCTAGCACTCGACAAAAGAAAAATCAGCACTCTCGCAACGAGTCCTTACTGCACGATTGCGACCTTGGCTATGCACATGGGTATACCACTTCCGGATTACTGTAGAATCTATGGCAATGATGATGAGGAGGAATCGATGGAACGCAGGATATGTACACGCCAAGGCCAATATTGAAGAATATAGGCTCTCTTATCTGGGAGTAGATTCTTTATTGACCTGACCGATCAAGCAACTATGCCACTTAAACCCATTTCAACTTCATTGAGAAGATTAAAAGGTTCCGAACCCAACCAAATAACGCCCGTGTTTTCTCGATCTCATTAACAAGTATATTCCATTGATGAGTACGAGTATAAACGAAAAATTAACGTTTATAATAATGTTCCCCATATCTGATTAGGAAAAAACGAATAATTATTTTTGTTTAAATTCCACTGAATTTCGTAACTGTAACTACTGCTTGCCTCTAAAAAAAACAAAAGATTGTCCTTATTGTTTAAAAACTAAACAGAAACTCAAATTAATTTTTTTTAATTTAATAATTTAAAAACTTAATTTATTTGCAACCCATTCAAACTAATCTATCCATAGAAACGACGGCGTCTTACGAAACGTCGACCACCATAAAAACCGCCATATCGTCTGCCATAAAAACCACCATATGGGCGACCATAGAAGCCTCCTCCTCCATAGAAAGGTGGTGGAAAGACACCAAAGTAGATTTGACGTCCCACACGATCATGCGATTCTAAAGTTGTTGGTTCTCCATTGGTTTTCACAACGTCTAAGTCGGCGTCAGTAACCGCCGCGGAGGCTGCGTTAACTTCAGCAACATCGGCAACAATAGCTTCGCTACCATCCCGCTCCACTTCATCACAATTGCCCAAATGTATGGTACCCAATATTAGGGTAAAACACAAAATTATTACACATTTCTTCATAGCTTTTCTGCGTGAAAGCAAAACGACCACTTTCAGTATTTGATTAAATTCGTCTAAACTTTACATTGGCTAAATCAATGGGTTTTTATAGCAAAGCGGCACGTACAGAACCAGTCTCGTCTGGAATCTGTCTTGTTTTGTTTTTGTTTCGAGATTGTGACCCAATCTGTGATCTTAAACAAAAGAAATAATAATGTGCGCTCAAAAAACTGTCATTAATTTCTAATGGTCTTTCATTTATGATCTTTTTACCCTACATTGTAGAAAGTAGGTATATCTAATTATTTGTTTCATTGCCAACACTCTGCAATAGAATATACACCTCTTTCAATTTTGTTTCTTCTTTATTTGCTAATTCGTTCTTCGAATTTCAGCAACCCATACAATTATAGATTTTTACATATTTTATATTTCATAAAGTGTTTTTATATATTATTATTTTAAAAACATTATATTTTATATAATGTTTTTATATATTATTCAGCACCTCTGCAAAGACATCTCTGTCTCTTGCTTCGCTCAGAAGTCTGCCAGTATCTTTGATGCCTGTTCATACTTGAATATTATCAATCCAGTTTGTTTTTTTCTGTCTCTAACAGATTTTCCTTCAATTTTCTCACGTGTTATGGATTGCAGAAATTTATACTTCGGGTTCCTCATAATATGTCCTAGGTACAACAGTAAATAGCTCTCTCCCGCAGTGAATTTTTCTCAACACTTCGGCATTTGATATATGGTCGGTACAGGGTATTTTGAGAATTCGTCTGAAAATCCACATTTCAAAGGCCTCTAATCTTTTTACGTCTGATGATTGCATGGTCCATGTCTCCGCCGCATATAGTAAGATTGACCGTACATATGTTTTAACAAATCGTGATTTCGTTTCAAGATGGATATTGTGGCTTGTCATATTCTTTCAATTGTAATTCGCAAAATAACAATCCAATTTCAAATAAGATCAGTTCAAATTCAAAAATGTCGTTTTAAATTCAGAAAAACAACGAGTTAAAGTTGAAAATATAATACAAATTGAAATTCTAAATTCACTACGGGATATAGAAAAGGTCGCGCGGTATGGCTCTTAAGTATAGTGACATATTCCCGTATTGACCTTTTTATATGGAACGAACCGATAGCTCCAGTTAACAAAATTTTTATCGAAGGATGTACGTAAAATTTTTTGGAGTAATTTGCTATCCTAAACACGAACAAAATTTTATCGTAAATTTTTTTTAAATATCCAATTTACATGGAATTTGCCTTTAGTGTTTTGAAGTAATAGATTTTTTTCAATATTTCATTAAATTCTGACTCTTTGTGGGAGAGGTACTAGAAGGAGTAGAGCCACATAGTCCATCCTCGATCTTAGCCTGATATAGGAAAAAATTAACACGTAACAAATTTGAAGTCAATCGGTTACTCCTATCGGGAGTTATCGTGCTCACCAGCCAAACATAAATTCAATTCACTTAAAATGGCCTAACTAAAACGGATTTCCGACAAATATACTTGAGGTCTTAGGTCACTCCTTCGATGTGTTACACTTTTGGGCCCGTAGCAAATGATATATTGAAATTCTCTTACTTCTACCAAAAGGGTTACAATTTCTACATTTATCCATAGATTTTTTCAAGTTGGCATTGTTTTCTTCTTTAGGATGATAATTTAATATCCCGGCTTTATCGAGTATATATAAGTATATACTAGAGGCACCTTCAAAGAAAATGGGAATTTTAAAGAAAGATTAAAAAAATACTATAACAATTTTTTAAAATATTTTTTTCGTGTTTAGTACTTCATATTACTCCCGAAAATGTTATGCACAGATCTTCAACAAAAATTGTGTTGCATAGTATAATGGTCTCCTATGGTCAGAACCAAACCCACCTTTCTGATATCTATAATTTTCACTTGAGTCACGCTTCTTGCTGCCACAATATCAGAACTAAATTTTAAGACAATCAGTGTAGTTTTACCCTCACCTTTGTGATACGAGGGTATATATCATTTGCTACGGGCCAGAAGTGTAACACATCGAAGGAGTGACCTAAGACCCTAAGTATGTTCGGCGGATACCCTTTTTTGGGTCATTTTAAGTCGGATGAGAAATGTCCGTCCGTCCGTCTGTCTCTTTGTCTTTGTCTGGGGCGCACGATAACTCTCGAAAGGAGTAACCGATTGACTTAAAATTTGGTTTGTGGTAATATTTTTTTCTATCTCCGGCTAAGTTCGAAGATGGGCCATATTGGTCCACTCCTTCTAGTACCTGCCCCACAAAGGATTAATATTTAGTGAATTATTGATTATTTAATAACTTCTATAATACTTATTTTAATCTTCTGATATTCTACACATAGTATTAGTTTATTAGTCACTATCACCTCGAGAGAAATGGGAGGAGTTGGCACGCCCCTTTTGGTACCTCCCACACAAATGTACTATTGAGCACTAAAAGTTAACAGCTTATATATTGAATACCAGCGCATATATGTAGTACCTACAATCTAGGGAAAAATGGTACAATTTTGTACAAAAAGTTAACAGCTTTTAATTTTAATACTACTGCCTACAAATAAAGGGTTTTCAAACAAGAAGTGTTATTTTGGTATTCAAAGACAAATTCAATTTTTTGAGATAAATGATCGGATGTTTATTTCATAATAAACATCCGAAACAACAACATGGAAGGTATGATGACCACGCTAACAGGACCATATCCTTTTCATCAAATTTTCCATAACCAAATCGCAAAGTTGCTGCCCTATGTCTTCGATAGCCTCACGGATTCTATCTTTCAAGTCTTCACTCGACGCTGGGATGTTGGCGTAGACCTTATCTTTCACAAAGGAAGAAGTCGCAAGGTGTTAAATCACAAGATCTCGGTGGCCAATTGTGCTCACCTCTTCGAGAGATAACACGTTCCGGAAACTTTTCTCGCAACAGAGTAATGGTTTCGTTGCTTGTGTGGCACGTAGCGCCGTCTTGTTGAAAGTAAACGTTGTCCAGATCAATACCATCCAACTCCGACCATAAAAAAATCATTAATCATCTCTCGATAGCGCAATCCATTCACCGTAACTGTTGATCCAACCTCATTTTCGAAAAAGTAAGGTCCAATGAGCCCGCCGAACCATAAACCGCACCAAAAAATCACACGTTGAGGATGTAGAGGCTTCTCAACAATAATTCTTGCGTTTTCCGAGCCCCAGATGCGACAATTTTGCTTGTTGACGTAGCCACCGAGGTGGAAATGGGCCTCATCAGTCAAGATGATTTTTCGATGGAATTCCGGATCATTTTCATGCATTTCAAAGACCCAATCAACAAAGACAAGACGTTGTTGATGATCGGCCGGCTTGAGTTCTTGGGTTAACTGAACTTTATAAGCCTTAAGACCCATGTCTTTATGCAAGATACGGTGTAATGACGTTTGTCCAATTCCAAAGAACGACGAGAAATGGACAAACCTGGGTTTTCTTCAACACTTTGGGCTACAGCAGCAATATTCTCAGTAGTTATTGAGCGACGTGCACGGGTTTTATTCTTCACATCACTAGCTTGTCCCAACAGCTCGAATTTTTCCACCAATTTCTGTATTGCGGTCCGACAAGGTGCTTCACGACGATTCAAAAATGCTTTAGTTTTGCGAACTGTGACTGCAAGATTTTCACCATTTTTGTAGTGAATTTTGATCATTTCAATGCGTTGTTGAATCGTGTATCGTTCCATTTTTAGTAATGGCGTAGTTTCTACTTGTCAAATTTTAAAGAATAAAAGCTTCAAAAGTGACAGCTAGCGAAATACCGGGTGATTCAAAGTAACAGCTCTTGTTGGAAAACCATGTAGTTAAAATTTTGTACAGTGTAATTTTTTTATAGTACCTATAGTCTTTCGAAAAATGTGGCGTTATTATCACGCCCCTTTTGGTACCTCCCGCACAAACGTACCATTTTGTAAAAAAGTTAACCGAAAAGTGAACGAATGTAATTCCGCTTATTTTTGTCAGAATCACACATCTAGGTATTTAATACATAGATACAATTTCAGAAATCTTTCTGCAAAAGTACTCTACATATCACGTTGTCAAAAGTGTACAATTTCAGATATACTCGTATATGAGAAATACACCGCAATCGGAACGATTTCAAATGTGGAAGTGTTCGTTCTTGATTAAAGAAACTGCTGTCTACAAATTGTATGTAGACTTGATGTGAAATGCAAATCCAATAGTGTTGATACTCTAAATCGGAGTATGTGTATGTGGGTGCTATATCTAAATCCTAACCGATTTTCTTCAAATTCTGAAGCGTCCGTCCTGGGATCAATCCAAAATTTCTATACGATTGGATGTAAGATACAGCAACATGACTTAGAGGGCAAATCGGAAATAATACGAGTATGGCGGAATGAAATTGGGCCCCAGAAAAATACACCCCACTATTTTTATGAATATGGGCCCCAAAAAATAACATATCAAACAACAACAATTTTATTTGGGGGCTTAATTTCATTTTTTGGCTGCTTTTTGGGGTTTACTTTCATTTCTTGTCTGCTTTTTGGGGCTTATTTTCATCTATTAATTTAGAAACAGGAGAGGCTACACATAAAAGATTTGCTCCACGTTGCCAACTTTAGATCCTGTCCATTGGATAAAGTCTTCAACAGAGGCCGCAGGCCGTAGGCCGACCGCACAGGAATAGATTTATAATTAGAAAATATATTTGTATACGTGTATTAATGCGTACTTCCCAGATTTAGGAAGAGAAAATTTCTTAGTTTTTTTGGGGTTTATTGTCATTTCATGCTGTTTTCTTGATTGGGGTGTAATTTCCTAAATCAGTTTTTGTAACGAAAATAGGCCCCAAATTTGGGGCGCACTTTCATTTTCAATTTGGGGTGCATTTTCTTGGGGTCCAACTTCCGGCTGCCTACGAGTATATATATGAGGGCTATATCTACATCTGAATCAATTTTCTTCAAATTCGGCAGTGTTGCCCATGGATCAAAAACTCTTATAATTATATTTTTTAAATTGCAACTTCTATAGTCAAAAAATCCTCACCAAACTTTTTCGGGATGCATTGGACGCTCTTGGATCTCAAGTGGATTGGAATGGTCTCAAGTGGATTGGAATGGTCTCAAATTCGCCAATTTTGTTTGTTGCATTCCATTCAGCAAGAAATGGGCCTCATCGCAAGAGCGCGGAACGTTGCCCGAACAAAACACCCATTTTGTTAAACAATTTTATCATTTTCACGTGTTGTTGAACGTTATGCCTGTCCATAGTGATTTGACAAAGCGAAGTGAATAAATGACAGGCAATTCGTTATATCGATACCTCCATTCTAAATGCAAAAAAATAGTTTTTCAGGAGAGGCGGTCAAATTTTGATGATTTTTTTAAATTTGTGTGGAATTTCTTTATAATACAAATCGAATGACCTGTACTGTTTTGTAAATAACTTTTGATTGGGTTGGCGGATAAACGCCATATAGTGACTGAACATAATTTGGAATATTTCGAAATAAAAAATGCAATCTCCCTAAAAAAATGCTAAGTCGACTTAGCATGTTTTAGAATGGAGGTATCGATATGAGCTTCAACACTATGTCCGCTATACACTGACAAAGGTCGTCATTCCCTTTTTTTATTGGGGCTACATGTATGAATAAAAAAAAATGATTCAGACCAATTTTAAAAAGTTATTCAAGCTGAATTGCATCAGGATTGAAGTGAAATTTCGATCTGCATATTGCGAACAACTGTTTATGACCAGACGGATTGGCGGATAAACATGGTTTTATCGAATCATCTAGAGAACCGATCTGTATACTTACAAACATATCATGAAGAAATATTAAATACTATGCAACAAAATTTTTGTCGAAGGACTGTGCATAACATTTTTTGGTTTAATATGGTATCCTATATACAAAAAAATATTAAAAAAATGTTTTATGGTAACTTTTTTTTAATCTTAAAAATTCCAATTTTCTTGGAAGGTGCCTTTAGTATTATTTGAAGTCGTTGTCGTTGAAACAATTAGACAATTTTTTTAAAAAAATGTTTTTTGTTGGCACCTAAAAAATATGCAAAAAAATTATTTTTGGAAGCTGACATCATTACGAAGAAAGCAATACCTATTTAAAGAAAATCTATCGATAAATATAGAAATTATAGTACTTTTTGAAGAAATCCGTTTTGAAGTCATTTGAGCAATGTCCGTCTGTCTGTCTGGTTGGTGCGCAGGATAACTTTCGACAGGAATTACTTCAAATTTGATATGTGACAATATTTTTTCTATCTCAGGCTAAGATCAAACATGGACTATGTTGGTCCACTTCTTCGAGTACCTCCCCCGCGAAGGCTCAAAATTAATGAAATTTGTATTATCTCATAACTTATATACTACTTCTCAGAATCTTTCACAATTCCACACATAATATTAGTTTCTTGGTCGCTTTCATCTTGAGCAAAATGGGCGAAGTTGCCACGCACCTTTGTTATCCATTTGTTACCCTCATATTTTCTTTAATTTAAAGGCTCTACAGGGCTTATACTTTAAAAAATATGTTCCAAATCATTTAATTTGTTCCAATGTTTTGCATAGTGTTATTAATACATACAGTATTATTTACAGAGCCAAAATTATTTTATTATATTTTTTTGTTAAATATTTCTCCACTACAAACATAACATTTTTGTTGTAAAATTATTTTATTCAAATGAATTTTAATATCATTTCGCTTTTCTTTATTTTCAGGTAAGTAGAACATTTTTGTATCTGAAATTGTACGCGATATTCAAGGTAATATTCAGAATTTCCGAATAATTAACTTCTTCGAGGCTTGGAATTGTTTTACACTCGGAATCTTCACAAATATTGTGGAAATCCCAGCCTGGATAAATAAGGTTTTAGTTTTGCCTTAGGAAACTGGAAAATTCTAAATTTCTCTCACAATGACAGTATTGCCAAATACATTGTTGCAAAATAGAGAAGCAAGTGAAAACAAAACAAAAATAATTTATAACATTGTGTTGCGGAGGGTATTGAAGATTCGTCTTTACTGAACATACAGATCATTCGATTTCTTTCTTCTTTTTTTTTTTGATAGTGTAACAAAACTCAATAGTCATCATCAATCGTAAGTTATACCAAAAAAAAAGAAAACATTAAAATCTACGCAAAAATCCCCAAAAACCAGTTTATTCATTAGTTTAGAATAGGTGTGAAAAAACAATAGACTGTTTCCCCTGTTTTCTTACGCACACTCTTCTGGTTAGTTTTGAGGATGGTCTACCCGACCAAGTTTGGTGAAATGGAAATGTACAATTTTAGATTTATTGAATCTTTACAACACGCAAAGAAGACATGTTTTCAATCAACACGAACGTATGTTTGAGCAAACAAATTTTCTGGTTCAAAATATGCATTTTCCGTTCTCATAAATTTGATTTGTAGTTGGTAGTCTAAAATATCATTCCTGTGCAAGTAACAATTGCCAGCCAAAAAATTTTTGATTCCCTAGATTTTTATGTAATAACCATAGTCTAAATGTACTGATCAACAAACTTTCAATTATACTCGTAATCAATATATCCCAAACATATCATACAACCATCGTATTATATCTAGAAACTCCCTTCACCAAATTAAAAAAAAAATAATGGTTTATAGAACCTTTTTCGAGATCGCATGTGGTAATTCCACCCAACCCATCTGCGACTGACTGTTTGTTGTGAGTCATTGTTTTTGTCAGAATTTGATTTGAAAACATTAACGTGACGACTCCACTTTAAGATCAATAAACTTCCTTGAGGTTATACATTTTAAACGCGCCGAAAACGATAATAATCATGATGACAATGATGATGATGACGTCCAAGTTGACGACGATGATGATGCCCATCTTCATCATGATTTTGTTGTGGCTATTGTTTTGTCTTTTCTCAATAATGTGGTTGTTGGTCATTTCACAGATTGCTATGCTCTGTTGACCACATAGTTATTTACTCGGACGGACCTATTTGAATATTTGTGTTCACAAATGTGACGTATTGACATATTAACTTGAAATAAGATTTCTTAAACTCTTCTCATATTTAATGGGAAATCCAACAAATAAATGTATGAATATTAATTTGTTCAAATAATGAATACACATTTAGTGTTAATCGAGTAAATATATTATAATCGTCTTAGCTGTAGTGAAAATATTAGGTGTAGGTTTAAATTTTTGGCTTTATTATTTTGGTAAACCGAAAAAATGAAATATTTGGAGAGTCGTTACATTAAAACACAATTATGGTAAATTAATTAATAAATAAGTACTTTAATTAATAACAATTTCGGACAAGTAGAACTAAATGCCCATTCTTTAGTAGTATGTAGTCAATACAAAATAGTATTAGTATACAAAGTAGTATGTAGTCAATACAAAATATGAAGATATTTACATGAATTTGCATAAGTTTTAAATTGTTTTTGGTTGCCGAAAATATCGGTTATCGGTTTGGCAAAAGAAGAGCAAATTTCTGCCATCCACTCTGACATGCATATACCAGAATTACCGTGAATGTCTGTTTACTCTACTGATATTTTTGTACTAGTTTTTGAAGAAAATGCGATGTCCGTATGTGAAGTAAAAACACTTAATTAAGAATTTTTACTCACTTTAGTGATACGAGGGTAAATATCATTTGCTACAGGCAAAGAGTGTAACACATCGAAGGAGTGATCTAAGACCCTAAGTAAGTTCGGCGAATATTCGTTTTGGGTCATTTTAAGTCGAATGAGAATTGTCCGTCCCTCCGTCCGTCTGTCTGGCTTCAAATTTGGTATACGGTAATAGTTTTTCTATCTCCGGCTAAGTTCGAAGATGAAACATATTGGTCCACTACTTCTGGTACATCCCACATTAAATCACCAATTTGGATCAAAATTGAACTGACTTAACTTTAATGCAAGTGCATAAAAATATTTTGTACAGCATAATGTTTTTGTAGCGCCTACAGTCCGGTAAAAAACGGGCATTATTGTACAGCGCCTTTTGGTACCTCCCACACAAATGGACCGTTTTATACACAGAGTTAACGACTTATTACTTTAATACCAGTACATACAAATACTTGACATTACAGTGTAATGCTGTTATATTGCCTACAGTCCTGTGAAAAGTGGGCGTAAGAAAATACTGTTTACCGAAAAATAGGTGTATTTGGGAGGTACCAGAAAGGTACACTAATTGACAGATTTCGCTATAATATATTTTTTTGGAAAAAGCCAAATTTTACGAGGACTTGAAAAAAATAAATTTTTGAATGTTTTATGAAATTTTTATTGCCATTTTAAAAAAAAAGTTAAAAATCGTTTTTAAAACATTCAATTTAAAAAAAATTTCTCCCTGGAAAAAAAATATTTTTATTTATTTATTTATATGAATTACAATACAAATTAAATTTATATTCTAATTTCACGGTCCAGGGAAAAGCCGGGTTACAAAGACCAAGTGGCTAGATTTTGCAGCGACAGACCAGCGCCCTTGGTGGGAATCGAACCCACGACCCCCAAACTCATAGGCGAGCACGCTACCAACTCACTTACTGGGGCGCTCGGAAAAAAATATGTATATGTACTCGTATATGCAACGGACTCTCACAAATCCGAAACAGTGATTTGATTTTTGGGGACTCAATATTTGTAAAAGTTATTGACATTTTTCTTCTGTTTCTGCAAAACGTTTCAAAGCGTTTTTAAAATCAATATGTACAGAAACCGAAAAAAAATTTCCAAAATTGCCAGACCTGCTGCAGTATTTTGTCCATAACTTTTAGAAATATTTAGTCCCCAAAAATCCAATTATTGCTTTGAATTCGAAGATGGGCCTTGTTTTAAATTAAAGTAACCAAAAATGTTTACAATTTTTTAAAAAAAAATTATCTGTGAGAGCCTGCCGATTGAAATTTTTTATCCCCTCACCTAAGAGAGGAGGGTATATATCATTTGCTACGAACCAAAAGTGTAACACATCGAAGGAGTGACCTAAGACCCTAAGTATGTTCGGCGGATATCCGTTTTTGGGTCATTTAAGTCGAATGAGCAATGTCCGTCCGTCCGTCTGTCTGTCTGCTGGCTGGTGCGCACGATAACTATCGAAAGGAGTAACCGATTGACTTCAAATTTGGTATGTGGTAATATTTTCTTCTATCACCGGCTAAGTTCTAAGATGGGGCATATTGCTCCACTCCTTCCAGTACCTCCCCCACAAAGGGTTAACATTTAGTGAAAATTATTTAATAACTTCTATACTACTTATTTGAATCCTCTGAACTTCTACATAGTATTAGTTTATTAGTCACTATTACCTCGAGAAAAATTGGCGAAGTTGCCCCTTTTGGTACCTCCCACACAAATGGAAAATTTTGAACCAAAAGTTAATAGCTTATAACTTTATTACCAGTGCATACAATTCTTGAAATTTTGTACAGCGTAATGTTTTTATAGTGCCTACAGTCCATTGAAAAATGGGCGTTATTGTCACGCCCCTTTTGGTACCTCCCACACAAATGGACCATTTTGTACCAAAAATTACCAGTTTATAAATTTAATTCCAGTGTATACAAATACTTGACATTTTGAACAGTGTAATGCTTTTATGGTACCTAAGTTCCAGAGAAAAATGGTCGTTATTGGCCCGCCCCTTTTGGTACCTCCCACACAAATGGACCTTTTTGTACCAAAAGTTTACAGCTTTTAACTTTAATACCAGTACATACAAATACTTGAAATTTCGTACAGTGAAATGTTTTTATAGTACCTAGAGGCAAGAGAAAAGTGGCCGTAATTGGCACGCCCCTTTTGGTACCTCCCACACAAATGGACCATTTTGTACCAAAAGTTACCAGCTTATAAACTTAATTCCAGTGCATAAAAATACTTGAAATTTTGTACAGTGTAATGCTTTTATATTGCCTAGAGTCCAGAGAAAAATGGGCGTTATTGGCCTGCCCCTTTTGGTACCTCCCCCACAAATGGATTTTTTGTACCAAAAGTTACAAGCTTATAAATTTTCTTATTTGTTTTAAATTAAATTTCTTAAAAAAAATTTTTTTTTTTTTTAATTCGGAAAATGTTATCCTTTTTAAAAAAAAACATAAAAATAGCCCTTTACTTTGTAAAAATCGGTCGACCCGTTCAAGAGCAATTAAAAATTTCGTAAAACACAAAAATACATTTTTCGCTATTTTTACATTCTAAAATTTGGAAAAATATTTACCATTTAGCAAATTTTTATATACTTTGTGGGCAAATATAAAATTCTTACGTTAATATTAAAAATTTTGATACACACCTTTTAATATATTTGATTTAAAAAATATCTTTCCATCACCAAAGTGTCTTAAATAATCCTTTTTCCATTACCTCAAAAATTGCATACCATATACATATACTTCTTTCAATGCTACAACTTTGAACACCAAGAAAATGCAAAAATAAATGTGAATGCTATTTGATAGGAATTTAATTTGTCCAAAATTAATTTAAAAGTTCAAATTGCATGAAGAGGAGGTACAATGGCAACAACCTAAAGTATATTCAAACCTAGAAACGTGTATAAGAATTTACAATTTATATTTATATATATGTACATACCAGGACGGAATCTTCTAGCTGATGCTGATTTTGTCATCTTACGATGCTCCAGAAGAGGATTATTGCATTTACAAGTGTTTGCATTCAACATTTGCCACAACTGCATATAAAGTGACGCAGGAATACCCTACAAATAGGAATGAAATTATTAACTACCATAATATCTTCTATCTATCTATCTATCTTCTATCTATCTTCTATATATATAAAAATGAAACGGTCCATCTGTGTAATGGCATCACGTCAGAACGGCTGGAGCGATTTGGATGATTTTTTCTTTATTCGATTCTAAATTTTCACGAGATGGTTTATATAGAAAAAATTAATGGGACAAAGGGGCGTGGTACCTCCCATACAAATCGCAGGTTAAAAATCCGATATTTCTGCTCCTATTATAGGTATAGTGCTGAAATTTTGTTTGTATGCATTTAATGGCAGATTATGTGAATTTTCCAAAAATGGGCGGAATCGGACCAATGGGCGTGGCCCCGCCCATATAGGCCAAATTTTGAAATTGAGATATTTTGCACAATTTGTTAGCGAGAGTGCTGGAATTTTGTGTATATGTAAACGGTGGCAGTCTACGTGATTGGTCCAAAAATGGGCGGGATCGGACCAATGGGCGTGGCCCCGCCCACATAGACAAAATTTTGATATCTTGCACAATTTGCTAGCGGGAGTGCTGCAATGTTGCGTATATGTATCTGGTGGCATTCTACGTAATTGGTGAAAAAATGGGCGGGACCGGACCAATGGGCGTGGCCCCGCCCATATAAGCCAAATTTTGAAATTGAGATATTTTGCACAATTTGTTAGCGAGAGTGTTGGAATTTTGTGTATATGTAAACGGTGGCAGTCTACGTGATTGATCCAAAAACGGGCGGGATCGAACCAATGGGCGTGGCACCGCCCATATAAGCCAAATTTAAAAAATGTGATATCTTGCACAATTTGTTAGCGAGAGACCTGGAATTTTGTGTATATATATCCGTTGGCGATCTACGTGATTGGTCCAAAAATGGGCGGGTTCGGACCAATAGGCGTGGCCCCGCCCACAATGACCAAATTTTGAAATTTTTATATCTTGCACAATTTGCTATCGGGAGTGCTGCAATGTTGTGTATATGTATCTGGTGGCATTCTACGTAATTGGTCAGAAAATGGGCGGGATCGGACCAATGGGCGTGGCCCCGCCCTTATAAGCCAAATTTTGAAATTGATATAACTTGCACAATTTTTTATCTAGAGTGCTGTCATGTTGTAGATATGTATCTGGTGACAGTCCACGTGATTGGTCCAAAAATTGGCGGGATCTGACCAATGGGCGGGCCACCGCCCATATAAGCCAAATTTTGAAATTGAATTATCTTGCTCATTTTGTTAGCGAGAGTGTTGAAATTTTGCGTATATGTATCTGGTAGCAGTCTACGTGATTGGCTTTCAAATGGGCGGAATAGGACCAGTGGGCGTGACCCAGCCCTATATCTTGCAAGTATTATATAGGAAATACATGAACAAAAATGCTCGGTATGCGATAATTACAGCTGCTCACTCCAATACAATCGCAATATGATAATGTGATGCAATATCAATGAAACAAGAATTTGGAAATTTTATAAGTATACATTTCTATTTTCTGGACTTTCCACTGAATTCGGTATTTTTTCATTCAGTGAATTTAGTACTAATGCCAGTAAGGAAAGGCAGAAAGTCGGGCGGGGCCGACTGTATAATACCCTACACCTCCCTAACAATGCGATAAGGGTCATTGCGATAATAATTTGGAATAATTGGTAAATGTATTTTGAACCGATAATCGCAAAATTAAGCAATATTCGTTCCTAAATTGAGAAAAATCTTTCTGGAGAACTTTGTAATGATCGGAAGTAAAGTACAACTTCTATAGCGCTTTGTAACCAAATCTGGAGGAACATATATATGGAGGTTATATATAAATCTGAATCGATTTTCCTAGAATACTCATTCATGTAAAATAGAAACCTATTTCTGTCGAATTTCGTACTGATCGGATATAAAACAGTCTCTACAGCGCTTACATGTCAAATTGGGGGTAACATATATATATGGGGGCTATATCTAAATCTGAACTGATTTTCTCCGAATTTTGCGGCATTCCTTCATGTAATAAGAAACCTCTTTCTGCCGAATTTCTTACTGATCGGATATAAAATACAGTTTCTACAGCGCTTGAATTTCAAATCGGGGGTAACATATATATGGGGACTATATCTAAATCTGAACCGATTTTCTCCGAATTTGGCAGTATTCCTTCATGTAATAACAAACCTCTTTCTGCCAAATTTCGTACTGATCGGATATAAAATACAGTTTCTACAGCGCGAATTTTGACATGGGCAGCGAAGCGCACCGGGCTCAGCTAGTTATTATAATAAATTAAATCAAATAAAGGAACAAAATAAAATAATATTTTTACAAGCTCAAGGTCAAATGTTTATCATATATTTTCTTCAATATTTCGTTCCTTTTGAACAGCATCTTCAAGTTTTACAGAAAGTTTACTTATTTCACAATATCAATATAAACATAACACTAAGACTCTTTGCTGCCCACTCGTAGTGAAAGGACGTGTTCATCACAGGGCGGATATTTAGAACCTACTTCGCAATCACAAAATCAAATTCTGTATGATGTCTGGAAGGTCTACATCGTAGCACTACTACTCGTACGGGATTATACAGACAACAAAATAAATAAATACAAAAACAATCCCCGCGCTTGGCTTTTTCCCCACCGCTTGACGGTGAAGCCTTCACGTTCCGATGGAGCGGGGTTCCCGAATCGTTCGACTGTCCGTCCGTTGGTCTTGGCCAAAGCTGATCACACCAAAAATTGTGAAAATTCCCCCCACTACTAACATCAGGTGGTACGGTGAGGGAAAAACGTCACGTCCTGTATAAGGCTGCTCTGAGTCGAGTAGGTGAGGTGTGGGCGGGCGCCCAATTGGATGTTGTAAAAACAAACAACATTCCTAGTCGCCCTAGAGGCATCAACTGGGTTACAGAAGAGCCCTCCAACTCGGTTGACATATTAGAGATAATAAAATATTTCAATCCTGGACTTCCGAACCATAATTGGAGAATTAGCAAGGTGGTTAACGCTGGGTGGTAAAAGAAGCTCGAGCTGATTATTGGCGCTGACACAAACGCTCATCATACTATCTAGGGTAGTACGGATTTAAACAATAGGGGTGATTCGCTTCTTGACTTTATTCTAACTACCAACCTAACTATTTGTAACATAGGCAGTAGACCGACCTTTACAATTAAAGACAGACAAGAAGAACGCGATGTAACGTTTGCTACTGACCGGCTGTCAGACAAAATTATTGGGTGGAATGTACTGGACGATCACTCATTCTCAGATCACCATTATATTGAATTCAAACTCGCTGAAAAGCGCTTAAACCTGCCGTCCACAGAAATATGAGGAAGACAAAGTGGCACCTGTATGAGAATAATTTCAAGAAAGTCCTCAACTTTAAACTTTTGTACGAACCGAATGACAAAGCCGGCCTGGATAATCTGGTCGAGCATATCACCACATCATTCAATAGCTCCATTGAACAAGCCTTTCCAAAAACAAGGTAATGCTCACATTTACCGGGGAACTCACAAATAGAATCCGCGAGGATCAGCAGGACCAACAGGAGAGCGAGTGAACTGCCAGCGTCGCTAGCTTGTTGATTGAGAAATCCAGATTAATCTGGCCGATTAACAGCTTCGAGCCCTTCAAATCACCTGGGCCATACGTCATTTCTGCAGTTGAAATGCAGAAAATGCTGAAGTAGATTACCTTCTGGGTGGAGAAAATTTATGAAGGCTGTGTCAGGCTCTCATACATCCCCAATCGATGGAGGGATATCAACGTGATATTCATACCCAAAGAGGGAAAGATATTGCACACTAGACCAAAAGGATTCATATGAATTAGCCTATCCTCCTGCCTATTGAAAAGTGTGGAAAGACGTTTAGATTCTTTCATTAGGGAATAACTGGATACTCGCACAAAACTCCTGTCGGGCAACCAATATGCTTACAATAATGGAAAGTCTACAGAATCTGCCCTGCACAAACTTGTGAATCGTCCCTACATTTCAATGAATTCTCTATGGTGGCATTTCTTGACAAAAAAAAGGGGCCTTGTACAACATTCACTCAGAAGGTAAAGACTGATCTTTACTGAAAGTGCAAAATTTCTAGGAATAATTCTAGATAGGAAACTGTTATTCATACTTAACGTAGTGGAACGTGTAAGCAAGGGCAACGTCGCCATATATTCTTGCAGGAGGGCTGTAGGGTCACGGTGGGACCTATCTCATTGGGGGGTGGGGTCCATTGGATATATATAACAGTAGCTCGTCCAATACTGTTATACGGCATTGTGGTGGACGGCAACGGACAAAACAACCATCACCAACCCTCTAGCAAATGTTCAGAGAACTACCAGCCTCTGCATAAGCGGAGCTCTAAAGACTACAGCGATTAATGCCGATTAATAATGTGGCGAGAGAAGTTGCAACTATAGTGGCATTCAGATTAAACTGCCTATCAATGTGGAGGTACAAGAACTACGGTCACACGAGGATAACAAAGTTCAGTGCTATGGTAAGCGACAGAGTGGACTATGTATATACACCTCCGAGAGGAACTACATCACTATTATACCAGCCAAAGATGAATGGTTTGGCAGAATACCAGGTAATAGAAACCATCTCCACGTCTATACAGATGGTTTGAAGCTTGATGGAAAGGTTGGCTTCGGAGTACACTGTAAATAACTTAATCTGGATATAGCTCACATACTACCAGATATCTGCAGTGTCTATCAAGTCGAAATAATGGCAATATGGGAAGTCGCCAAGAGGCTGAGTCGCAACATAGTAACCAACACTGGTGTTGTCATTTACTCCGACAACCAGGCTGCCATCAATTCTCTTGAGGCCATATCCCTAAATTCACAAACAGCCGTCGTCTGCCGCAATGTCTTGACGAGATGGCTGAGCAGTTGAACATACACCTCATATGGGTGCCTGGGCATAGGGATATCCCGGGGAACTGTAAAGCCGATAAACTTGCTAGGAAAGGGACGAAATTACAAATTATCGAATAATTTGAATATACTGGTGCGCCACTATCCACATGCATGCTTTGGCTTAGGTCAGAAGCAATCAGGCAGTCCAACGAAAGAGGGACAGAAATCGGCACCTGTAGGTTAGCTAGACAAATCTGGCCAAGATATGACCTGAGGAGGTACAAATGCCTGATCGACGAACATGCCAGAAGATTGGGTATTGACTCCAATGACTTCTGCAGAAGCTGTGGTGATGAGGAGGAACTGGAGAGATTGAGCACTTGGTATGCGACTGTCCCGTATATATTCGTACTATCGAGAACTTTTTATATCGAACAGGTTTCAATTAATAATAGTAATATTTTTTACTTACATATATGAGGAGGTACTTTTCAAAACATGACTATTCCACTTTTTGTGTTTTTGCACAATTTGAGGAAATACTATGGCCTTATGTATTTAACCCGATTTTCGCTAAGTTTTGAATAAAAAAAAATAGTTCTGTCAAAAGTAGAATAGTCAAGTTTTGAAAAGTACCTCCTCATATAAATGACTTACCCGGGGTTTACACGAGGCAGTTTTGCGAAGACAATAGCAATACATTTACACTTTTTTACTAATACACTTACACTTCTCTCATTGTCTTCGTGCAGTCATTGATTTTTTTGACGACAGTAAATTTGGCAATTGTCTTGACGTAAGCTGCTATTTTGATGTAAGCAGCCAATCAGAGCGCGAAACAACTCTATCAAGGGTTGCTTAAAGTGTATTTTCTTCATTGTTGTCTGGGCGCCTACGTCACATGAAAAAATTTCCCTTTCTTTGACAACCAATAAATATTCTCAATTGTCTTCTGCCAATTGACCTGTGTAAACGCAGGGTAGAACTTTCTACCTATCATAGGGTGCAAATGTGTATATTCCAATTTGCATGAAATAGCTTAGATAAATTGAAAAAATCTATACACAGAAGAGTGTATTAGAATGCACCGAATGCATGTCGAGAAATCTAGATATATGTAGACAGTTTTTTCCTCTCAAGTGGCGACATTTCAATTCATATAATGACCAGATTGGTATAGCAACGCTGCAGGTGCCGATTTCTGACTAGCATTCATTGCCTGCTTGTCACTTGTGGGCAGTGGCGCACCAATATATGAAATTTCCTGTGCTCATATGAGTTGCATGTTAAACTGCTCAGCCATTTCGTTAAGAAATCTGCAGCATTTGAGGGCTGTTTGTGAAATTGGGAATGTGGCATCCAGAGAATTGATGACAGCCTGACTGTCCGAGTAAATGACAACGCCAGTGTTTATCACTATGTTGCGAATCAACTACTTGGCGACTTCCGGATTGCCATTATTTAGGCTCAATAGACACCATCTGATAGCCTGTGAGCTATATCAAGACTTAGTTCCATACAGTGTACTCCGAAGCTAAACTTATCATCAAGCTTCGAACCATTTGTGTAGTAGTGGAGATGTTTTCTATTTCCTGTTATTCTGCCAACTCATTCCTCTCTGACAGGTATCTTAGTTCTGAAGTTCCTCTCGAAGTTGTACACCGTTAGTATGTAGTCCTCTCGGTCGGTTACCATAGCACTACCAAGCTTTCATTTCAAATGCGGACAACCGCGATGCCGATATCGTTTTTAAGATCTATTAAAAAAAGTATATTTTTTCCGATCTTTATATAATTTGGCAGAAATTAGGTTTTTGATCCTAGTTAATTCTGACCCTATAGTTATTTTTGTTTTAGAAGCCACATTTTACAACCGATCCGGCTGATATTTGGTAGCTGGTATTTTATTCGTAAAAGTAGTGCGTCATATTTAACCACGTTTTGACATAGCCCTCATATTAAGGTATATGTACTTCGATTTGACGTCTTGAAACTCTAGGGACCACTACTGTAAAATAAGTATATTAACGATTTAAAAGTACCTTCCAATGTGATATATGTACATCTTGCTGTGATCGCATTTTATTACCAAATAGACTGAAATTTGACAACTTGAAAATTTATTGTCTTTATTATTTATGTCTTTTAAAGATAGGCTTCCATATAAAGAATGAACATACGAGAATTTTTTTCAAAATAAAATCAAAAAAAAATATTTTCCAATATACGCTAAAAAAAATTAGGACAAATTTGTTGTAAACTTTTTATTCCGAGTCATTCTAATATATCTTGCATACACAAGATTTCCATTTTGTCAGAGTGTTACAACGGCGCCTTCATCAACAGCACCACACACAACAACCCAAAGAAGGACACCAGCAGAGTAGTTTATGGCTTAAAAATATTTCATATTTCTTTGAAGACAATTTTATATTGTCATCTGTAAACTTTTCAAATTTTCTCAAAATTTGCCTCAAAAAATCGAGAACATCAGGGTGGCAATATAGCGGCTACATGCTCCTCACCACTCTTCTCAACTGTTCAACTCACTCCAGTGACATATTGAGGAGATGTAACGCTGGTAACGCTGTTCCTGATGCTGGTACTCGTCATACTGACAGAATACGAGTAAATATCTAATAAAAAGGATTGCGATTCCTGCTGCTGATGTTATTAAAAATGTTTACCCACACAAAAAAAAGACTGCTTTCTTTGTTGCCGGCCACCATAGGAATACAAGTACATATTTTCGGTTTAGCTGTTAATGTTCCCTTTTGTGGACTTTGGGTCACACTTCCTCTAATTTGTTTATGTGTTGTTGTTGCTGTTATTGTTAAACTTCAAGTGGTCCGACCGACCGACCAATTAACCCCATCAAAATAAACCCACATTTTACAGTTGGCAGAAACTTGACGCGCTCCTCTATCTTTGCAGTTATTCACTTTATAATTTATGTTCTTGAATATGAAACATTACAGCGTTTTTTTGTTTTGTTTTGTTATGCAAATAAAAAATAACGCCTTTGTGTTGTTACAGATTTGTTGTTTTTTTGTTGTTGCTCTTCTTTTATTTCCTTCATTCTCATTTGAGTTGCAACATTCAAATGAAGAGGGAAATTATAAGATAACAGTGGAGAAAATTGGCCAAAATATCAGAAATTTTAAAGTTATTTGCAAATGTTGATCCCACAATTTTCAAAATAAATAAAAAAATCCCCAAAACTGCAAGTTTTTATTTTTCCCTATCTTTTCTATAGTGAATGAAAAGGTGTTGCACTGCAAATGTTGCACTTTGCAGTGCAACACCTTATCACATGTAATGAGTAAAAACGTCAAGTTCATGCATAATCTTACTTACCCCCACAATGGATCGCACATGAATGGTTACGGGTACAAATAAACTCATTATATCAAATTTCAGCCAAATTCGTTGAAATTTGAGGTTGTTTTAGCGTTAAGAAGTGAAATCAAGAGGCACCTTTGATAGGGGGGCTATATCAAAACATGGGCCTATGACTACCGTTGCTCGTGTCAAGGATACCGGGTATAAATAAATCCCAGTTACCAACTTTCAGCCCGATCAGTTGACATTTGTGGTCTATGACGTTAGAAGTCAAATCGGGGAGATGCCATATATGGGCGCTATATCCAAAATTGGACCGATATTGGTAAAATTTATATTCATAAAATACAGCTTCTATAGAACTAAAGGGCCAAATCGGACGAAACATATATATGGGAGCTATAGCTAAATCTTAACCGATTTTCTTCAAATTCGGTAGTGTTGGTTCATGGATCAAGAAACTCTACCATTCTAAATTTCAAAATGATTGGATGTAAAATGCAGCTTCTACAGAGCAAAATCGGACGAAACATATATATGGGAACTATAGATAAATCTTAACCGATTTTCTTCAAATTCAGCAATGTTGGTTCATGGATCAAGAAACTCTACCATTCTAAATTTCAAAACGATTGGATGTAAAATACAGCTTCTATAGAACTAAAGGGCCAATTCGGACGAAACATATATATGGGAGCTATAGCTAAATCTTAACCGATTTTCTTCAAATTCGGTAGTGTTGGTTCATGGATCAAGAAACTCTACCATTCTAAATTTCAAAATGATTGGATGTAAAATACAGCTTCTACAGGACTAAAGAGCAAAATCGGACGAAACATATATATGGGAGCTATAGCTAAATCTTAACCGATTTTCTTCAAATTCGGTAGTGTTGGTTCATGGATCAAGAAACTCTACCATTCTAAATTTCAAAATGATTGGATGTAAAATACAGCTTCTACAGGACTAAAGAGCAAAATCGGACGAAACATATATATGAGAGCTATAGCTAAATCTTAACCGATTTTCTTCAAATTCGGTAGTGTTGGTTCATGGTTCAAGAAACTCTACCATTCTAAATTTCAAAACGATTGGATGTAAAATACAGCTTCTATAGGACTAAAGGGCCAAATCGGACGAAAGATATATATGGGAGTTATATCTAAATCTGAACCGATTTTAACCAAATTCAATAGGGATCTTTACAGCTGTGAAATACTCTAAACTGCAAAATTTCAGAACGATCGGAGTGAAATTGCGACCTGTAGTCGACGAACAACTTTACATGGACAGACGGACGGACGAACAGACATGGTTAAATCGACTCAGCTAGTGATTCTGAGTCGATCGGTATACTTTAAGGTGGGTCTAGCTGTGTTATTTTCAGGTGTTACAAACATCTGCCGTGAAAGAAACTTATAATACCCTGTACCACGGTGTGGTGTAGGGTATAATAACACCGAAAAACACAAAAAAATATAGTAGATGAGAACAGTAGGAAAAATATAGTAGATGAGAACAGAAGGAATAAAACAAGTTAGATGCTAAAGATGGGAGCTATATCTAAATATGGACCGATATCGCCCATTTTAAATCCCAACTTACCTGCAGCTATAACAAGTATCTATACCAAATGTCAGCCACCTAGCTCAAGTATTATGGATTGTAGCGTGATTACAACAGACGGACGGACGGACAGAATATATATACTTTATGGGGTCTCAGATCAATATTTAGAGGTGTTACAAACGGAGTGACAAAATGAATATACCCCCCATCATATGGTGGAGGGTATAATGAATATACCCCCATCCTATGGTGGAGGGTATACAAATGGTAAAGTTTTTATACCCTACACCACACTGTGGTACAGGGTATTATGACTTTGTGCATTTGTTTGTAACACCCAAAAGGAGAAGAGATAGACCCATTGTTTATTATACCGATCGACTTGTAATCACTTTCTGAGTCGATTTAGCTATGTCCGTCTGTCTGTCTGTCCGTCTGTCTGTAGACGTATTCTTGTAATCAAAGTACAGGTCGCAATTATGGTCCGATCTCAACGAAACTTTGCACATATCTTTTTTTAGGCCCAAGGACGACCCTATTGAATTTGGTTAAAATAGGTTCAGATTTACATATAGCTCCCATATATATGTTGCACCCGATTTGACATGTAAGCGCTGTAGAAACTGTATTTTATATCCAATCAGTACGAAATTAGGCAGAAAGAGGTTTCTTATTACAAGAAGGAATACTGCCAAATTCGGAGAAAATCGGTTCAGATTTAGATATAGCCCCCATATATATGAAATTCAATAGCTGTAGAAACAGTATTTTATATCCGATCACAGCGAAATTCGGCAGAAAGAGGTTTCTTATTACACGAAGGAATACTGCCAAATTTGGAGAAAACCGGTTCAGATTTAGATAAAGCCCCCATATATATGTTAGCACCGATTTGACATTCAAGCGCTGTAGAGACTGTATTTTATATCCGATCAGTACGAAATTCGACAGAAAGAGGTTTCTATTTTACATGAATGAGTATTCAAGGAAAATCGATTCAGATTTATATATAAGCTCCATATATATGTTCCTCCTGATTCGTTTACAAAGCGCTATAGAAGTTGTACTTTATTTCCGATCATTACAAAATTCTCCAGAAAGATGTTTCTCAATTTAGGAACGAATATTGCTTAATTTAGCGATTATCGGTTCAGAATTAGATATATCCGCATATATATGTTCTTACCCATTTACCAATTATTCCAAATTATTATCGCAATAACCCTTATCGCATTGTTAGGGAGGTGTAGGGTATTATATAGTCGGCCCCGCCCGACTTTCTGCCTTTCCTTACTGGTTGATATTCTAGCTTTGCGATTGGAGAAAATTTGGCTTACTTTTGTAATTTGTATCAAAAATTGTGTAAATTGGAGAATCTTGGCAACATACCAGTGAATATATTTGACCCCGTTCTTTCTTCGAGAACATTTTCTAGGATGTTTCCTATAAGATAAATATATTTTGTTATACATTTTTAAAACAACTTTTTTTATAACTCCAAACTCCTGTAGTACCGACTGCTCTATTCAGGAAAGTAGAAGAAGAAGCAACGTCTGACGAGGTCGAGCTGATTATTGGCGCAGACACGAACGCTCATCAAACAATCTGGGGTAGTACGGATATAAACAATAGGGGTGATTCGCTTCTTGACTTTATTCTAACTACCAACCTAAGTATTTGTAACATAGGTAATAAACCGACCTTTACAATTAAAAACAGACAAGAAGTACTCGATGTAACGTTTGCTACTGACCGGCTGTCAGAAAAAATTATTGGGTGGAATGTACTGGATAACCACTCATTCTCAGATCACCATTATATTGAGTTCGAACTGGCTGAAAAAGCGCCTAAACCTGCCGTCCACAGAAATGTGAGGAAGACACCACCTGTATGAGAAGAATTTCAAGAAAGTCCTAAACTCCAAACTTCTGTACGAACCGAATGACAAAGCCGGTCTGGTCGAGCATATCACCATATCATTCAATAGTTCCCTTAAAGAAGCCTGTCCAAAAACAAGGTGCAAGGGTAGAACCAAACCCAAATGGACTTCTGAGCTAACGGTTATGAAAAAGACCTGCAACAAGCTATTCAAAAAGGCAAAAGCTACTGGGGTCGCTAATAATTGGGATGCCTACAAAGAGCAACTCAAGATCTATAAGAAGGAGCTTAGAAAGGCCAAAGACGCTCTTTTTACACCTTCTGTGGCGAAGTGGAAAAGGTCTCCGACGCCGTAAGGCTGAGGAAAATACTATCAGTTTCATCCAGTACAGTGGGTTACTTGCAGGATGAGGCAAATAACTGGACAAAAATCAGCGAGCAGTCGCTGAAGGTACTGCTCGACACATATTTCCCGGGGAACTCACCAACAGAACCCGAAGATCAGCAAGACCAACAATATGGCGAGTGGACTGCGAGCGTTGCTAGCTTGTTGACTGAGAGATCCAGAATAAGCTGGGCTATTAGCAGCTTTGAGCCCTTCAAGTCACCTGGACCAAACGGCATCACTCCAGCAGAAATGCAGAAAATGTTAAAGTACATTATCCCCTGGCTGGAGAAAATTTGTGTAGGCTGTATCAGGCTTTCATACATCCCGAAGTGATATCAAAGTGGTTTTCATACCCAAAGCGGGGAAGATATCACACACTAGGCCAAAAGACTTCAGACCAATTAGCCTATCCTCCTTCCTATTGAAAGGTCTGGAAAGACTTTTAGATTATTTCATTAGGGAAAACCATTTTAATTGGTTCACTTTTTAGAAGTTATGACGCCATCTTTGGCGTTGCTTACGTTTAGGTTTAGGTTAAGTGTGGCAGCTTGTATTACCGACCCACTTATACTATATAGTTCATTGTGTTACAACAGATTCACTTAGACCATATGTACATTGTGTTACTACAGGAACGTAAGGGAAAACATTTCCGTTTAAACAATTTTATTGATTTAACAATCTCATAAGTTGGTAGATTTTAAAATCAGCCAAGTTAGTCAACTACCCCAAAGAAATTAGATCCTAGTGCTGCATGCCGTCTCTATAGAGCGTAGGTCACAGACACAGAGGGTATTATATTCATACAAAACTCATGTCGGGATACAACATTCTTACAATAAGGTCTACAGAATCAGCCCTGCACGAACTATCGAATCGTCCCTGCATTTCAAGGAATTCACCATGGTGGCATTTCTTGACATAGAAGGGGCTTTTAACAACATTAACTCAGATGCTGTAATTGCGGCACAGTCACATTTAAAATTTAACTCTAGCTTGATGTGACTAATTCAAAGTCTACTCAACGGAAGACGCATAACAGCATGTCTAGGGTCCACAACTCTAACAAGGTTTGTAAACAGAGGGACCCCACAAGGAGGAGTACTGTCTCCACTAATTTGGAACCTAGCGGTGAATAAAATCCTGCTAGATCTAGAACGTTGTGGCTGCAAGGTCGTGTCACTGGCAATCGCAGTGATTGGCAAATTCGTAAACGTCCTCAGAGACATCCTACAGGTGGTTCTGAACAAATTGGCTAGATGGGCCAGAAGCAGAGGTTTGGGTGTTAACCCAAACAAGACAGAATTGGTTCTCTTTACTAGGATGAATAATGTCCCACATGTGGACCCTCCACCTCAGATAAATGGAACAGATCTAGTCTTTTCTGAATGTGCAACATTTTTAGGAATAATTCTAGATAGGAAACTTTTATTTAGACTTAAAGTATTGGAACGTGTAATGAAGGGCAATGTCGCCTTATATTCCTGCAAAAAGGCTGTAGGGTCGCGGTGGGGCCTCTCTCCTAAAATCGTCCACTGGATATATATAGCAGTAGTTCGTCCAATACTGTTATACGGCATTGTGGTATTGTGGACGGCAACTGACAAACTAACCATCACCAACCTACTAACAAAGGTTCAGAGAACAGCCTGCGTGAGAATTAGCGGAGCCTTAAGGAATACAGCGACCGAGTCTCTACAAGTCCTACTCCATATACTGCCGATTAATATTGTGGCAAGAGAAGTTGCGACCACAGCGGCAAGAAGATTAAACTACCTATAAATGTGGAGGTACAAGAACTACGGACACATGAGGATATCAAAGTGTAGTGCTATGGTAACCGACCAAATGAACTATATACCAACTGTGTACACCTTCGAGAAAAATTACATCACTATGATTCCCGGCAGAGATGAAAGGGGTTGGCAGAATACCAGGTAATAGAAACCATCTCCACTTTTACACAGATGGTTCGAAGCTTGATAAAAAGGTTGGCTTCAGAGTACACTGTGAAGAACTTTGTTTGGATATAGCTCACAGACTACCAGATAGTCAGTGTCTATCAACCCGAAATAATGGCAATATGGGAAGTCGCCAAGTGGCTGAGACGCAACATAGTAAGCAACACTGGCGTTGTCATTTACTCGGACAGCCAGGCTGCCATCAATTCTCTGGAGGCAACATCCCTAAATTCACAAACATCATTCGACTGCCGCAGATCTCTTAACAAGATGGCTGAGCAGTTTAATGTACACCTCATATGGGTGCCTGGGCATAGGGATATCCCGGGGAACTGCAAAGCCGATGAACTTGCTAGGAAAGGGAGGACATTACAAATTGTCGAAGAATTTGCATATATTGGTGCGCCACTATTAGGGTAATCAAAAACCGCACCGGTTAACCGGTTAATCGGTTTCTCTTTAAAAACCGCCTATCGGTTTTCGGGTTTTCTGCATTTTCGAATAACTCGAACCGTCGGTTTTTACAACTCGGTTTATTCGACTTTTCGGTTTTTTGAAACCATTACAAAATGATAAAGAAAATATTATTTTTGAAATAGGAACCTACCTAAAATTTTGAAAACATCAGTATTAAAACCGTTGACTTCATTTGTGCATATCCATTGATTTCAAAATGTAGTTTTATATGTATTTATACTGCATATTTTATCGAGGGTCTAGGTGATTATTGAGGTATAGAAATTAATTAACAATCCTTTCTAATTGAAATGTAGGTATAAATAAAAATAAATTTGTCCAGTTTCACATTTCGACAAGTTTTCATCTCTATAGTATGCTCAAGTCTGAATCCGCTACTACTGATTATATACGTTTGCCATTTGAGCCATTCATATGATGCTAAAACCTAAGATTTTGCCGATCTTCACTATTAGTCAAGTTTTATAAAAATCATAATAAATTTTTTTGTAAAGAAATCTTTTTAAAAATTGAACATAAATATTATAAATATCGCAGATATTATAATATTATATCATAAATGAAATCGAAACAATTACCTATTATAAATACTCGTAAAAATATGAAGTGTTTAAAATACAATTTTCAAATAAATCTTAATTTAATTGAAATATGGTTGCGTATTGAATTTGCACTACGCTTATTTTATCTAACAAAATTTTGAGCATTATTTATGCATTTTTATTAAAAAAGAAAAAACCGAAAACCACCGGTTCATCGGTTTTTTATTTTCGGTTGAACCGAAAACCGGTTTTAGAGTTAACTTAATTTTCGAAGAAACCGAAAACCGTATTTTCAAAATAACCGGTTTTTTGATCACCCTAGCCACTATCTACGTGAAGGTTTGGCTTAGGCAAGAGGCAATCAGGCTGTCCAACGAAAGATGGACAGAAATCGGCACCTGCATGGTAGCTAGACAAATCTGGCCAAGGTATGACCTGAGAAGGTTAAAATATCTCCTCGCACTAGAGAGGAAAAGATTGTCTACGTTAGTATCAGATCTGACGGGACACTGCCTGATCGGCGAACACGCCAGAAGGTTGGGTATTGACTCCAATGACTTCTGCAGAAGCTGCGGAGATGAGGAAGAAGTGGAGAGCATTTAGCACATGCTATGCGACTGTAAACGACTGGGGTCGGCCTTTCTAGGCAGTCTAAGAAATCTTTCCGGTACCGATATTCGTACTATCGATAAATTTGTATATCAAACAGGTTGGTTTCGATGAGGATCATTCTAGCCCGTGGTAACACTAGGGACCTAAACTGGTCTATGTGAGCTGACAAGAAAAACCAGTAAGGAAAGGCAGAAAGTCGGGCGGGGCCGACTATATAATACCCTACACCTCCCTAACAATGCGATAAGGGTCATTGCCATAATAATTTGGAATAATTGGTAAATGGGTAGAAACTTATTCTAATTCTGAAACGATAATCGCTAAATTAAGCAATATTCCTTCCTAAAGTGAGAAACATCTTTCTGGAAAATTTTAATGATCGGAAGTAAAATACAACTTCTATAGCGGTTTGATACCAAATCAGGAGGAACATATATATGGAGCTTTAATGTAAATCTGAACCGATCTTCCCTGAATACTTATTCATGTAAACAGACCTCCTTCTGTCGAATTTCGTACTGATCGGATATAAAATACAGTCACTACAGCGCTTACATGTCAAATCGGGGGTAACATATATATGAGAGCTATATCTAAATCTGAACCGATTTTCTCCAAATTTGGCAGTATTCCTTCATGTAATAAGAAACCTCTTTCTGCCGAATTTCGCACTGATCGGATATAAAATACAGTTTTTACAGCGCTTACAGGTCAAATCGGGGGTAACATATATATGGGGTCTATATCTAAATCTGAACCGATTTCTTCCAAATTTAATAGTGTTCATCCATATAATAAGAAACCTCTTTCTGCCGAATTTCATACTGATCGGATATAAAATAAAGTTTTTACAGCGCTTACATGTCAAATCGGGGGTAACGTATATATGGGGGCTATATCTAAATCTGAACCGATTTCTTCCAAATTTAATAGTGTTCATCCATATAATAAGAAACCTCTTTCTGCCGAATTTCATACTGATCGGATATAAAATAAAGTTTTTACAGCGCTTACATGTCAAATCGGGGCTAACATATATATGGGGGCTATATCTAAATCCGAACCGATTTTAACCAAATTCAATAGGGATCGTCCTTGGGCCAAATAAAACATATGTGTAAAGTTTCGTCGAGATCGGACCATAATTGCGACCTGTACTTTGATTACAAGAATACATGCACAGACAGACAGACAGACAGACGGACATAGCTAAATCAACTCAGAAAGTAATTCTAAGTCGATCGGTATAATAAACGATGGGTCTATTTATTCTCCTTTTGGGTGTTACAAACAAATGCACAAAGTTATAATACCCTGTACCACAGTGTGGTGTAGGGTATAAAAACGGCCGCCACCCTAACCTAAACCTTTGTCTAAAGGCTGGAGGTGGCTAGCACTACGTTTTCCCTGAGGAGAACAGTTCCCGCCAGTTTGGCGGGGTTTAAGTAGGGTGGTCCACTATACTGTTTAACATGGTGGCGGTTAAGTTGATGGTAGCCTTCGGGCCTTGACCTATGCGGACCATATGGAAATGTTCGCATAGTGTGGGTCCATTGGATTATTGTCGCATCCTAGCTATGACTTTTAAATCATTTAAATTTCATTTCCATGCATTCCCGATTTTGGATTACATTTTAATTGGTTCACTTTTTAGAAGTTATGACGACATCTTTGGCGTTGCTTACGTTTAGGTTTAGTGTGGCAGCTTGTATTACCGACCCACTTATACTATATAGTTCATTGTGTTACAACAGATTCACTTAGACCATATGTACATTGTGTTACTACAGGAACGTAAGGGAAAACATTTCCGTTTAAACAATTTTATTGATTTAACAATCTCATAAGTTGGTGGATTTTAACATCAGCCAAGTTAGTCAACTACCCCAAAGAAATTAGATCCTAGGGCTGCATGCCGTCTCTATAGAGCGTAGGTCACAGACACAGAGGGTATTATATTCATTCATCCTCCTCTTCATCTCAACAGCTTCTGCAAAAGTCAATTCGCAAAGACCATGCGTGCCGTCCAATATGACAGTGCTCGATAAGTGGACGTTGGAGCGTTTCGAGTTTAGGCAGGTCCACATCAGTCAGGAAAGTATGTAGATCCTGACTAATGATATTCTAAATATAAGGACAACTTTGAAGTTATCGAAACGTCGGCTACGTAGGCCAACGCATCTTTTCGTTGGCGACCTTCGGTCATATTAAAGATTTTCTCCTCTGGGTATGGCCAAACACGGATCAAAGTGTCTTTAATAGCTACGATTTGTGTCTAGTAAACACTACAGTGATCACGCAGTCTTTTTGCAATAGATAGCTCAAGTTACTCAGAACCGTTTGAAACCGACAGCTTCTGCAAAATTATTTCGCACGACCTTCAACTTCTCTGCGTGCCGTCCAATAATGCAATGCTCGATAAGCGGACGTTGATGCGTTTCCGGTTTAGACAGGTCGACATCAGTCGGGAAAATATGTAGATCCTGACTAATGATGTTATGTCAGTGATTATGGAAGACAACTTCAAAGTTATCGAAATGTCCAAAGACGACTACGTGGGCCAACGCATAATTTCGTAGACGGCCTTCGGCCGAGTTAATGATTTTCTCCTCTGGGAATGTCCAAAGACGGTTGCGCGGATCAAAGTGTCTTGTGTGGATTGATATCGACTTTGGTCAGAACATTAATTTTCAGCCATTCTGATATCTCTTTAATAGCTTTGATTTATGTGTGTCTAGTAAACACTACAGTGATCATGCAGTATTTTTGCAATAGATAACTCAATTTACTCAGAACAGTTTGAAACCAAATTTCCGAAATTATTTAACATATTCCCCATGTCCTGGAATACGACGATTCTATTCTGAGCTATCAGGTGAGATATACTTCTTATCAAAAAGTGGTTCAAACATACTGTAATAAATAATGCCTGGAGGGTTAGGCTTTCCTTTTTTTCATTTACAGGTACATAGCGCTACCAAAGCCTTCTTTGGTAGCTGATGTATAATTTAGTATTTTGCGCTTTCTAAGTAGTTTGCGCCTTCAGAGAAAGAGATTTCAATACCCCCAAGGAGACATGTGCAACTGTAGGTAGCTTCATCTTGCGGTTGTATGATGGACCTGCCGTAGGAGTCTCTAAGAGGATTCCCAAACCTCCCTCCAATAGCTATTTCCACATCATCTGCATAGGAAATAACCAAACACTCTTCTTCTCCTGAGAGCAGAATATTGTTCATAGAGAGATTTCATTGTGTAGGAGAAAGAACGTCAGTTGAGCTTACACTAGCTGAAAGCGTCTCTTAACCAGAATGGTATGAATGAACCTTCGTATATTGTTATCAACCACCAGGATTGATAGAGGCGTAATATAGCTGCTGGATTTATGTTATTGAAGGTCCCTCCTATATCTAACCAATAGTATATTCCTTAACAGAGTGAGAGATCAATCAATAACGCTGACTAGATCACGTAGGGTCGCTTCGGTTGATTTGCCCTTAATGTACTCGTTGGTATGCTGTTGATTGGAGAGAGAAACGTCTATTCCGCAGGAAAAATAGAGAAATGGAAGGACGCGATTGTGAGCGTATTGAGATGTACAGGAGTCAGAATGAAGTCCGAAAGTTTTGCCAAAGAGTAAAGCAGCAGACTGATGGCTTTGGCACAGACACAGCCTCCTGTAAATATGAATAAGGACATTTTGTAAAGATAATTTGTCCACACTGTTGGTATCCAGTGGGATCGGCAATGAAGGTATCCCAGAAACAATCCCTGAAGACGGTATTCAGTGCATTCAGCCTAGGCAGAATGAGGTGAAAATAGCAGTAGCACGGCTGAAAAACAATAAAGCAGCAGGTGTCGATGGGTTGATAGCGAAGCTATTTAAGACCGGCAATACGCTGTGCCGCATCAGCTTGTCGGTACAATCTGGCTAAAAGAACGCATGTCCGATGTTTGGAACCTTAGCACAAGAAAGGAGATAAAACAGTATGTGCCAACTACAGAGGAATAAATCGCCTTCCCATCTCTTACAAAATCCTATCGATCCTATGTATTGTGTGAGCGATTAAAATCTAAAGTCGACGAGATAATTGGGCCTTATCAGTGCGACTTTAGACCTGGTAAATCCACCACCAACGACATATTCACATCCAAGAAAAAAATCGACACCTGCCACCTATTCGTCGATTATAAGGCCGCTTTCGTGGCATGTCTTTGTTTGGTATCCCCGCAAAACTAATAAAAAAATCCAGGATGACCTTTACTGATGTACGATCCGCAATTAAAATAGGATAGGACCTCTCCGAGCCGTACAACACCAAACGAGGTTTCAGACAAGGAGACAGTTTATCGTGCGATCTTTTTAATATCATACTGGAAAAGGTCACACGAGACGCATGAGTAAATAGAACCTACACACTCTACATCATGGGTCGAACACTCCAAGAAGTGACTGCAACCTTTGGGAAAGTCGAGAAAGAATCTGCGAAAATCGATCTGGCAATAAACCCAAGTTGATGGTATAAACACACGCGACATCCACAAGATTCGGGCAGACAGTGGAAGTTGAAAACTACAACTTCGAGGTAGTCAGCGAGTTTATCTACCTTGGTACTGCCATAAACAACAACATCAATTTTGAGATAAAAAGGAAAATAATTCTTGCTAACAGATGCAACTTTTAGCTATGTAAGCAATTTAAAAATAAGGCCGCTCTAGCCAGATAAAAACCACTCTCTTCAAGAGGCTGATACTACCCGTGCTGTTATATGGTTTTGAAGCATGAGTAGGAGCGAAAGCAGATGAGGCAGTACTGGAAGTGTTAGAGAGAAAAGTTCTTCGAAAAATCTATGGACCAATCTGCGTTGACTGAGAATATCGGCGTCGTATAAACCACGAGCTGTTTGAGCTATATGCAGACATTGATATAGTAAGGCATATGAAATGTTATGAGAATGGATAAAGGCGTTCCAGCTAAAAAATCATTTGAATACGAACCCGGTGATGGTTCACGTAGAAGGGGACGATCAAAACGTCGATGTCCCCATTTTGCCCTCAGTTAGTTAAAAATCAGTAAGGAAAGGCAGAAAGTCGGGCGGGGCCGACTATATAATACCCTACACCTCCCTAACAATGCGATAAAGGTCATTGCCATAATAATTTGGAATAATTGGTAAATGGGTAGGAACATATTATCTAATTCTGAAACGATAATCGCTAAATTAAGCAATATTCGTTCCTAAATTGAGAAACATCTTTCTGGAAAATTTTAATGATCGGAAGTAAAATACAACTTCTATAGCGGTTTGATACCAAATCAGGAGGAACAATCAATATAAATCTGAACCGATCTTCCCTGAATACTCATTCATGTAAAAAGACCTCCTTCTGTCGAATTTCGTACTGATCGCATATAAAATACAGTCTCTACAGCGCCTACATGTCAAATCGGGTGTAACATATATATGGGGGCTATATCTGAATCTAAACCGATTTTCTCCGAATTTAGCAGTATTCCTTCATGCAATAAGAAACCTCTCTTTGCCGAATTTCGCACTGATCGGATATAAAATAACATTTTTACAGCGCTTATATGTCAAATCGGGGGTAATGTATATATGGGGGCTATATCTAAATCTGAACCGATTTCTTCCAAATTTAACAGAGTTCATTCATGTAATAAGAAACCTTTTCCTGCCGAATTTCATACTGATCGGGTATAAAATAAAGTTTTTACAGCGCTTACATGTCAAATCGGGGCTAACATATATATGGGGGCTATATCTAAATCTGAACCGATTTTAACCAAATTCAATAGGGATCGTCCTTGGGCCAAAAATAAGATATGTGTAAAGTTTCGTCGAGATCGGACCATAATTTTGCGACCTGTACTTTGATTACAAGAATACATGCACAGACGGACAGACAGACAGACAGACGGACATAGCTAAATCGACTCAAAAAGTGATTCTAAGTCGATCGGTATAATAAACGGTGGGTCTATTTCTTCTCCTTTTGGGTGTTACAAACAAATGCACAAAGTTATAATACCCTGTACCACAGTGTGGTGTAGGGTATAAATATAAATTGTAATGTATGCGGTTTTCTCTCCACTGTACGATATTTATGCCGGGAAAAAGGAAAACTAGTACATTGTCCATCAACATCCATCACAAAAGACGCCCTTTTAAAGCTAAGTCAGTTTGAAATTGCGCTTTTTCTGCTTCTGCTTCTGCTCCAACATCTACTCCTTTCTCTCCAGCCCTGCCCCATCGCCTGCATTTTTATCACGTAATTAAAACTTGAAACGCATATAAATTAGCAAACATCTTTCTTTTGGGTTTTTCTGCTCTTTTTTCACACCATATTTCGGTTTCTAGTAACAAGGCAGAGATGAATGAATGAAAGGAGCACATAAAGCGAAGGGAAGATTGAATATAAAGAAAAAATACTACCATCAGGATGTATCAGACAAGTACGCGTGCAAATAACTTCCACGCTTTTCCAGCTATTCCTGTTCATCTTGCCATCAGCCATCGCTTTCGCTTCACTATTGAAGAATAAAACAAACACCGGAGAATGATTGGACCCACCCAAACGACCTACCTACCTACCAGCCACCATGGAATCGTGGGGCAAAAAAGTGGACAAGTACTGGTAAATGACTGACATTGTTAACCTCACTCTGATTAACTTTCTTTGTCACGTTAATGCCAACATGTTTACTAACGCAACCGCCACCACTATTAGCATTTTAACGCTTAGAAATTGGATGTGCAATTTAATTAGTTTGCTCTCATTTCCCCCAGGGCATTATTTAGATTCTGAAACATACATGGAAGGATGTATGTTTGTTTTGTAAACAATTCCGCAAATAATATGAAGTGCAGATTTTTGAAAGACATCTTCTGAAATCTGGTCATTCCATCATCATTCTAAAAAAAATCAGGTCGGAATATTGGTCAAAAATTTATTAAAAATTGAACATTTTTGTTCACATTGCGCATTTAAATTTCTAATATAAGAGTACGATATTTCCTAATTGGAAATCAACTATTACACTATGCCACAAAGAAATATGTTTGTGTCCAAGGACTAACAACTTTTTTGTGTTGATGTAGGATATTATTCCATAAAATCAAAACCACAATTTTGTTTACGATAAAGTTTTTTAATTGTTATACCTAACACCCTGTGGTACAGTGTATTTTAAGTTTCTTCTGTGGCAGATGTTTTTGACACCTAGAAATACTACAGCTAGAATAACCTTAAAGTATCAGAATCACCAAATTTAACGTCCGTCCGTCTGTCTTTTCATCTGTCAGTTGATCTTAACCCTCTAACAGGCGAAATCTTAAAAGAGATCGTTTGAAGACTATATTAGACGTAGACACAAGAACCTTATCTTTGCATTTTTAGGCAAAAAAAAGCCAGCGATACGAACGCCAGGTGAAAAATAGTGAACATCTATTTCACTATTTCATTTAGAAATCACAATTACAGGACAAATATTGGAAGGACATGTCACAATGTGTTGGTTAACATACCAAAATGTCAAGCGGGACAGTTTTGCCAGGACCGTCTAAAGAGATTTTTTACAATCTATAGGGAATATTTTTGATTTCAGCATTGGGCCCAAAAAGCGAACACCGTCTGCAGACGAAGCTGTATTTTACATCCAATTCGAAATTTAGCATGGAAAATTTTCTTCATCCAAGTACCCACATTGCCGAGTTTGAGGATAATCGTTTAGATTTACATATAGCCCCCATATACTAGTATATGTTCCTTCTGATTTGAGCTTTTAGCGCTGCAGAAGCTCATTTTGGAACTTAGCAGGATCGAGTTTCTTGAAACAGCGATCCACATTGCCGAATTTGAATAAAATCGGTTAAGATTTAGCTATAGCTCCCATATCGATCATTCCATGTCAAACCGAACACTTTTTTACATCACCATCTCCGATTTCGATGAAACTTTGTAGGATAACTCAACTCTATAAAATATTTGATTTGTAGAAGACGAAAAAAAAACCGAAATTTTTTTGCAAAAGATATGGCCAATTGAAAATAGGTAAAATCAGGAAAAACGTGCCGAGGTAGGAACATTGAAAGTGGTGTAGTGAGAAAACGCATGGCCAGAATTCAAAGAATGAAGGCTTATTTTAAAGGTAATTGCAATTACTATTTATCTGCGGCTTTGGCACCTGACCGCTACTGACCAAATTTGAACATTTAGTTTTATTTTTCTCCTTCTTTTGTGTTTTTCACCATGAAAACACCAACCTAAAAATTCAGAAAAATATAGACATATTCCTTGATCGATTCTAAACAAACCCTGAAAATTTCAGCGTGGAGAAATAACGGGTTATATTTTTAAAAAACATTTACGAAATGTAGTCGCCCGAAAAAAGTATTTTTTGAACGAGTGTTCAAAAAATAACATACACACACGTCGTTCAAAAGTAGTGTTTTCGGTCGAACAGCTAGCTGTAAACCATCCATCAATAAATGTCAATGACAATATACGAAAAAGTTTGTGCCTTCGCTTCTTATTATAAATAACAGTTCAGATTTGTATATATTTTTTTAACAATTCTGTGATTTTCGCGATAACTCCCGATTTCGCTATGAGGCCGCGTAACGATACCTGCTGCAATCCATTTAAAATTGCAAAACATGGAAAGAAGCCTATAAAATGTTTACGTTGGATAAATACATCGAGCGGAAAAATAAGAATTTGTAATAGTTGCCGGTTAAGAATGAACAAAATGCCACTACATGATTGTGAAAGTGATTCAATGAGAAGTTTAACCCTAATCCCTGAAGCAAATAACGCGTACTCATCCGATAGCAGCATTTCATCAGAAGCATCATTAAAAATTTCCAAATTAAATGAATCATTGTTGCTGTTTGGGGATTCACCTATCCACAAAAGAAAAATTGTGCAAAAAAAATATGTCGCTAACAAAAAACGAAAAATAAATAGTCTCATTATAAAGAAATTATTTGATTCATCTGAAAGTGTAAATGAGGGGGATGATATTATATCAAAATTAAAAGAAACATATAAAACAACATTTAATAGAGAGTTAAAAATTAAAATTTTGACATTATTCGCGGACTGGTCGTACAGTCAAATTCAAAGAAATTTCAGCGGTGCAACGAGGCACATGATTTCTGTGGCTAAGAATGTTGTGAAGGAAAAGGGTTTTCTTGCTTCTCCCAACCCAAAGCCGGGAAAACACCTTACAGATGAAATTGTAAACAAAGTAATTGAGTTTTATGGATCACAGGAAATAAGCAGAGTTATGCCCCCGTCGCGGGTAACAATCTTGTCGCGATGCGGGGGCTTACGGGTTGCATAAGGATGTTGATGTCTCCAGGATGCAGTGGTTAAGCCGAAGTAAACAGCTAAAGCCTAACCACTACAATCTGTAGACATTGACAACCATATGTAACCTCAACTAAAGGTTACCCACACATACAATGATGAGTAAAAATATTAATTTGAACTCTGCAGGTGGTCTCCAGGCGGGAACTGGTAATCCACCCAATTCATCATCTGTTGATGATGCTTTGGCAGGGGCAGAATATCTGCAGGCCCCAAGCTCATCTAACCCAACAACAACAACAAAAAACGCACTAAAAACAACATTAACCACTCAAAACGCTACAGATACACAAACAAGACTAACGAGACAAGACAGCCTTGAACTCTACCTTAGCGACGATACAAATGACGGACTTTCTGCACTTAGCAAAATCCAGCTTTCTGAAACCGATGAAGATGACATCAAGACGATGGAATCGGATAGGTCCGGGCTGGCAGCTAAGTCAGATAAGGAAGACATGGGTACCGTCGCTGGGGGAAAGTCAACCAAGACGGACGAGCAGAGAATGGAGGCTGGATATAAGCGCTCGCAGCGGTATCTGAGGAGTATGCTGTCGAAAGACCCAGCATCCCTCACAGTACGCGACAAGCGCTTAATCCGGAAGCATAAATTCCACGTCCGGAAGTACGAGTCTCTCGTAAATACTACGGTCGTGGAAGTATGCCCTCCACCTGCGACAAAGGACAAAAACACTGACACTAACACTAAAACATATACTAACGCACCAAATACAACACAAACAAGTACACACGCGACGATACTTAAAAAGTCCATCAATCCACCAGCGCCGGTAGCTAAGGATGATGGCAAAAACATTTCTCCAGGCCCTTCCAAAGGCAAGAAAGCAAAGAGAGTAGTTCAACCTGCCGCGGCAGGCACCTCTGGCCGTACAGACGTTAAGAACGCTGTCAAAAGGCAACGTTCGAACGACTCTCAGGTTCCAGAAGGCAAGCGTATTAAAAAATCTGCCAGCCTAACATCGGCGCCTGAGCTTCAAGTAGCGATTCTCGACCGGAGCAATCCTGAAGGCAGAATCTCTACTGAAAGATGGATGATGGTAGAAGAAGGCATTCTGCTGAAGATGCATGAATCCCTTGCTACGGACGAGGATGATGCATTCACCGAGTTCGACGGGGCCAAATGGCATAAGGGCGTGAAGATTGTTGGATGCGGCAACCCTAGAGCTCTCGAGTTCTTAACGGCATGCGTCAACAATCTAAGCGGACTCTGGCCAGATATGGACATCAGCGTAGTGCCACTCGACGAAATCCCCAGCTGGACCACCATTAAAGTTTGGGTCCCTCCTCCAATCCTGGAGGATAAGGTTATTCTGGACCTCCTAAAAAGGCAGAATAAGAGCCTACAAGCTGGGGATTGGAAGATAGTCCGAGGTCGAGCGAGAGACAAGGGAGACGGAAAGGACCTCTGGATCAAGATAGGTCCGGAGTCCCTGAATCTCCTGAGGCTCTCGAACGGAACGATAAAGTTCGGACTAAACCGACTCCGGACGTCCGTCCCCGACGTGGAAGAAGAGAGCAGCAACCCCGGGCGGCATGAAAGTGGTGCAGCTAAATCTACACCACTCTGAAGCAGCGTCGGACGAGCTGTTGAGAATAATGGGGAAAGAAAAGATAGACGTGGCCCTTATACAGGAACCTTGGTTGGCGAGCAACAAAGTCCGCGGTCTCAGGTCACGTAATCTCACGCTCATTTCCCCGAAGACAGAAGGTAAGATTCGTAGCTGTATCGTAGCCTGTAGAAACATAACTCTGACAATGATCTCCCGCTATAGCAACGAAGACCTTACAGTGGTAGCTATGGAACGCCAGGGTAAACCAACCCTGGTCTTCGCATCCATGTACCTGCCTTATGAATCCGCCGATCCCCCCTCAGACAAGGTACGTTCTCTGGTAAGTTGGTGTAAGAATAAAGGACACGACCTAATCATCGGAGGAGATGCAAACGCGCACCATACCATATGGGGCAGCACAGACATAAACAAACGAGGGGAGTCACTACTTGAATACTTATTATCCACTGATCTTGTTATCTGTAATAAGGGCAATAGGCCCACATTCTTTAACAAAATCAGGGAACAGGTTATAGATTTAACTTTAGTATCTAATAGCGATTCAACAAGAGTATCCAGGTGGAGAGTATCAAATGAATGCTCCTTCTCGGATCATCTTACGATACACTTCAACATTGAGCACGAGGCTACTAAGGGGAAACCTTATCGTAACCCCAGGAAGGCAAACTGGGACAAATTCAGACAACTTATGCAATCGTATCCACCACCAAATACGGAGATACATGACTTGAAGGGTCTGGAATGTGCAGTTGGCCGTATGACAGGTAACCTTGTCGATGCCTTCTTTGCGTCCTGTCCAGAACGCTCACCTCCCCGGAAAACCAACCAAACATGGTGGACTTCGGAACTGAAGCAACTCAGGAAGGAAAGTAGAATGCTATTCAACAAGACCAAAAAAGAGAAAACACCGGAAAGCTGGGAAGAATACCAAGCATCCACCAGAACTTTCAAAAGAGAGTCCAGAAAGGCAAAAAGGAAGTCCTGGACGAATTTCTGCGAAGAACTGGAAGACATTAGTGAAGCCTCTAGGCTCCGTAAAGTCCTATCCAATGATCCCAGCACACCAGACTTCCTCATGGGACCTGATGGACTACTCACAGAGAACAACCAAGAGACTCTAGAACTTCTGATGGACACCCATTTTCCGGGCTGCAACGAAGTTTCAGATGCCGTGGAAGTGGGCGAAGACCTCCCCACGGACAATATGGAGGAACTTATCAGAACTGTTATAGATGACGAGAAAATATGCTGGGCGGTGAGATCATTCAAGCCCTTCAAATCGGCGGGCCCGGATGGATCATTCCAGCTCTCTTACAAGAATCCTTGGAACTTATTTTACCATGGCTACGCGCAATTTTTTCTGCAAGTTTGCAATGGTCATATATACCCAAGGCATGGAGAGAAGTCAAGGTGGTCTTTATCCCCAAAGCGGGAAAAATAAACCACAGTACGACAAAGGACTACAGACCAATCAGTCTATCATCGTTTCTGTTGAAAACCATGGAAAGACTAGTTGATCTTAACGTGAGGGGAAAACTGACACCAAACAACTTCAGCAAGGCACAACACGCCTACCTGAAAGGTAAATCTGTGGAAACGGCCTTACATGAAGTGGAAGGATTTGTCGAGGACTCCCTTCATTACAAAGACTACACCATGGCAGCGTTCCTCGATGTAGAGGGCGCTTTTAACAATGTTAAAATAGCATCTATACTTAACGCACTAGACGGCATAGGCTCACACCCAGGCATAACCAGGTGGACAGGTAATATGCTCAAAAGCAGAATCATTAACTCAACAATGGGCAATGGTTCGGCTAGAAGGCGAGTTACGAGAGGTACTCCGCAAGGTGGAGTGGTCTCACCAATATTATGGAACCTAGTGATAAACGAAATCCTAATGGATCTTGGAAATACCGGAATTAAAATCATAGCGTATGCAGACGACGTCGTGATTTTGATTAGGGGCAAATTTATGCCTACGGTCAGCGAGATCATGGAAAGATCACTAAAACGACTATCACGCTGGGCAGAAAAGAATGGACTAGGAGTCAACCCAGGGAAGACGGAACTGGTCCTTTTCACTAGAAGAAATAAAATTCCGAACTATCAGCTCCCTACATTACAGGGAAAGGTACTTGAACTGTCGAAAGAAGCTAAGTACTTAGGCATCACCCTAGACTCTAAGCTGTCCTGGAAAAGGAATTTGGAGGAAAGGGGTAAGAAAGCGCTATGCGCCTTTTATGCCTGCAGGAAAATGTTTGGACGCAAATGGAGTTTGCAACCGAAAATGATACACTGGATGTATACATCGATCATCAGACCGATACTCACTTACGGATCAGTTGTATGGTGGAAATCGGTAATGAAGAAATCACATCTCTCTCACCTAGCCAAAGTGCAAAGACTGATTTGCGTCGGGATAACGGGCGCCCTCAGATCTGCTCCACAAATGGCATTGGAGGCGATGCTGAACCTTCAACCAATCGATATATACATAAAGTGTACCGCAGCGAAAGTGACCCTTCGGCTAAGGGAATCAGGAATAGCCACCAATACCACACAAGGACACGGCTCAATCCTGGAAGACATGGGTATAACAGACAAAATCAATAGGACAACGGACTACTTGACACCACGAACAATTCAAGATAGAAACTTTAAAGTAACTTTTCCTAGCCGTGAAGATTGGGCATCAAATAGCGTTATAGAGGACGATGAGATCTCAATTTTCACGGACGGATCGAAAATGGAGACGGGCACGGGTTCGGGAGTATTTTCCGACACCCTCAATCTCAGAATATCCACCAGACTCCCAGATGAATGCACGGTCTTCCAGGCAGAGATCTATGCCATTAACATTGCCGCGAATCAGATTTTGGAACGGGATATTTCTCCGAAAAAATTCAAGATCTACGTCGACAGCATGGCAGCTCTCAAGGCCTTGAGCTCCAGAAATATTAACTCACGCTGCACAATGGACTGCTTTCTAGCCCTAAACCATATTCAGACGCACGAAATCACGCTCTGCTGGGTGCCAGGACATAGCAACATACAGGGCAACGAATTAGCAGACGAATGTGCCAGGATAGGATCAGGTGCGCGAAACGAAACCGCGACTCTGGACGTGCAAATTCCGTTCGTGGAACTTAAAAACGAAATCGACGAACGCGGAGCAACACTAACCAGATCGAGGTGGGACACAGTACAAAACTGCAGGACTGCACGAACCCTTTGGCCATCCATTGATGTGAACCGTTCCAAAGAATTGCTGTCCTTCAGGAAGACCAAACTTAGCATCCTCACAGGAGTCATCACAGGGCACCGCGTGATAGGAAATATGGCTGCACGCATGAAGCTTCCTTATGAAGACTTCTGTAGAAGTTGCTTAGATGAAGAAGAGGAGGAGTCAGTACAGCACCTGCTATGTTCATGCAAAGGACTGCAAGAGTACCGTTTGGCCTTTTTAGGGCACAGGCTCTTCGTAAACCTAGACGATCTAGCAGATGCACCGCTCAAATCCCTTCTCAAATTCATCAGTAAATCCCTCTGGTTTAGTAAAGCCACGAGGACAAACGAGAATAATTAGATATTCTTCTTCCCCTTCCTAAATCGCCCCTCCCTCTTCCGAAACCTTTTCTCCATCTTCCTAATCTGTCAACCTCCAATTATTTCTTCTATCCTTCCTTTCTACCTAATGGGAAACACAATGGACCGAATTGTCGGCCCCGAGTGAACTCGTCAGTTGTATTCTGACGGGCGTCCCTTTCAACCTAACCTAACCTATGCCCGGAAAAAAAGACTGCGTTAAAATTGGAAATGAAACTGTTCAAAAAAGACTGGTACTGTGCAACTTAAAGGAAGTCCATGTGTTATTTAAAGAAAAACACCCAGAGGCAAAAATACAATTCTCTAAGTTCGCAGAATTGCGACCGAAATACTGTATTCTACCGGGGGCAACTGGAACCCATTCCGTTTGTGTGTGCTCTATTCACCAAAACGTAAAACTAATGATTGACGGATCATCTCTTTCAAGACTAACATCTGATAACCTACAAATTGTAACTTATAATGACTGTCTCTCAAAAATAATTTGCAACCCCCCAACACATGATTGTTATCTTCGGCGATGTGAATTGTGTCCTGGTTGTGACAACTTAATTGAACAGCTAAAACAAATTTTTCATGAAAAAATGATTGATTCAATTTCATATAAGCAATGGGTCACTACTGATCGATGTGCACTTGAAACTTTGCAATCAAGTAGGGACGATTTTTTTGACAAATTCTCCGAAAAGCTGCGTCGTTTGCTGACACATTCCTATGTTGCGAAGGAACAACATATGTTTTTTAATAAGAAGAAAAAGGAATTGCATCCAGGCGAATGCGTAGTTATTTCTGATTTTTCGGAAAACTATGCTTTTGTTATACAAGATTCAATTCAAGGAGCTCATTGGAATAATGACCAAGTCACAATTCACCCAATGGCAATTTATTACCAAGAAAATGGAGAAGAAAAGTTTACTAACTACGTCGCAATATCTGAATGTTTGAAGCATGACACCGTAGCTGTTAATTTGTTTCAGAATGGCCTTATCTCATTTCTAAAGAACTCTTTGGGCAAAGTGTAAAAAATCTTTTATTTCTCTGATGGAGCAAGTGCGCAATACAAAAACAAAAAAAATTTTTCAAATCTTGTCTTTCATGAAAATGATTTTGGTGTTAAAGCGGAATGGCATTTTTTTGCAACATCCCACGGAAAGGGACCCTGCGACGGTCTAGGAGGAACAATTAAAAGATTAGCTGCCCGAGCAAGTTTAACAAATATTAATAGTCCTATTAATACTCCTTACATTTTCTTTTCCTGGGTAAAACACAATGTGAAAAATGTAAATACTGAATTCTTTACTATAGAACAATATAATGACAATAATATTAAACTTCAAGAACGATTTAGTAAGGCTACGACTATCCGTGGTACATTAGGTTATCATTCATTCGTTCCAACAGAAAACAAACAAATAACTGTTCAAATTACATCACTCGGTACTGATGCGATCACTACAAATATTTGTGAACTATAGTTACTTTCCTTACTGCTAAAGCTAGATTTTGTATAACAATTTTGTTACATGTATATTGAAATATTTATTATTTTTTTTCTGTTTTAGCTACAAATAAATACTGTTATTTTTTATCTCCATTAATAAATATATCCCATAATTTTTGTTTACACTAGAGTTTTTACATTACGTTTTTGTTTCTTCAAGACACTAATAAAACTTCTAACTTTTAATTCGCGTCTTTAGCTAACTGTTCGACCGAAAACACTACTTTTGAACGACGTGTGTGTATGTTATTTTTTGAACACTCGTTCAAAAAATACTTTTTTCGGGCGACTACATTTCGTAAATGTTTTTTTTTAAATATAACCCGTTATTTCTCCACGCTGAAATTTTCAGGGTTTGTTTAGAATCGATCAAGGAATATGCCTATATTTTTTCTGAATTTTTAGGTTGGTGTTTTCATGGTGAAAAACACAAAAGAAGGAGAAAAATAAAACTAAATGTTCAAATTTGGTCAGTAGCGGTCAGTAGCCAAAGCCGCAGATGAATAGTAATTGCAATTACCTTTAAAATAAGCCTTCATTCTTTGAATTCTGGCCATGCGTTTTCTCACTACACCACTTTCAATGTTCCTACCTCGGCACGTTTTTCCTGATTTTACCTATTTTCAATTGGCCATATCTTTTGCAAAAAAATTTCGTTTTTTTTTTTCGTCTTCTACAAATCAAATATTTTATAGAGTTGAGTTATCCTACAAAGTTTCATCGAAATCGGAGATGGTGATGTAAAAAAGTGTTCGGTTTGACATGGAATGATCGATATATATGTTTCGTCCGATTTAGCCCAGAGTTTCTTCACCCTAAGACCCGCACTGGCGGTTCAGGTTTAGATATAGTCCCGGTATATATTTATGTCCCGATTTTGGGTCTTAGCATATAAAATAAAATTTCTCTGACATTTGGAAAAAAAACTCAATAAATCTCGACAATATTTCTTCTTATTCAGATCCGATAGGCTGGATTTTTTTATTTCAATTTTCATGGTATGTGTTTGGTGTTTTGAACATATTTATATACTATTTTAAATTATAAGTGTGATCGAGCCGTGAATTGCGTTAAATTTAAAGTAATTATGAGGGCTACAAATGTTGGAAATATCGCTATCACGTATTATCGTTAAAAAATTAGAAAAACTTTAGATTTGTTCAAAAAGTCGTTATTTTGAAGCCCCGGAGAAGACCATAAAAAATTTAAAACATTTATTTTATTCTTCAATAGCCAGCATCCTAAAGAAGAAAACAGTACCATCTTGACAAAATCTAAGGATAAATGTAGAAATTATAACGCTAAGTATTGTGAACAAAGGCCAAAAGTGTAACACATAACAGGTGGCGCAAAAGTAATCCTCCTATCAGAAAATGCTATAAATTTTGCGAGGCCCCTAATGTCAGTTCTGTTTTGACATTTGTGTAGTAAACACATGCGAAATACACGTTAATAAACAATGTTACGCTACACTGCTCCAGAACGCGGAATATTGCTGACTATTTATTTGACCAATAATCGGTCGGTGACTTTGGCACAAACATCGAAAGGTTACTTTTGCGCCACCTGTAGAAGGAGTGGGAACATTTGGCTGGTGTATATTTGGCTGGTGCGCACGATAACTCGCTATAAGAGTAACCGATTGACTTCAAATTTAGTTTACATATCGCACCTGTTCCACAAAAGGGTAACAACTCAAAATTTATAAATTTTTCTTTTTGCAAGAAAACAACGTACTATGGCAATTTCTACACACTGCAAAAAATGTCCATTGATTTTTCCCCTTTGTCATAATAAAAAAACGTTATGACTCTCTCTGTGTTTTCAGAATAACGTCTTAAGATTCATCTAAAGAGTTACATTTTGAATTTTGAATTGATTTATCATCTAAAGAGTAATATTTTTAGTTGTGCCCTCTTCAACTTATAATCCGAGTAAGATTTTTCAGTTAAAAATGTACAACTCAAAATAATACACTATTAATATACAAACTTTTGTTAGAGTAGCAACTTAAAAAAAGTGCTATTTTTCTATAATCAATAAAAAAACAAAAAAGAAAATAGCGTTATTTTTTTCTATGATATTTTCTTGCAACGACATATTCTTTTTTTGGAATATATCATTAATATTAACGGAAACAGCTTTTGGCCTCAACTGAAATGTTTTAAATTTTGAGTTGTTACCCTTTTGTGGAACAGGTGCGACATGTCAATATTTATTTCTATATCAGGCTAAAGTCGAAGATGGACCAAGTTGGTTCACTCCTTCTAGTATCAAAATTTAGTGAAATATTGATTCCTTAATAACTTCTATACTACTTATCAGAATCGTCCGCAATTCCACATATATTATAATGTTGATTTATTAGTAGGTAAATATCACCTAATGATTTCATAGAACCTACAATTCAAAGTAAAACTGGAGTTATTGCCACGCATCTAGCTACAGAATATGAGAACAAGTAAGAAAGTTAGTCGGGTAAACCGACTAAGGTATACCCACACTTTGTGAGTAATGTTATATGGAACAATACACAAATTAATCTGTCAATTTGTGTTGGAGGTACCAGAAGGCGTTTATAAAATACGCTTATTTTTCGCTATACAGTAGATACTTTAAATACATTGCACTATGCCGAATTATAAGCGTTTATGTGCACTGGTATAATAACGTTATGAGATATTAAATATTGGCATAATTTCACCCGTTTTATGTGGGAGGTATAAAAAGGGGCGTGGTGGTAACGTCTATTTTTGTCAGAACTATAGGTACTTGAAAAGCGCTACACTGTTCAAAATTTCAAGTATTTTTATGTACCGGTATTAATGCTGTAGGCTTTTAACTTTTTGTACGAAATGGTACCATTGTATGGGAGGTGTAAAAAGGGGCGCGGCAATAATGCCCATTTTTCACTGGACTGTAGGCGGTATAAAAGCATTACCCTGTGCATTCAAGTATTTTTATGCACTAGTATTAGTTTTATAAGCTGTTAACTGTTTGTACAAAATGGTCCCTTTGTTTGAGAGGTACCAAAATGGGCTGGGCCACTTCACCCATTTTTTTCCCAAGATGATAGCGACAAATAAACTATTACTATGTGTGAAATTACAGATGCTTCGGATAAATAGTATAGAAGTTATTAGAGCATCAATATTTCACTAAATGTTAACCCTATGTGAGGGAGGTACTAGAAGAAGTGGACCAATATGGGCCATCTTCGAACTTAGTCTGAGATAGAAAAAATATTAACCCATACCAAATTTGAAGTCAATCCGTTACTCCTACCGAGAGTTATCGTGCGCTCCAACCAGACAGACAGACGGACATTGCTAAAATGACTCAAAACTGATTTCCGCCGAACATACTTGGGGTCATAGGTGACTCCTTCGACATCTCCATCGGCTTGACAAATAAGACAATTTTGCGCTAAACAGTAGATATTGCATTGTACCGAATTGTAAATATTTATGTTTACTGGTATAAAAGTTATGCGCAATTCAATTTTGGTATAATTTTATCATTTTGTGTGGGAGGTACCAAAAAGGAGTGGCAATAACGCCAATTGTCCTCGGGACTGTATACACTGTAAAAGCATTTCACTGCATACAAATCTCAAGTATTTATATGTAATGGTATTAAAGTAATGACTAGAGTGATCAAAACCGGTTTAAAATAAACCGGCCCACCGGTTTTTTGCTTCCACCGTCCCCGGTTTTTCTCAAAATCATGAATTTCGAACAACCGGTGCAACCGGTTTTTTTCGTTTGTTTCCACCGGTTTTCCGGTTTTTTTATTATCACTAAAATATTAAAAATTATTTACAACTTTATACACAAAATATCACAAATTAAGATAATAATAAGAAAGATCTCCTTATATGGCCTTAAAAGACTCGGCAACTTTGCTAGAATCCGAAGCCATTCACCAATTTTTATACAAATTACAAAAATTTAAAGAAAATAAATGATTCATACGCGCAGAAGTTATGTGAAAAGTAAACGCATTCTCCCACTTCCAAACCGAAACAAATACAAGTAAGAAAATTTCATTTGGGTGAACCGACTAGTGTATACTCTTATATATTTATATGTATACTCGTATATACCCACCTGCACTAAAGTGTGTATATAAAATATATATGTATAAAGATTTAATACCTCTATTAAATATTCTATTTAATATCCCGAAATATTAATATTTTCTTGACTGAACTACATAAGGGGAATTTCATGTCAATTGAGTTAATTTTTAAAAGGGATGTCTTCTGTCGGGATGAAAATTGCACCAAGTAGCCCTATCAGATAGTAGTTATGAGACACAATTCCAACGAAATCTGTTAAGGACTTTCCGAGTTGGAGGGTGTCAAATATTGACATTTTTGTTAAACGGTTTTTTTCCCATCTGAAATGCTAAAATGTTTGGTTGAACGTTAATTTTTTTTTCAGAGGTTTATATTTATTTTGATAGATCAACAGGTCGCATCCCAATAATAGGTCACAAAGCTTTTAAAGGAAATTATCTAAGCTTTCTTTTGAGCAAAAAATCAAAAATGTTTCTAAATACAATAGCTAATTAGTTATAAGTATGAGATAAAAGGACCGTTTGACTCAAATGACAATATTCATCACAATCCAACTCATAACTACTATCCAACAGGACTAAATTTGGTGCAAGATTCCTGATCAGAAGACATCGCTTTTAAAAATTTAATATTAAAAAATCGCCTTTTTTTGTTATTAAAAAGGAAAATGTTTTTCAAACGGCAATTTTCATACTGTTTTGTTATGCAGAAAAAAACCGGTTCTACCGGTTTCCCCGGTTTTCTTCGAAGAAAAAAACCGTCCACCGGTTTTTTTATAACTTAAATAAACCATCCACCGGTTTTTTATTTTTTCAAAAAAACCGGTTTTTTGATCACTCTAGTAATGACCCGTTTAATTGTTGTAGAAAAGTGTCCCTTTGTGTGGGAAGTACCAAAAAGGGCCTGGCGACTTCACCATTTTTCTCAAAGTGATAGCGACAAATAAAATATTACATCGGAGTAGTCGTTCTCGAGTTATGTCAAACAAACAAACCCCAAACGTGACAAATTCCCCTATACGGGTATAATACTTACTAACTTCAAAGCAATACATATATGTCGATTTCTAGACGTGACCCAGCGAAACGCCGAGACACATAACTTTTTTTATTTCACTAAATGTTAACCCTTTAACTTGAAAAAAAACTTGAAAAAATCTGTGGATAAATGTATATATTTCCAGCTGACCCGGTGCGCTTCGCTGCCCTCAAAGTGTGTTTCAGTTAAATAGAACCATATGATATGTTGACACTCTTGATATTACGGCAGTGTTTTCGGGTCATCCATATTGCGCTTAAATGCACAAATTTCGTGTAGTGCGATACCCATCAATACCGTCATACCAATTAGTGTACAGTCATACCAATTAGTGCAATCATTCTATCAGTATTTATTTTTTCTATAACGATGCCGCAGGCGCGTACTCACGACCTCTAATCCGATATCTCCTAATTTTGTTGAGTCACGTGCTATCTTTGAAGGCACTTCAATACTAAACGTACTTTCCTTTTGAGTACTTTGTAAATCGACACTATTTTCATGCAAAGAATTTTCCAAATTCAAAGGGGCGGTGCCACGCCCCTTTGTCCAATCAAAACCGAATATAGCTACAAACCTTCCACACACCAGAAGATATTCTCATGCAAAAATTCAGCAAAATCTGTTCAGCCGTTTCCGAATCCATCGCGTACCAACGAACACCATTTCATTGTTATATAAAGGGTCCGCCAAATAACTTTTATTTTAAACATAGCGCAAAACATCGAGTGTAGCTTCGGCTGTGTGGCACGTAGCGCCGTCCTGTCGAAACCAAAAAATGGCCCAATTATGCCTCTGGACCAAAATCCGCACCAAACAGTGACTCGTTTTGGGTGTATCGGCTTTTCAATGTATGCGTGCGGGTTTTCTGTGCCCCAAATGCGACAATTTTGCTTGTTTACATACCCGCCAAGATCAAAATGAGCTTCATCTGAAAAGATGATTTTTTGGCAAAATTGGCATCTTCTGTAAGTCGATCGCTCCCAGCGTTGTTCAAGCGTACACACAACCATATTCGTTCAGCGGAAGGATAAAACTAATTATCAGTCAAATCAGACATGAGCTAAGTGTTACCATTCACGAAATAAGCACTAGTTGAAAAAAACGTTAGATAGCGGACCCTATATATATAAGATAAGATGACCCATTGTATGAAAATACGGGAAATGCAACAAATCATGTTAATTTTTTTATTTTGTGTCGGAGGTACCAAAAGGGGCGTGGCATAAACGCTTATTTTTCTATAGACTTTATGTACTATAAAATCATTACACTGCACAACAATTTACATGTATTGTAATCAAAGTTATAACTCATTAAATTTTGGTGCAAGATAGTCCCTTTGCGTGGGAGGTACCAAAAGGGGCGTTGTAGCTTTGCACATTTTTCTCGTGCACGCTGAAAAAAATCGCTTCTGTAGTATATTGTCTCAAATATATTCTGTTTGAAATATACATGTGTTTAGGGTACACTCCAAATATATAATGTTTGACACTAACAAATATTATATGTTTGGGAGGATGTTGTTCTAAACAAAACTATGTTTCCCTCCTAATATATTTTTTGGAACTAATATTTCTAATTGTACACAAAGAAAATTACTATTTAAGTAATGCAAATTCTCAGAAATTCAAAGTACATTTTTTAGAAATTGTAAAATTTGATTAAAATTAAATTGTAAAGGGGTTTTCCAAGAAGAGGTGTTATTTTGGTATTCAAAGAAAATTGCAATTTTTTGAGATAAATGATCGGATGTTTATTTCATAATAAAGAGGAAGGTATGCCGTTAATAATGAAAAACAACATCAGCCAAATGGCCACCACGACCACGCTTACAGGACCATATCGTTTTCATGAAATTTTGCATAACCACATCGCAAAGTGGCTGCCCTATGTCCTCGATGGCCTCACGAATTCTATCTTTGAGGTCTTGAATCGACGCTGGGCTGTTGGTGTAGACCTTATCTTTCACGTGGCCCCAAAGGAAGGAGTCGTAAGGTGTTAAATCACAAGATCTCGGTGGCCAATTCTGATCACCTCTTCGAGAGATAACACGGTCCGGAAACTTTTCCCGTAACAGAGCAATGGTTTCGTTGCTTGTGTGGCACGTAGCGCCGACTTGTTGAAAGTAAACGTTGTCCAGATCAATACGAGTACCATCCAACTCCGATCATAACAAATCATTAATCATCATTTTTCGATAGCGCAATCCATTCACCGAAACTGTTGATCCAACCTCATTTTCGAAAATGTAAGGTTCAATGATCCCGCCGGACCATAAACCGCACCAAACAGTCACACGTTGAGGATGGAGAGGCTTCTCAATAATTTTTTTACGAGCCCAAGATGCAACAATTTTGCTTGTTGACGTAGCCACCGAGGTGGAAATGGGCCTCATCACTCAAGATGATTTTTCGATGATTTCCGATTTTTCGAATTTTAATAATTTCAATGCGTTGTTGAATCGTGTATCGTTCCATTTTTAGTAATGGCGTAGTTTCTACTAGTCAACTGTCAAAGAATAAAACTTCAAAAGTGACAGCTACCGAAATACCGGTGATTCAAAATAACACCTCTTTTTGGAAAACCCTGTACAATCTTTGGTAGCGATAAATCGCATTGATGGATTGACAACATGTGATAATTTTGCAATATTTAAAATAAAATATTTTTTGTTAATAAAAAAACTTTTTAATAAATAAAAATTAGTGCTGTAAAAACAAAAGTAAATGCTGCTTATGACATTTTTTTACTATAAAGTATAACACGAAATCTAGGAAAAAATTAAAACTTAAATCCGACAATGTCAATAAACTTTTAAAAATCTTTTATAAACACAATATATTTGGAAAAAAAAATTAACAAAAGTTTGGTTTGCGTGTAAAGAAATATTTTATTTGTGAAAGTCAGTGCGCAAAAATATTTTATTGTAATATATTAATATAGGCGTCCTAAACAAAATTGATTGATTTTCGAATAATATGTATTTGTTCAAAAACGTATAACATTTAAAAATGTTGGTTCCAAATATATTTTCTTCCAATTTAAACATATCAAAAATGACGATTTTCCCCCGTGTGGAGATAGCGGCTTATAAACTAATACTATGTGTTGAATTGCGTATGATTCCGATAATAAGTATATAAGTTATTAAAGAATTAATATTTCACTACATTTTAAGGTATGGTCCAATATATCCCATCTTCGAAATTAGCCGGAGATAGAAACAAGATTTCAGGCACCAAATTTTCAAATTGCTCAAATGACTTAGAAACAAGTAAAAGCGTTTAGTTCGGTCATGCCGAATCTTATATACCTTCCACCATGGATTGCATTCAATTTTGATTACTGGACAAATCTTTGGATATGGAGCAAATCATGAAACGATCCTTTTGTTTAAGTAAATTATTAAAAACGAACGCTGCAATTTTTAGGCCGCAAGTTCTTTAGCCAAACTCTTCGCCTGAAAAATGTGGTATTTATGGTTATGGTTTGATAGTAACATCTAGACGGGGACTACAACAAAATAAAATTTTATTTGTATACATTTTATTGAGATGAATTCTTGCCAAAATAGAATATAAAGGGCAAAGTTTTTAGCGAAATTTCTAAAAAAAAATGGTGTTTATGGCTTAAATAAGCCGTTTTGGGAGCGACATCTATTGGTAGAAAATAATAAAAAAAGGACTGATTAACAAAATTTTGCTGTCTGCGAAGTCTCTGCTAAATTGCTTTAAAAATGTGGTATCTATGGCTCAAAAACCGTATTTTGGAGCGACCTCTATATCAAAACATTGACCGATATGGCCCATTTGCAATCTCAAACAACCTGCAACTATAAGAAATATTTCTACCACATTTGATCAAAATAGCTCTATTATTACGGAATGTACACGGGGCAAAATCTCCTTTTCTGATATGTTTGAATCGAAAGAAAATATATTTGGAACACAAATTTTTAAATATTATATATTTCTGAGCAAATAAATTTTATTTGAAAATCAATAACATATATTTGGAACTCGTATATTAATATGTTACAACATATAATATTTGCAAACTAAATTTCTCAAATAAAATATGTGTTTGGAAACAAATAAAATTATTGTTTAGGAATTTCTCCAAATATATTTTATTTAAAAAATATTTTCGAAACTTTTGTTGAATTTTTTGAATTTAGGTTTAGCATTGAACCTCCCAGTTATGATACGAAATGCAGCATTAACTTCTGTTTTAAATTAATAATTTAAAATTTCTGAGTATTCCAAGCCATCATTAGTTTTCAATCCTCCAAGTAATAGATTTCGATCCAAGATTATACGATTTCAATTATTATTATTTATTATTCTTACGACATGAACAATTTCTAAAAAATTTACTTTGAATTACTGAAAAATTTAACTCAACTTATTTTCTGAATACTTAAATGCAACCAAGTATTTGTTTCGGAAAAAATAGTCCAAAATAAACACATATTGGGATGTGGGCAAAGATTTATTTAGAACAACATCCTCCCAAATATATAATTTTTGTGTGCATCAAAAATTTTATGTTTGGAGTGTACCCTAAACATATATATGTTTCAAGCCGAATATGTTTGGGACAATATACTACAGAAGCGATTTTTTTCAGCGAGTAGTGTGGTTACAACAGACGGACGCACGGACATCGTCTTAGAATTATACGACGGTTAAGAATATATATATTTTATGGTGTCTCAGATCAATATTTAGACGTGTTACAAACGAAGTGACAAAATGAATATACCTCCCCATCCTATGGTGGAGGGTATAAAAACGGATTTCCGCCAAATATAGTTGGCGTCTTAGCGAATATAGAAATATTTTTCTTGCGAAAGGGATAGCGAACATTTCAAAAATGCAATTTTGCGAAATCGCATTCGCTAGCGAATAATATTTTTTTGTTTTTTTTTTTATGCGAATTCGAAACGAATATCAAAAACTGATTTACGGAAGCGAAACATTTAAATCATTCTTTCATACTGTCTTTAAACTCAATAAATGTATTGCAGTTGATTTATTAAATATAAAATGTTTAATTAATCCTATAACAAAAGCAAACATATGTGAAAAACAGTGAGGAATGTCTAAAGTCTGGCGGAGATTATTTTATTATCCAGCACTTCCCCTTATGGATGTTCATAGAAATTCGATTTTAACGTAAATATATAGTGTTAATTAACTTTCGAAAAATTTTGTATTCAATGTTTAGTAGAGCCAAGTTATATTTAACAAAAAGTAGCTTCACTGTTTTTCACTATTCAATCTTTCACTTTCGTTGAGGTTCATATAAGTCCGGCTCCGCAAAAATAACTGTTACCTGGGGACACTTCCCGGCGGTGTAGTTTAAACCGCCGCACAAAATCTATTTTTTGATTTAACATTTATACTGAACTAGCTTACCCGGTGCGCTTCGCAGCCCCCATCTTTCATCTATTTTCTGTTTAGGGTACTGTAAAATAGACATGTTTATTACACATGGTGCAAAGTGAAGAAGATTTGATTACTTTTATATATAAAATACGAACCCTCGTTTCATTTCCAGTTTATGTTCCAAGAGTTACCCTGACATCATGGTACAATATTTATCCCTTTTCCCACAGTACCTCTGGACGTTGAAAACCTATTTTTTTTGGTTCATACGTTAGCAACTTTCCCCTTGTTTATGTTCCAATACCTACATTCACACCTTGGTACAATATAAAACCATGTTTGTCCCAATGTTGTCTATAAATTTATGTATTTAAAAATCTAAAGTAAATCGCTCCATTGTACCACATTTAAACTTTAGTGTGTCATAATTAACCACTTTGCACGATTGTACAATATTTTAAAATGATAATTGATATTTCAAGATCCAAGTTCGCAAGCTTAGGCCGTATTTCAACATTTTTGTCCCTATCTGTGCCATTTATTTAACTTTTTCCCCACGGTTTAAGTAGAAGAACCTATTTGGAAAAAACAATTTCTTAGCTTTGGTTTATGCTGTAAGTGCTACCTTTGCACTCAGGGACCACATTCAACACCTTTTGCACCACTGTTCCTTATTAAACACTTTTTATTACACTGTGCTTCTAAAGTACGAATTTTTATACATATCTGGGACTATTTGTTCTTTTTCTCCACTTACCACATTTTACCGTATTTAACTTTTTTGCTTCACCGTACCATATTTAACCCTTTTTGCTCCACTAAACCATTTTTAACACAATTTTTCCCCTCTGTAACATGTTGAAAAATTTTTGCTTGCCCCAACTGCATCATCATTTTAACCTTTTTGCACCACAGTGCTACATAATTGCAGTGCATCATAATTTTAACCTTTTTGCACCACAGTGCTACTACAAGCATACATTTAGGAAAAAAACATTCTTATTTCATATTTAACTTACCTTCTCTCCCTGCATCCATATTTTTACCCACAGTACTAAATGTACGCTTTTTGACCCACTGTGCTATATTTAACCTTTTGGGTCCACTGAATCAAATTTAACACCTTTTTGACCTACTATATTTAACCATTTTTGCCCCACTGTACCATAGTTAACACATTTTTGCCCCACTGTTCCATAGTAATCGCTTTTTGCACAACTGTGCCCCATTCAACTCTTTATCTCACTGTACAAAATGTTTACCCACTGTACCGTATTTAACAAATTTTTGTCTCACTGTACCGTACTCGTATTTAAAATGTGTCTCCACGCTAGCGTACTTAAACCTTTTTCCCCGACTGTAACATATTTAATCATATTTTCTCCACTCCACTATTTAACCATTTTTGACCACAGTGCTCCCAAAACCATATAAACTCTTCATATCTCATGTTTAAGTTCCAATTTTGGCAGATTGTTCCCTTTTTTCCCCATGCTCCATAATTAACCCGTCGTGTCCCACTGTGCATCCTAACGTTAGAATTACTAAAAATCACTTCCAATCTCTAGTTTATGTTCCAAAAGTTACCCTGGAATCATTGATCCATGTTTGACATTTTTAAGCCACTGTACTATATTTTACACTTTTTGCCCCACTGTGCCCCGAAAACTACGAATACAAAAAAAAAACTTAATACCCCGATCAGTTGTCATAAAGACACCGCTCGCTTCAATTTTCATCATTATAATATTAGGCTTTAAATTTGGCGGTGGTACCATATTTATACCTTTCTGTCCCACTGTGCCTCTAAATCAAAAAAATCACTGTGCCTAAAAAACACTCCTTGTTCTTGTTTACGTCCCAAGAGCTACTCTCACACCAAATTTCACGATTCTAGGTCTTGCCATTTGGATTTGGCTGTTGCACCACATTTTTCCCTTTTTACCCCACTGTGTACGTAAATGTTCGAATTTCGAAAAATCCTGTCAATTTCTGAGTCTACCTCATAAGGGCTACCCTCACACAAAATTTCATAATTCTAGCTCTTGCCATTTAGATTTGGCTGATGTACCACATTTATCACCTTTTACCCCACTGTGTGCGTAAATGGTCGAATTTCGACAAATCCTGCCAATTTCTGAGTCTACCTCCTAAGAGCTACCCTCATACCAAAATTCTAGCTCATTTCATATAGATTTGGCGGTGGTACCATATTTATCCCTTTTTGCCCCATTGTGCGGCTAATAGTACAAATTTCGATAAATCCCGCCTTATTGCTCGTCTACGTCCCAAGGACTACCCTCCCACCGAATTTCATGGTTCTAGCTTCAGCCGTTTGGCCTGGGCGATGATCAGTCAGTCAGCCAGTCACGCAACAATTTTATATATATAGATTATATTTTTTCTAAAGCGAATATTCCAAATTTAGTTTTTGCGAGTCCGAATATTCGTTACATCCCTGATATATATACCTTCACAATAGTGAGGATATAAAAACATGATTTTTTGAAATTCTCTTACTCTGCCAACAGGGATTTAATTTCGACGTTTATCCTCAGATTGTTTCAAATAGCCATTGATTTCTTCGTTAAGATGCTAGCTTTACAAAAATAAAACAATATTTTTTTTTGCGCTTTTTTTTATTTTTTATATTTTTTTCGTACCAGAAAAAAAGCTTATTTTGAAAAAAAAAACAAATTCTAATTTTTTCTAAATTTTTAACAACTGTTACTAAACTCTACGTGTTATTCTAGCCATCATAATTGCCTTAAACTTAAGGCGTATTCCGGCTCATTCGGGCTTCTACTTCGAAAGATTTTACATACTAACATACTTTAAATTAAAAAATAAATAAATAAAACTTGACAATAATTTAGATTTAGATTTTATGGAATAGTTGTGTGCTTCAATCTACCAGAAAACAGGTTTTTAGGTCTCGGACACAAAAAAAATGTTTTTGTAGCATAATGGTTTCTCCATAACTGTGATAAATTGTAACTAACCCAAGACCTTTCAAAATCATGAATTGTTCTTTGTTTAGTTGCTTTGAAATTGAGAATTAATAAAATACTATTGAAATTTATAGTTAATTTCGTAAGATACCGAGAAACGTGCGACACAAGTACTCAAAACAATTATTTTTTTCTCGCCACAAACAATCACTTATTAGGAAGAATCATCAAGATTTCGATATATGACACTCCCAATTGACCACAGAGTCTTTGTAAGCTCAATTTTATATTTTTATTTAACAAAGATAACATTTTTATTCACACCTTAAATTCAATTAAAACAAATAACAATAAAACGAAATTTTAACATATGTATACTTATTAACCATAGAAACCACCCCCGAAGAATGGTGGTGGCGGTGGTCTAAAGAAACCACCTCCGTAGAAAGGCGGTGGAGGAGGTCTGAAGAAACCACCTCCATAAAATGGTGGTGGTGGGGGTCTGTAGAAACCACCTCCGAAGAATGGTCGCGGCGGGGGTCTATAAAAACCACCCCCAAAGTATGGCCTTGGTCTATAGAAACCTCCACCGCCGAAAAATCGCCCACGTCCACCGCCAAATCCTCGAAATTGTCTGGTTTCACGTTTTAATTCTCCTCCTTCATCCTTTGGCCCAACATCCACCTCAGTAAGAGTGGTGGTGACTACTTCTTCGGTATTTGGTAACTCAACCACAGTGGCAGCTACTCCTCCTGCAGATTCCTCTTCAGCATGGACACTGCAAGCAAGCGCAGCCCAAATTACAGATATCACCGCAAAATAATACAAAAATTTCATATTTCTACCAAAGCGAAGACCTTTTGTTCTGTTTTTGGCAAAAATTGGCAATTTCACTAACGTTGGTTGTTATGGTTTCTATTAGAACTAAACAGTTTTGCCGCAGAAACTTATTATTTATACATTCGTAATGTTCTAATCGAACTCCAAACGATACGAGCCAAAGAAGAAGAAAACCAGAATTTTTGCGAATATTTGGTGATGTTCTATGTCCACTTGATTTTTTGCTGATTATACAAAAACACCATTTGAGGAAGGAGTGTAACATCTTCATTCATATATTTCATAATGTTATAATAATACATATAAGTTATGTTTTTTCTTTGTCACGAGGTTTGAACATCTCCGAATGATCGGGTACTTTATACAAAGATAATATTTTTTTGTCAACTAAATGAAATATCTTAAAATGTTTGACGAAAAAAATTGTTATTTATTAAAACGTTAACAATCTCTTTTAAGTATTAAAATCATAAAAAGGCGAAAACATTAACAAAACTTCATCACTTGTTAAAACACTTAATTTAAATACCACTAGTTTGCAAATTTTTTTCGAAGGGCTGTGTATAAACTATTCTGGTGTAATATTGTATCTTTAGTATTTGGACAATATTTGTTGATGTATAAGCTCGATAAAAACGGAATACCATTTCAATTAAAGGAAATTATGAGGCTACAAATCAAACGGAAGCAGACGTTTAATAACTGTCGTTAAAACAATTAGATTTTTTTTAAAAAGCTTATTTTTCTGGCACAAAAAAACATAAAAAAATCTCAAAACAAATTAGATGTTCCCAAATTTTTAAAGCTAGCTTTCTCAAAAATCTATAGATAAATGTAGGTATTATAGCCCTTTTTGTACAAGTAAGAGAATTTCAACAAAATCATGTATAATACCCACCATTATTGTGAACGGAGGTATATGGGCAAATCCTGCATGACCAACGGTAAATTCGTACGCGATTTCCGATTAAAAACTAAAATTATTTTGGTCTTTCAAAAGAAATAGCTTCAACTTTTGCATGGTGTTAGTGGGATTTAAGTGTACTTTTAAATGGCATAAAACATAATTTTATATATTTTTTTGCGAAATAATTGATCAGAATGTTTTGTGACGCACGCTACATAATGTGGAAGTAACTTTGGAAGTTGAAGTGTGTTTTCGAAATTTGTAGGGAATTTTGCATAATAAAGCACACAAAATCGAATACCTAAAAGAAAGATGAATGTACGAGAATTCTAAAATAACTTATTTTCAGTCAAAAAATTGTTTCGTTTTCTTAAAACAGCTGTGAACACATTGTGACGCACGCTACATTTTTTCCAGTCGAACTTTTTATAGTAAAATCTTTTTTAACCCCTCACCTTAGAGAGGAGGGTATATATCATTTGCTACGAGCCAAAAGTGTAACACATCGAAGGAGTGACCTAAGACCCTAAGTATGTTTGGCGGATATCCGCTTTGGGTCATTTTAAGTCGAATGAGCAATGTCCGTCCGTCTGTCTGGTGCACACGATAACTCTCGAAAGGAGTAACCGATTGACTTCAAATTTGGTGTGCGGTAATATTTTCTTCTATCTCCGGCTAAGTTCGAAAATGGGCCATATTGGTCCACTCCTTCTAGTACCTTCCCCACAAAGGGTTAACATTTAGTGAAGTATTGGTTATTCTGCACATAGTATTATTTTATTAGTCACTATTACCTTGAGAAAAATGGGCGAAGTTGCCACGCCCACAATTTCGAACCAAAAGTTAATAGCTTATAACTTTATTACCAGTGCATACAAAGACTTGAAATTTTGTACAGTGTAATGGTTTAATAGTACCCACAATGCAGTGAAAAATGGGCATTATTGCCACACTTCTTTTGGTACCTCCCACACAAATGGACTATTTTGTACCAAAAATTACCAGCTTATAACTTTAATACCAGTGCATACAAATACTTGAAATTTTGTACAGTGTAATGCTTTTATTGTACCTGGAGCCCAGAGGAAAATGGGCGTTATTGGCACGCCCCTTTTGGTACCTCCCGCACAAATTGACCTTTTTGTACCAAACTTAACTTTAAATAAATACTTGAAATTTCGTACAGTGCAATGCTTTAATACAATTGCAATGCTATTTGATGCCTGAAATTGAAGCTCGTGATCCCGGCGACATTTGGTTTCAACAAGACGGCGCCACATCCCACACATCGCATCAATCAATGGATTTATTGAGAGAACACTTCGATGAGCAGATAATTTCACGTTTTGGGCCGGGCGATTGGCCACCAAGGTCGTGTGATATCACACCATTGGACTTTTTCCTGTGGGGATATGTAAAGTCTAAAGTTTATGCGGACAAACCCCCTTCGGTTCAGGCCTTGTAGCAAAACATCACGCGTGTCATTCGCCAGTTACCAGTCGAAATGCTCGAACGAGTCATCAATTGGACTCAACGGATGGACCATCTGAAACGTAGCCGCGGCCAACATTTGATAGACATAATCTTCAAAAAATAAATGCCAAAGAATGGTCTTTCAAATGATAATAAACATTCCCCATTCAATTTGAATTTTCTTTGTTTTTTTTTTCCTTTAAAAAAGTAGGAAACCTTGAAATGGATCACGTTTCATAAAGTCTAAGTATTGGTGTTGCTTAAATATCGATAATGATCTTAGATGTGCACTATCGAAATATCACCAAACATAAAACATCTTGAGAAACAGAAAAAAAATCAAATTTCTCATTAACTTTGGTATATAATATACCTCCACCATAGGATTGCGGTATATTAATTTTGTCACTCCATTTGTAACACCTGTAAATATTGATCTGAGACCTCATAAAGTATTCTTAATCGTCGTAAAATTCTAAGACATTTAGCCATGTTAGCCTGTCTGTCCGTCCGTCTGTTGTAATCAGTTTGTATTCTATTTTGCAGTTTGTATTCTATTTTGAAAAGAATTTTACAAATCGTTTCATTTTGGAGTGACCACCCTATAGAGATCGCTCCAAAATATACGTATTTACGCCATAAATACCAAAGCATTTCAACTGAATCTTTGCAGTTTGTATTCAATTAAGACAAGAATTCATCGCAGTAAACATTTTTTAATCAGTTCATATTTTGTTATAGTCCACCTACAGATGTCGCTCCCAAAAAGGCTTACGTAAGCCATAAACACCACAATTTCTAAGAAATTTAGCTGAAACTTTGCAATTTGTATTCTATTTGGGCAAGAATTCATCTGAATAAAATTTAAACAAATCAAATTTTATTTTGTTGTAGTCCCCGTGTAGATGTAGCTCTCAAAAATGCTATTATAAGCCATAAATACTACATTTTTCAGGAGAAGAATTTGCGGCCTAAAATTTGCTAACGGGGTCAACAAGAGGTGTTATTTTGAATCACCCGGTATTTCGGTAGCTGTCACTTTTGAAGCTTTTATTCTTTGACATTTGACAAGTAGAAACTACGCCATTACTAAAAATGGAACGATACACGATTCAACAACGCATTGAAATTATTAAAATTCGAAAAATCGAAAATCGTCTTGACTGATGAGGCCCATTTCCACCTCGGTGGCTACGTCAACAAGCAAAATTGTCGCATCTGGGGCTCAGAAAACCCAAGAGTTATTGTTGAGAAGCCTCTCCATCCTCAAGGTGTGATTGTTTGGTGCGGTTTATGGTCCGGCGGGGTCATTGGACCTTACTTTTTCGAAAATGAAGTTGGATCAACAGTTACGGTGAATAAATTGCGCTATCGAGAAATGATTAATGATTTTTTATGGTCGGAGTTGGATAGTATTGATCTGGACTTTACTTTCAACAAGACGGCGCTACGTGCCACACAAGCAACCATTGCTCTGTTACGGGAAAAATTTCCGGACCGTGTTATCTCTCGAAGAGGTGATCACACTTGGCTACCGAGATCTTGTGATTTAACAGCTTGCGAATTCTTCCTTTGGGGCCACGTGAAAGATAAGGTGTACGCCAATAGCCCAGCGTCGATTCAAGACCTCAAAGATCCGATCAAAGAACATCCGATCATTTATCTCACAAAATGACATTTTTCTTTGAATACCAAAATAACACCTCTTGTTGGAAAACCCTTTATCTTGATTGGGTTAACGCCAATACCACTGCGTCTGACCCATACAGCCAACTTGTTCAGAGCCATCTGTAGGATGTCTGTGAGGACGTATTTGATTGCCACAACGTCCTAGATTTAGCAGGATTTCATTCACCGCTAGGTTTCCAATTAGTAGAGACAGTACTCCTCCTTGTGGGAATCCTCTTTTTACAAACCTTGTTAGAATTGTGAACTCGAGACATTCTGTTATGCGTCGTTTGTTGAGCATGCTTTGAATTAGTCTAATCAAGCTAGAGTTCACCTTTAATCCACCTTTTGTGGGTACTGGGGGGGGGGGGGGATTTTAGGCATTTGTGGCGTGGTCGGCTTTGGCTAAGACCAACGGACGGACAGTTGGGGAACCTCGCTCCACCGGGAAATGAAGGCATTCCCGTCAAGCGAATTTATTTATTTTTCGTCTGTATTAGCCTGTAATAGGTACTACGATGTAGGCTTTCCAGAGTTTGTACAGAATTTTTTTGGGATTGCGTAATTAATTTTTAACTATCCGCTCTGTGATAAACACTTCGTTTCACTATCAGCTACGATGTATATCAGCAATATACTATAAACCGTACCCTCTTTTGAATTCCGTACATAGAAATTCTAGTACAGGGTTTTCCAACAAGATGTGTTATTTTGAATCACCCGGTATTTCGGTAGCTGTCACTTTTGAAGCTTTTATTCTTTGACATTTGACAAGAAGAAACTACGCCATTACTAACCAGTAAGGAAAGGCTAAAGTCGGGCGGTGCCGACTATATAATACCCTACACCACTCTCGTAATATTGAATAACTCTGATATATAAATTTTGTAATTCATGTATAAATTGTTTGCATAAATTTACTTTTGGGACATTTTATACTTAAATAATACCCTGTACCACAGTGTAGTGTAGGGTATAAAAACGATTAGATCTAAAGAGCCAAATCGGATGAAACATATATATGGGAGCTATAGCTAAATCTTTACCGATGTTGGTTCATGAATCAAGAAACTCTACCATTCTAAATTTCAAAATGATTGGATGTAAAATACAGCTTCTACAGGACTAAAGGGCCAAATCGGACGAAACATATATATGGGAGCTATAGCTAAATCTTAACCGATTTTCTTCAAATTCGGTAGTGTTGGTTCATGGATCAATTAACTCTACCGTTCTAAATTTCAAAACGATTGGATGTAAAATACAGCTTTTATAGGACTAAAGAGCAAAATCGGACGAAACATATATATGGGAGCTATAGCTAAATCTTAACCGATTTTCTTCAAATTCGGTAGTGTTGGTTCATGGATCAATTAACTCTACCGTTCTTAATTTCAAAACGATTGGATGTAAAATACAGCTTCTATAGAACTAAAGGACCAAATCGGACGAAAGATATATATGGGAGCTATATCTAAATCTGAACCGATTTTCTTCAAATTCAGCAATGTTGGCTCATGGATCAAGAAACTCTACCATTCTAAATTTCAAAACGATCGGATGTAAAATACAGCTTCTATAGGACTAAAGGGCCAAATCGGACGAAAGATATATATGGGAGCTATATCTAAATCGGAACCGATTTCAACCAAATTCAATAGCGATCTTAACAGGCGCGAAATACTCTAAACTGCAAGATTTCAGAACGATCGGAGTGAAATTGCGACCTGTAGTCGACGAACAACTTTACATGGACAGACGGACGGACGGACGGACGGACGGACAGACATCGTTAAATCGACTCAGCTAGTGATTCTGAGTCGATCGGTATACTTTAAGGTGGGTCTAGCTGTGTTATTTTCAGGTGTTACAAACATCTGCCATGAAACAAACTTATAATACCCTGTACCACAGTGTGGTGTAGGGTATACAAATGGAACGATACGCGATCATCGAACGATACAAAACGATCGAACCAAAAAAACGATACGAACGATACAAAATCATCTTGACTGATGAGGCCCATTTCGACCTCGGTGGCTACGTAAACATCTGGGGCTCGGAAAACCCAAGAGTTATTGTTGAGAAGCCTCTCCATTGATCTGGACAACGTTTACTTTCAACAAGACGGCGCTACGTGCCACACAAGCAAAAGTTCCGGACCGTGTTATCTCTCGAAGAGGTGATCACAATTGGCCACCGAGATCTTGTGATTTAACACCTTGTGACTTCTTCCTTTGGGCCACGTGAGAGATAAGGTTTAGGCCAACAGCCCTGCGTCGATTCTAGACCTCAAAGATAGAATTCGTGAGACTATCGAGGACATAGGGCAGCCACTTTGCGATTTGGTTATGAAAAATTTCATGAAAAGGATATGGTCCTGTAAGCGTGGTCGTGGTGGCCATTTGGCTGATGTTGTTTTTCATTATTAACGGCATACCTTCCTCTTTATTATGAAATAAACATCCGATCATTTATCTCAAAAAATGGCATTTTTCTTGGAATACCAAAATAACACCTCTTGTTGGAAAACCGTTTATTTTTGAATTTTGAGGATTCCTATGTTAAATCTTTAGGTTACGATTTTTTTTTTCTTTTTAATCAAATGTACATTTTCTTGTTGGGATCAATCCAAAGGTTCAAAATTATAACTTTTTGTAAATTATGTTAGGGTCATATTCATAATAAACATGAATATAAGTATTGCAATTATTAACACTAATTTAGACATTCACAATTAAAAATTCATTTGGAAAAAGTTAAGTTTTAAAAAATACTTATTTTATTGAGAATTCGTAAAAATTAAAATTATTTCCTAAAACTAATAAAAATGGAATACAATATCTGGTCACATCACAGAGCACATCAGAAAATCCTGAACAGAAATTAACCATAGAAACCGCCAAAGAAGGGAGGTGGAGGAGGTCTATAGTAGCCACCATAAAATGGTGGTGGTGGTCGTGGTCTGTAGAAACCACCGCCTCCGTAATAGGGTCTAGGCCTATAGAAGCCGCCACCTCCTCCGTAATAAGGACGGGGTCTGCCAAAGCCAAATGTACGGAATTGTCTAGTATCACGTTTTAGTTCCCCTTCATTCTGGACTCCAGCATCCACCTCAACCAGGGTAGCTGCTGGTTCGGCCTGTTCCTCCGCCACAACCGGACTGACAACTGCAGCTTCAGGTTCCTCTTCGGCGTGCACCACGTGATAGGCACAACAGGCCAATATCACGGCTAAAACAGTAAACTGCCATGAAACTCTCATTTTTTCGCAACGACGATTTATTTTTTGAATGGAAATAATTTGATAGTTAACGTTGTTATGGTTTCAATTACAACTAAAGAACATAAGCAATGGGACTTGTTATATATACTACTCACATCTTACAGACGAATCTCAACAATCGAATCAAAACAATTCCAAAAGAAAAGAATCAGAGAAAATTAGACAAAGAAAAAACCTGATAGATGAGAACTTTTTGGCAGTTCCAGGTCGATTTTATTCGGTCATTATTTCATTGTTCTATGAGTAGCTTAACTGTTTGCGCACCGCAGACTGCGCACATCGCTTACAGCGTTTTTTTCTGTTACGAGTATTGTATAATAGTTTCATTCGTTCATTAGTTCGTTCATCGTCATAATCATCATCATTAGTACGATAGATACTCGTATTTTTGAGAATACATTAATTTAATTATGTTATGCTTAGAAAGAATTCTAAAGCCCACAGCTGTTATAAACAATAATCATGAGTTTGTTTACGCGTTTATTTTTTTCTTTTTGATCACAAAAAAATACAAACACAAAACTTCCCCAAGCATGACGTATCACAAAATTTAAGCTTCCAAAACTCTTCCCATTTGTGAAAACCGCAAAGTTTTTTTGTTAGGTTTTTTAATAATTGAAGTTTCGGGTTATTTTTCTATCTTGACTACTACGATGGGCTGCTCAAAATCAGATATGTTAGTCCATATGAATAAAGTAGCAAACAAGTTTTAGCCACCACTTACAATAAATATTCAAAAATTGTGATTAGACAACAAAAACGCCAATAAATATAATTTGTTTAAAAATATTTAAACGAATATAAACCACTTGCTTGACTATTCAATGAAGATAAATAATAAATACGTGAATATCGAAATGAAAACTTTATATTGGCAAATTTGTTGAAGTATTTCTGATTGTCATAAAATTTTTCATTGCAAACTTTTGAGAATAAATTGACGTATTATGGTTACGCTGATTTAAAATTTTATATGAAAGATGCAAATAAAGAAAATATTGATTTTTTTAGGAAATTTGGTACTCCAGAATCGTAGTATTACCCAACACCATAGGAATACACATAATGACACATCGAATGTAAAGCAGGGACATAAAATATGTATGGGAGATTTAATGTCAACTAGTAACATATATGTCCTTTTTTCATATAACGAACTATCGATTTTAACATTGGCTTGGCATAGGCACCCAACTAGTTCATATATTTACAATTCAGCACTAGTTAATATCTAGTTCAGTTATTACTATATTTGAGAATAAGAGAGTGCAAGAGAATGGTGGTGGGAGAGAGACACATTTACTCTGCCACCACCTAGCAAGTATTTGCTCGTAAAGCAGTTCAGACCAAAGACAAATAGAATATAAGAAGACATTCCTTCAGGCCGAAACGTCAAAATCTATCAGTTACGAACGAATAGGAATGAATTGTAACACGCGAAAAAACAGTATTCCGCGAACATTGATTGAACTTTTTTTGCACTTATCGATTAATATTAATTTTTTAATTGTGACAATTACAAAAAATTCGGGAAAACGTTCTGAAAATCCGTGAAAAAACTCACTCGTTGGAATTAAATTCCAATTCGTTCGTAACTGACAATTACTCGCTACAGGAAGGAATGTCTTCTTAAATTATATTGTCTTTGGTTCAGACAATCCCCTGCAGCCAAAATGACTAGTTTGTGTATAGAAATATACTAGTTGCTTTTTACTTCAAACTAGTAACATATCTGTCCTTTTTTCATATAACGAACAATCGATTTTAACATTGGCTTGTCATAGGCACCCAACTAGTTCATTTGTTTACAATTCAGCACTAGTTAACATCTAGTTCAGTTATTACTATATTTGAAAATAAGAGAGTACAAGAGAATGGTGTTGCGAGAGAGACAAATTTACTCTGCCACCACCAAGCGAGTACTTGCTCGTAAAGCAGTTCAGACAATCGTTTTTGGTTATTTCTCTGCTGCTGACGGCAGAGAGACGAACGTGTCGATCTGCAAACACCATGTAGGTACCGTATACATAAGTACTGTAAAGCAGCCCAGATAATCGTTTTTGCTGGAAGAGATGCGAATTGGATTGCATAGGTCACATTGCAACTAGTTTATGACTGGTTCAATACGCAACTAGAAATGATTTTAGCTGCAGGGAAGTGTTTGGGCGTTAACACAAATAAGACAGAACTGGTCCTCTATTCGGATAAATGGAACATATGTGTCTTTTCTGAAAGTGCAAAATTTTAAGGAATAATTATACTTAACGTATTGGAACGTGTGAGGAAGGCCATCGTCGCCTTATATTTCTGCAATAAGGCTGTAGGGTCGCGGTGGGGCATCTCTCCTAAAATCGTCCATTGGATATATATAGCAGTAGTTCGTGCTATACTGCTATACGGCATTGTGGTATGGTGGACGGCAACTGACAAACTAACCATCTCCAACCTACTATCAAAGGTTCAGAGAACTGCCTGCCTGAGCATAAGCGGAGCCTTAAGGACTACAGCGGCTGAGGCTCTACAAGCCCTACTCCATATACTGCCGATAGATATAGTGGCGAGAGAAGTTGCAACTAGACTAGAAAGTTGCAACAAAAACTACGGCCACATGAGGATTTCAAAGTGTAGTGCTATGGTAACCGACCGAATGGACTATATACCAACTGTGTACAACTTCGAGAGGAACTACATTGCCATGATTCCAGCCAGAGATGAATGGGTTGGCAGAATACCAGGTAATATAAACCATCTCCACTTCTATACGGATGGTTCGAACCTTGATGAAAAGGTTGGCTTCGGAGTACACTGTGAAGAACTTAGTTTGGATATGGCTCACAGACTGCATATAGCTGCAGTGTCTATTAAGCCGAAATAATGGCAATATGGCTGAGTCGCAACATAGTAACCAACACTGGCGTTGTCATTTACTCGGACAGCCAGGCTGCCGTCAATTCTCTTGAGGACACATCCCTAAATTCACAAACAGTCCTCGACTGCCGCAGATCTCTTAACGAAATGGCTAAGCAGTTTAATATACACCTCATATGGGTGACTGGGCATAGGGATATCCCGGGGAACTGCAAAGCTTATGAACTTCCTAGGAAGCAGACGACATTAAAAATTCTCGAAGAATTTGCATATATTGGTGCACCACTATCCACGTACAAGCTTTGGCTTAGGCAAAAGGCAATCGGGCAGTCCAACGAAAGATATACAGAAATTCGCACCTGCAGAGTCTATTGTCTACGTTAGTATCAATTCTGAATTCGAACACGCCAGAAGATTGGGTATGGGCTCCAATGACTTTTGCAGAAGCTGCGTAGATGAGGAAGAAATTGAGAGCATTGGGAACTTGCTATGAGACTGTCCCACTTTGATTAAAAGACGACTGGACATACTGGGGTCGTCCTTTTTAGGCAGTCTAACAGATCTTTCCGGTACCGATATTCGTACTATCGATAAATTTGTATATCAAACAGGTTGATTTCGATGAGGGGCATTTCAGCCCGTGGTAACACTAGGGACCTAAACTGGTCTATGTGAGCTGGTAAAAAAAATACAGGTTGGTTTCGATGAGGGGCATTTCAGCCCGTGGTAACACTAGGGACCTAAACTGGTCTATGTGAGCTTATAAAAAAAATACGGCTGCCACCCTAAAATAACCCTAACTTACTAGGATGAATAATGTCCCACATGTGGAGCCTCTTCATCGGATAAATGGAACAGATCTAGTCTTTTCTGAGTGTGCAACATTTTTAGGATTAATTCTAGATAGGAAACCGTTATTCAGACTTACGTACTGGAACGTGTAAGGAAGGCCAATGTAGCCTTATATTCCTGCAGGAAGGCTGTAGGATCGCGGTAGGGCTTCTCCCCTAAAATCGTCCATTGGATATATATAGCAGTAGTTCGTCCAATACTGTTATACGGCATTGTGGTATGGTGGACGGCAACTGACAAACTAATCATCAACAACCTACTATCAAAGGTTCAGAGAACTGTCTGCCTGAGCGTAAGCAGAGCATTAAGGACTACAGAATACTACAAAATGAAAAATTTAATTTTCATTTGCAGATATCTCAGTAACTATACGATTTAATTCATAGGTGTAAAAAGTTTTTTGTAGGCCTCAGTTAGTAGAACACACACAAAAAAAACATTCGTTAATTTTTTTAAAAAATTTCCAAAAAAATTTTACGAAAAATGACAAAGTAAACTTTGCAGAAATTGGTTCAGCCGTTCGAGAGCAATTACAAATTTCCAAAAACACATTTTTAATTTTTTCAGAAATTAAAATGCCCATAAAATTTTTTCAAAAAAAATGTTTTTAAAAAACATTTTTTTGTAACTGTTTATAAACAATTTAGCCAAAAATAAACTACATAGGTCGATATTAATTATTCTGACCCAAAACTTATATACACACTGAAAAAAATCGCTTCTGTAGTATATTGTCCCAAACATATTCTGCTTTAAATATATAAATGTTTAGAGTAAACTCGAAATATATTATATTTGGCACAGACAAACATAATATATTTGGGAATATGTTGTTCTAACAAATTTTGTTTACGCCCTAATTTTTTTAATTTGGGACTTTATTAATGAAACAAATATTTATTTGCATTTTAATATTCAGGAAATATATGAATACATTAATTTTAAGACAAGCTTAATGTTTTACAGCAACACAACGATAGTTACTTTTTTGAAATTTTTAATTTTTTTTTGTAACAAATTATGACATGGAATAAAAAGAAATAACAAAATAGCGGTTTAAAACAAATGGTATTACTCGAAATCGATGAAAAATTAAATATTAAATTCGAAAAATTTGCCAAGTTTTGGAAAGCTTTTTTTAAACAAAATATATTTGGAGAAATTCCTAAATACTAATTTTATTTGTATGTAAACACATATTTTATTTGAGAAAATTAGTTTGCAAATATATTTTGTTGTAATATATTAATATATGCGTCCCAAATAAATGTTATTGATTTTCAAATAAAAGTTATTTGCTCAGAAATATGTAATATTTAAAAATTTGTGTTCCAAATATTTTTCTTTCGATTTAAACATATAAAACAAGGCGATTTTGCCCCGTGTATGCATCCAAATAATATACATATATTTATAAATCATTAGTATACGGAATTTCTGAAAAATGTTCAGTTCCGTCAGTTGGTCATCCAAGCGACGATATACATATTACATACATGTATATTTAGTAGAAATTGATTTTTTATGAGAAATACAACAAATTGTATTTTTTTAATAAATGTCAACAAAATTTCATTTTTTAGAAACTTTCGTCCATTGTGAATTACACAGAGCGACAAAATAAACTGCAGTTGAAAAGCATGGGACGCGATATTATTTTTCCTGTATGTCTTGCCGAGTTAAACGAGAAACTGCTTGTGAAATTCCTCGGATATCCCCAAAATCCTGATTTGCATAATCACAGTACAACACATGATTTTGGGACTCAATTCCTAGAATTGGACGTGAAAGAAGCCACAAAAATAAGAACTTCTGCATTATTCGTTTAGTCAAGATGGCTCAATAAATAATTTAATGGCCATACTATTTTTTTGATCAAGTTGCATTTTTTGCACTTTTTCTATATTTTTTTTTGTTTTATCGTACGGAATATCTCTTTTGTGTCTGAGGCAAGGCTGTATATATTGAATAGGAGAAAAAATACGGAACAAACCTACTCGAAAAAAGTGCATCCAGTGACTTAGAAACCAAAAACCGCGATATTATTTTTCTTGTAGGTCTTGTCGAGTAAAACAATGTTTGTTCTGAAAAATCCGGATTTACGGGTAAAAAACCTACTTTCTTGCCTTTGTGCACTTATAATTTTGTTAATTATTAACCGATTTTTAATCTCTAGATAGATGTGACCTTTCGAACGATGTATATGTTGTTGATTTAAAAATTTAGGAATATATTTTTATTTGTCATACAAATACATTTTTTCGCCATTTTCTAGTTTATGCAATTATGCGCACGATTATTTAATTTTATTTAATTAAAAAATTTGGGTCAAATTCAAATATATTTCTACATTTCTAAATTAACGTTTGAAAGGTCAAAGTTTATTCTTTACGTTCCGTTTAGAGATTTTGCAATCTTAACATTAAGTTATAGGTGTTTAAGTCTGCAAAGGCAAGAAAATTGGTTTTTTACCCATAAATCCGGATTTTAGGGTGTCCGGCAAATTTCACAGAACAGTTGTTGTTTTACTCAACAAGACCTACAATAATAATAATGCCGCGATTTTTGGTTTTGAACACTTTATTATCGTAGAAAACATAACAAAATACGCACTTTTATAGAAAATATTTGTCAAAAATTAAGATTTTTAATAAGTTTCTTTAAAATGGAAGTTTTCTAGAAAATTTCGTAAAAAAACATTTTTATTCAAAGTTGTATATTTCTAGAAAATGTTATCGAATTGCACTTTTATAGAAGTGCAATTGTCGAAATTGTATTTCATTGAAAATTCCTTAACAATTTACGAATTTGAATTTTGCCAGAAAATCTTGTATAAATAGATATTTTCTTGCAAATTTTATCATCGTCAAATTGCATTTTTCTAAAAAAAATTATAATAAATGCCATCAAAACTGATAGTTTTTTTTTAAAAAAATTGCAAAGTTCATTGACATTGAATATTAAATGAAAATCTCAGTTTTATAGTATATTTTGTCAAAATTGGTATTTTTATAAAATTTCGCCAAAATAGCACTTTCTTTTTTGATGCATATTTCTAGAAAAATTCATGCAACTTGACTTTTTTCAAATTGACGTAATTGAATTTTTCTACAAAACTAACCTAAATTTAAATTTTCTTGCAAAATTCATCAAAATTGTGTGTTAATGGTATATTTAATCGAAATTGAATTTGTATAGAAATTTTCAATAGACAAAAACAAAAGTTTGAATATTGCATTTTTGTAATAAATAGTGTAGAAAATAATTTTCATTGAAAATCTCAGTTTTATAGACAATTTTTCAAATATTTTAGAAAATACCTTTTTCTAGAAAATTTCATTGAATAAAATATTTCTTCAAAACTACATTGCTTTTGAAATTTTGTAAAATTGAAAATTTTGTAGAAATTATATCGTATTTGTATTTATTAAAACTTCCTTCAAAATTGATGAAATTGCTTTTTTTTCAAAAATTTCGGATTAATTGATATTGTCATGCACGTTACATAAAAATTGCATGTACATATGTCTGCATATTAGTCGAAACTGAGTTTCTACAGAAAATTCAACAAATTGCATTTAAACAATAAATTTCATAAATATTTAGTTTTTTAAAAACAAATTGGACGCAATCCATTATAATTGAAAAAAAATTGCATCTGGGAAAATTTCGCCAAAATTTCATATTCCTAAAAACTTTCGTTAAAAATTAAACTTTTCTATAAAATTTATTTTCTAGAATTTTTTCCGAAAATACATTTTTATTGAAAATTTTCTTTTTTCTAGAAAATCTTGTAAAGTCTCATTTTCCAACAAAATTGATTTTTTTTTAATTTTTGTCAAAAATACATTTTTATTTTATTTTATTATCAACTAGACCTCGAGTTCGAGTTTTATTTAAACAATTTAATTAAATAACAATAAAGGTCGAATAAACAAAGATTAGTCAAATTCAACAATTTTGTTAAATTATCTTCTGGAAATTTTTGTCGAAATTCTGTTTTATTAAAATTTTTGTCAAAGTTCCATTTCTGTAGAAAACTTCGTTTAAATTGCATATTTATAGAAAACTTCTCCGAATTTTCATTTTTCTACAACATTTTCAATTGTTATTCGAAAAAAATCAATTGAAATTCGAAGATACCATTTGAAATTCGAAAAACATCAGTTGAAATCCGAATATTCCATTTAAATGTGTTTCGAATTTCTATTGATGTATTTCGAATATCAATTGATATTTTTCGAATTTCTATTGATGTATTTCGAATTTTTTGTATAAATATATTGAAATAAAATAAATAAACAAAAAAAAATTCGAATATCAAGTGATGTGTTTCGAATTTCAATTGATGTTTTTCGAATTTCAATTGATGTATTTCGAATTTAAATTGATTTTTTTCGAATTTCGATTGATGTTTTTCGAATTTCAAATGGAATCTTCGAATTTCAATTGATCTTATTCGAAATTGAATTAATTTTTTTCGAATATTTCGAATATACATTTGAAAATGGTGTAGATAGTGTCTTCCAAGATGCGTTAGGATTTAACAACCTTTAAAAGGGTAGGTGACCAATTTTTTTTAGGCCTCAAAAGTTTCTGAAAAGCTATGGGCCCCGTGGAAAAGGGTGTCAGCTTTTGTCCAACAACTAATTCAGACTTGGTGATACCGCTCAATTAAAAAAAGTTTGTTTTTTTGAGAAAGTGAAGGAAAAATATTTTTCAGCATAACTTACAGAGACTCGTAAATTTTCACCAACAATATTTTGCAAAATTGTAGCCACGGTAAATCTGAAAAACTTTTGTGAACATACACCTTTTTCGAGGGCCCACTGATTTTCAGGAACTTTTGAGGCCAATAAAAAATAGTGGTCACCAATTTCGCCAAACCGAGTATAGGGTTATGTTACCCTTTGGTAGTAGAATCGAAACTATACTGTCAATTCCGTGCATTTTTTCACTGTTGCACAGTGCTATTAATTCGTTCCGTGGCCACTAATACTGCAAAAAGGGGTCGATGAACGGATTAAAGATGGATGACCCGAGTAAAGGTTGATGGCCGATTTCCGGATTAGTGGCCACCTATCGGATTAATTATCTATCGATCAGATTAACAAGCCACTGATTGGATTAAAAGTCGATGGGTGGATTAAATGTCGATGGGTGGCTTAAGGATTAGTGACCGGATTAAAGGTCGATGAACCACTGATCGCATTAAAGGTCCACTGAACGCATGTAAGGTCGATTACCGGATTAGTGGGCTCTGATCGGATTAATGATCGTTGGGTGGATTTAATGTTGAGATATCTTGAACCATTCGTCCGCGAGAGTGCTGTAGTCTACGTGATTTGCTCAAAAATGGGCGGGTTCGAACGAATGGGGATATCATATACAGTTTGTTAGCGAGAGTGCTGTCATTTTGTGTATATGTATCTGGTAGCAGTCTACGTGATTGGTCCACAAATGGGCGGAATCGGACCGATGAGCGTGTCCCAACTTGCCAATGATTACAGCATAACGGAAAATCTCCCACAGATAGGAAAATTTCCTATAATATTTCTCATAAATCGAAGCTTTACTTCAGTCGGTTTAATGACGACTGAAGCTTTCTTACTTGTGTTTTTTTTTATCTATTTATTCTCAATAGATTTCGTGCTATAAATCGATTACATATTTTTGTTCCCCCAGATCCTTTGTTCATATTGCAAGAGATTAACAACTTCACTTTATTTTCAAATAAAATTTAAGAAAAAATTAACTATTCAAACTATTCCCAACAACATTGGCAGGTGATTATTTCGGTATGCCACAAAAACTCATTACGACCACTTGCTTTGCTTGATTGTCGTCCACAGAGATTTTTTTTGCTGTAGATCTCTGTTGAGGGGAGATTTCCTGTTGCAAGGCACAAAAAGGACGAACGAAAAGAAGAATAATAATTATACTCTTAGTTCTACATAATTTGTGCAAAGTCGAAGTAAGTTTTTTTGCGGGTTCATGATTCAACTCTCTGACCGGTGGGTGAAACGGTGCCCTAAGTGTGTTTCTTCTCATTGGTCTTCTTTGTAACAATAACTAATAAAAAAAGCCAAGTTCTTGTAATTAACAAATGAATTTAAGATTTTCTACATTGTTCTCAAAAGGCTAAACTTTTTCTTTTGCCTTAATGCCATTGTCGTCGGCCGGGCTTCATCGTTTCAAGCGATTCCAAAGAAATTTCCACAAATAGTTTGTTCGTGTTATAATACTTATTCAAAGTACTCATTGTACTTTATTATTTATTTTTTTTTATATTTAACACGATTATAAAAGGACCACGGACGATGGACGAAGGAGAACCAAGGGTGGTTCCGGTTTGTAGAGAAGCGGTTGGAATTTTTTGTTGTTGTTTTGTTGGCTTGTTTCCTTTTATCATTTCAGTTTTGTTCATTATTAAAAAGTAATCACGAAAAAATTAACTTAAATGACGGGGCGTTAAGTAATATGAATTCATATTGAGTGGGTGGGGAGTCTTTCGATTTGGAGTGATGATATTTAAGACTATGTTCGACAAAGTGTCTATACTCAAAAAATGATATACAAGCGAAAATTACATGAACCAGTATAGAAGTGAGGAAGAAATGCGCGATGTCATAATACCCGGTACCACAGTTTGATAAAGGGTATACGAATTAAAAAATAAATAAAAACAAATATAATAATGTTAGAATTAGCCTCGATTTCTGGTGTCAAGACGTACAATTTACTAAAAAAAATTGAGATATATAGCCTGATCCATTTCGAGGTTCCCTACTTTTTTAAAGAAAACCAGTAAGATAAGGCAAAAAGTCGGGCGGGGCCGACTATATAATACCCTACACCTCCCTAACAATGCGATAAGGGTGATTGCGATAATAATGTGGAATAAGTGGCAAATGGGTAAGAACATATATATGTGGATATACCTAATTCTGAACCGATAATCGCTAAATTAATCAATATTCGTTCCTAAATTGAGAAACATCTTTCTGGAGACTTTTGTAATGATCGGAAGTAAAGTACAACTTCTATAGCGCTTTGTAACCAAATCAAGAGGAACATATATATGGAGGTTATATATAAATCTGAACCGATTTTCCCTGAATACTCATTCATGTAAAATAGAAACCTCTTTCTGTCGAATTTCGTACTGATCGGATATAAAATACAGTCTCTACAGCGCGTAGATGTCAAATCGGGGGTAACATATATATGGGGCTATATCTAAATCTGAACCGATTTTCTCCGAATTTGGCAGTATTCCTTCATATAATAAGAAACCTCTTTCTGCCGAATTTCGCTGTGATCGGATATAAAATACAGTTTCTACAGCGCTTGAATTTCAAATCGGGGGTAACATATATATGGGAGTTATATCTAAATCCCAACCGATTTCTTCCAAATTTAACAGTGTTCATTCATATAATAACAAACCTCTTTCTGCCGAATTTCGCACTGATCGGATACAAAATAACATTTTTACAGCGCTTACATGTCAAATCGGGGGTAACGTATATATGGGGGCTATATCTAAATCTGAACCGATTTCTTCCAAATTTAACAGTATTCATTCATATAATAACAAACCTCTTTCTGCGGAATTTCATACTGATCGGATATAAAATAAAGTTTTTACAGCGCTTACATGTCAAATCGGGGCTAACATATATATGGGGGCTATATCTAAATCTGAACCGATTTTAACCAAATTCAATAGGGATCGTCCTTGGGCCAAAAAAAAAGATATGTGTAAAGTTTCGTCAAGATCGGACCATAATTGCGACCTGCACTTTGATTACAAGAATACATGCACAGACAGACGGACAGACGGTCATAGCTAAATCAACTCAGAAAGTGATTCTAAGTCGATCGATATAATAAACGATGGGTCAATTTCTTCTCCTTTTGGGTGTTACAAACAAATGCACAAAGTTATAATACCCTGTACCACAGTGTGGTGTAGGGTATAAAAACAAATGCACAAGTTATAATACTCTGTACCACAGTGTGGTGTAGGGTATAAAAACACAGAAAATTCAAATTGAATGGGGAATGTTTATTATCATTTGAATTTATTTGATTATGTCTATCAAATGTTGGCCGCTGCTACGTCTCAGATGGTCCATCCGTTCAGTCCAATTTTCGATGACTCGTTCGAGCATTTCGACTGGTAACTGGCGAATGACACGCGTGATGTTTTGCTCCAACGCCTAATTCAAAGCTGGTTTGTCCGCATAAACATTAGACTTTATATATCCCCACAGGAAAAAGTCTAACGGTGTGATATAACACGATGTTGGTGGCCAATCGACCGGCCCAAGACGTGAAATTATCTGCTCACCGAAGTGTTCTCTCAATAAATCCATTGATTGATGCGATGTGTGTGAAGTGGCGCCGTCTTGTTGAAACCAAATGTCGCCGAGATCACGAGCTTCAATTTCAGGCATCAAATAGTCGGTTATCATGGCACGATAACGGTCGCCATTGACGGTTACGTTCACACCATCATTTTTGAAGAAATATGGACGGATGATTCCGGTACGTAGGATCGGGAATCGGTCAATGGCAAAAAGATTGCTATTAACGAGAGCTAAAATTTGCTCATGGTGTCAAGGTCGTAGGTCGACTGGAAAGTGTTTTTTATACCCTACACCACACTGTGGTACAGGGTATTATAACTTTGTGCATTTGTTTGTAACACCCAAAAGGAGAAGAAATAGACCCATCGTTTATTATACCGATCGACTTAGAATCACTTTCTGAGTCGATTTAGCTATGTCCGTCTGTCTGTCTGTCCGTCTGTCCGTCTGTGCATGTATTCTTGTAATCAAAGTACAGGTCGCAATTATGGTCCGGTCTCGACGAAACTTTACACATATCTTTTTTTTGGCCTAAGGACGATCCCTATTGAATTTGGTTAAAATCGGTTCAGATTTAGATATAGCCCCCATATATATGCTAGCCCCGATTTGACATGTAAGCGCTGTAAAAACTTCATTTTATATCCGATCAGTATGAAATTCGGCAGAAAGAGGTTTCTTATTATATGGATGAACACTGTTAAATTTGAAGAAATCGGTTCAGATTTAGATATAGCCCCCATATATACGATACCCCCGATTTGACATGTAAGCGCTGTAAAAATGTTATTTTATATCCGATCAGTGCGAAATTCGGCAGAAAGAGGTTTTTTATTACATAAAGGAATACTGCCAAATTCGGAGAAAATCGGTTCGGATTTAGATATAGCCCCCATATATATGTTACCCCGATTTCACATGTAAGCGCTGTAAACACTGTATTTTATATCCGATCAGTACGAAATTCGACAGAAGGAGGTCTTTTTACATGAATAAGTATTCAGGGAAGATGGGTTCAGATTTATATTAAAGCTCCATATATATGTTCCTCCTGATTTGGTATCAAACCGCTATAGAAGTTGTATTTTACTTCCGATCATTAAAATTTTCCAGAAAGATGTTTCTCACTTTAGGAACGAATATTGCTTAATTTAGCGATTATCGTTTCAGAATTAGATAATATGTTTCTACCCATTTACCAATTATTCCAAATTATTATGGCAATGACCCTTATCGCATTGTTAGGGAGGTGTAGGGTATTATATAGTCGGCCCCGCCCGACTTTCTGCCTTTCCTTACTGGTTTTTATTTAAAAAAAATTGACTTAGCGCAATTGGCGAACGATTATTTTGGTAGTAAAACTGAATAATTTTTCATGATGAAATGCCAAACAATACTTAACAAAACTAACATGACAGCGTGACACGACTCACACGTGATCTGTCAAAAAAGGCTATTGAAAAAAAGTATCTCTACTAATATCACCCTATTCATTTTTTAATGATTCTATGGAACTATAAAGTTTGCTTTGAAAAAATTGTTGTTTGTTTTTCCCGATCCTTGGCTAAGAATCGGTATATATTAGAGCCGGTCATATATCGATTCCTTTCTCATTATCTTTTCTGGATAGACAACAAAATTTGCTATTTGATACCAGCATATTGCAATTTGATATACCAGACGAGACAAAAGTTATGGCCATTTGAAGTTATACTAGATTTATGAATCGTTCGAAACATTTTGTTCGCCCGAGGTGGCCAACATTGAAGCCCTGCAGCTCCGCCCCTTTATACCACAGGGTCCCAAACTCTAAACCTAACTTCTCTTATACCTCTTCTACAAACATGCCATGTTTGGTCGCAATCGGTTATCTGGTTAAGAAACTTCATAATTACACTACATACTAATACAATACTACAGTATAGGTTCGATTCTACTCTCAAAGAATAGTATAACCCTATACTCGGTTTGGCGAAAATGGTGACCAATTTTTTTTCACTGGCCTCCAAAGTTTCTGAAAATCAGTGGGCCCCTCGAAAAAGGTGTCATCAGCTTTTGTCCAACAACTAATTCAGACTTGGTGATACCGCTTAACTATATTTGGCAATAATGTAGCTACGAATATGCTGAACAAATTTTCTTAACATTTTTTGCGAAAAAACTTTATAGAAAATCTTAAGGCCAAAATTTTTGTGTTAAGTTTTGGGCTTTGGTGTGTTCTGAAACATATAGTAAAATTTTATGCCCAACATTTTTGTAGAACATTTCATCCCAATTTGTTAAAATGGGGCCAAAAATTACAGTTATGTGGTGGGTCTAAAGGGTTAATATGTTCCACAAAAATATTGGCCTTAATATTTTATATAAAATTGCTGAACATACCCTATACCAATAAAATATATTTATACCCTACACAACACTGTGGTACAGAGTATTATAACTGTGTGCATTTGTTTTTATACCCTACACCACACTGTGGTACAGGGTATTATAACTTTGTGCATTTGTTTGCAACACCCAACAGGAGAAGAAATAGACCCATCGTTTATTATATCGATCGACTTAGAATCACTTTCTGAGTTGATTTACCTATGTCCGTCTGTCTGTCTGTCCGTCTGTCCGTCTGTCTGTGCATGTATTCTTGTAATCAAAGTGCAGGTCGCAATTATGGTCCGATCTTGACGAAACTTTACACATATCTTTTTTTGGCCCAATTGAATTTGGTTAAAATCGGTTCAGATTTAGATATAGCCCCCATATATATGTTAGCCCCGATTTGACATGTAAGCGCTGTAAAAACTTTATTTTATATCCGATCAGTATGAAATTCCGCAGAAAGAGGTTTGTTATTATATGAATGAATACTGTTAAATTTGGAAGAAATCGGTTCAGATTTAGATATAGCCCCCATATATACGTTATCCCCGATTTGACATGTAAGCGCTGTAAAAATGTTATTTTATATCCGATCAGTGCGAAATTCGGCAGAAAGAGGTTTGTTATTATATGAATGAACACTGTTAAATTTGGAAGAAATCGGTTGAGATTTAGATATAGCCCTCATATATATGTTACCCCCGATTTGACATGTAAGCGCTGTAAAAACTGTATTTTATATCCGATCAGTGCGAAATTCAGCAGAAAGAGGTTCCTTATTACATGAAGGAATACTGCTAAATTCGGAGAAAATCGGTTCGGATTTAGATATAGCCCCCATATATATGTTACCTCCTGATTAGACCTGTAATCGCTGTAGAAATTGTATTTTATATCCGATCAGTGCAAAATTCGGCAGAAAGAGGTTTCTTATTACTCGAAGGAATACTGCCAAATTTGGAGAAAATCGGTTCAGATTTAGATATAACTCCCATATATATGTTACCCCCGATTTGAAATTCAAGCGCTGTAGAAACTGTATTTTATATCCGATCACAGCGAAATTCGGCAGAAAGAGGTTTCTTATTATATGAAGGAATACTGCCAAATTCGGAGAAAATCGGTTCAGATTTAGATATAACCCCCATATATATGTTACCCCCGATTTGACATCTACGCGCTGTAGAGACTGTATTTTATATCCGATCAGTACGAAATTCGACAGAAAGAGGTTTCTATTTAACATGAATGTGTATTCAGGGAAAATCGGTTCAGATTTATATATAACCTCCATATATATGTTCCTCTTGATTTGGTTACAAAGCGCTATAGAAGTTGTACTTTACTTCCGATCATTAAAAAGTCTCCAGAAAGATGTTTCTCAATTTAGGAACGAATATTGATTAATTTAGCGATTATCGGTTCAGAATTAGGTATATCCACATATATATGTTCTTGCCCATTTACCAATTATTCCAAATTATTATCGCAATCACCCTTATCGCATTGTTAGGGAGGTGTAGGGTATTATATAGTCGGCCCCGCCCGACTTTCTGCCTTTCCTTACTGGTTATACCCTACACCACACTGTGGTACAGGGTATTATAACTTTGTGCATTTGTTTGTAACACCCAAAAGGAGAAGAAATAGATACATCGTTTATTATACCGATCGACTTAGAATCACTTTCTGAGTTGATTTAGCTATGTTCGTCTGTCTGTCTGTCTGCCCGTCTGTCTGTCTGTCTGTCTGTCCGTCTGTCTGTCTGTCTGTCTGTCCGTCTGTGCATGTATTCTTGTAATCAAAGTACAGGTCGCAATTATGGTCCGATCTCGACGAAACTTTACACACATCTTTTTTTTGGCCCAAGGACGATCCATATTGAATTTGGTTAAAATCGGTTCAGATTTAGATATAGCCCCCATATATATGTTAGCCCCGATTTGACATGTAAGCGCTGTAAAAACTGTATTTTATATCCGATCAGTATGAAATTCGGCAGAAAGAGGTTTCTTATTATATGGATGAACACTATTAAATTTGGAAGAAATCGGTTCAGATTTAGATATAGCCCCCATATATACGTTACCCCCGATTTGACATGTAAGCGCTGTAAAAACTTTATTTTATATCCGATCAGTATGAAATTCGGCAGAAAGAGGTTTCTTATTATATGGATGAACACTATTAAATTTGGAAGAAATCGGTTCAGATTTAGATATAGCCCCCATATATATGTTACCCCCGATTTGACCTGTAAGCGCTGTAAAAACTGTATTTTATATCCGATCAGTGCGAAATTCGGCAGAAAGAGCTTTCTTATTACATGAAGGAATACTGCCAAATTTGGAGAAAATCGGTTCAGATTTAGATATAGCTCCCATATATATGTTACCCCCGATTTGACATGTAAGCGCTGTAGAGACTGTATTTTATATCCGATCAGTACGAAATTCGACAGAAGGAGGTCTTTTTACATGAATAAGTATTCAGGGAAGATCGGTTCAGATTTACATTAAAGCTCCATATATATGTTCCTCCTGATTTGGTATCAAACCGCTATAGAAGTTGTATTTTACTTCCGATCATTAAAATTTTCCAGAAAGATGTTTCTCACTTTAGGAACGAATATTGCTTAATTTAGCAATTATCGTTTCAGAATTAGAATACGTTTCTACCCATTTACCAATTATTCCAAATTATTATGGCAATGACCCTTATCGCATTGTTAGGGAGGTGTAGGGTATTATATAGTCGGCCCCGCCCGACTTTCTGCCTTTCCTTACTGGTTTTTTGTATAGATTGTGGCACACTGTTATATAAAATCAAAACCAAAAATTTTGTATGGAAACATTTTTTTTTGAAAAATTTTTTATTAAAAATGCTATTATCGTCGAAAGTACCCTTAGTATTTGCACAATAATTTTTGGGGTATATGCCCGATCAGGTCGACTTATACGTTAAATTGAAGCTATTAATGTGGGCTACCAATGTTGGAAAACAGTGGTTTCGTAACAGTCATTAAACAAACTGGAAAAAGTAGATTATTTTCAAAAAAAAAAACAAAAACCCTGGACCGAAAAAAACTTAAAAAAAATTAAAAAAAATATTTTATTTAATTTTTAAAAGTTTGCATCCTAGCGAAGAAAATAATGCCTATTTAAAAAAAATCTATGAATAAATGTAGAAATTATAGCCCTTTTGGTTGAGGTAAGAGAATTTAAAAAAAACTTTTTTTTTTTTTAATTTCAGTTTAAATGGCGATTTTATTTGTTACTTTTATTTATATTATGTACATTTGAGTTTATTTACATGTACAAGTTTCATTAAAAGTAATTGTGAGTTCTTTGTTGACGTTTGTAGATTTCGGATCGGTTTCTCTAATGAGGAACCAAATATATGTAATCTCCCATCATTCTTTCATCCCAGTGGCCTTGGTAACGCCGCTCGATGAACTTCCCTTTTTGGTGAAACCTTTCGCCATGTTCGTCGCCAAGATTCTCGGGGAAAAAGTTTATATGAGAATGCAAGAAATTAATTTTAGGGACATATTTACACCTGTTGGAATACATAAAGCGAAAAACAAGTTAGAAGAATACATACATATGTGTTATATACATAAATATAAAAAAAATATATTTCTTCCCAATTTTTTCATAATTTTTCAACAAATCATTAATCATAGTTTCATATTGCGGACTTTTATTGGATCCAAAGAAATTTGAAACCACAATCTTAAACGACCTCCATTTCATCTGACGTCAAATATGATTCGAAATTTACATCTTTCATCAGTTTCCTTATTTTAGGCCCATCAAAACCGCCTTCTTCGATTTTTTGAAAAGAAAGACTTTTAAATAAACTTTTTAAATATGAGAGTGAATTTCCATCTTTCCTTAAGGCTTTTACAAAATTTTTAAATAGCCCCAGCTTAATATGCAGTGGTGGCAAAAAACTTTTTTTTTTTTGGACGAGAGGTGTGTATTTTATGTCGTTTTCACCCAATGTAATGTGTTTTCTTGTTGGCCATTTCTTTCTTCTGTAATGATCTTCGCGAGCACGGCTATCCCAGAGGCATAACATACCAACTAGTTTTAAATCGCAACAAATTTCCCAGTCATGTTCATATTTTATGTATTTTATCAATTTAGCCTTTGTTTCGTATGATTCCTTAGTGTTGACAGCATTCAATCGACGGCAATGGGAATCGACGGTTTCTGATTTCCGTTGTGTAAGAGTACTGCTTTCAAACTTTCTTTACTGCTGTCAACAAATAACTGTCATTCCTTTGAATTGTATGTTTGATTAAGTTCCTCGAACACAGTTGTATACAATTGTTTGTAAGGTATATGACGGTCTCTATAATATGATATGTTAACATCTGGGGCCAAAATATTGTACTGTTTCATCCGAGATGCAAGTAGTTCTGCCTTATCTTTGGTCCGTTCCAAATCTCTCACTAGATCAATGAGTTGAAACTGAGTTAAAAGCGATGACTTCTGACTCAAACTTGAATCGCTCAGAGTTAAGTACTCAGTTGAACTTGACGATGTTTCTGAATTAGGCTGTTAGCTATACTTGGACACTTGGGAATTGGTATTGTTTCCGAATGTGCAACTGGCAAAGTGACAGATTTTACTTCAGCGTAATTCCAGCGAATGCTCCAATCTGTTTACTTAGACAAAAATAGCAGTCCGTATCGTGAATGAATGGTTGTCTCCAAATCATTGGCATTCCAAATTGCACGTGATGTCTAAAATTAAAACGTTTTATTCCACAAAACATTGTAATACATTAATTTTAAAGTACTTCCGCATTCTCCCACTAGTCCATCGAGTAAGATGTACATGGCACGAATTATACAAAATACTGGGTATCCACGGTTCGTTCATATTTTTAATTCATATAGAAATTGTAACTTTGTAATATTTTTCAGAAAATCGACTTATCTCTTTAAGGCGCTGAATTACACTAATTTATTAATAAGAAATTTCATTCATAAATTCAGGGTTTAAGGTTCATAAGTTGCAGTACCTGTAGCTGACATTTAGTTTGCTTCGAAAGTAGACACCCAATATTTTCAAGACTGCCGCGTACTACTTTGTATTGCGTACATATAATTTTACTACCTGTATATACGACTGGGATGTCCATTCCCCTAAAAAGAGTAACTGAATGGAAACCGCATAAATAAAAAACCACAAATATTGTTGAATGACCCTACAAAATACCGTCTCTACAGCGCTTACATGTCAAATCGGTGGTAACATATATAAAATAAATCTGAACCAATTTTCTCCGAATTTGGCAGTATTCCTTCGAGTAATTAGAAACCTCTTTCTGCCGAATTTCGCACTGATCGGACATAAAATACAGTTTCTACAGCATTTACATATCAAATCAGGGGTAACGTATATATGGGGGCTATATCTAAATCTGAACCGATTTCTTCCAAATTTAACAGTGTTCATTCATATAATAAGAGACCTCTTTCTGCTACATTTCATACTGATCGGATATAAAATTAAGTTTTTACAGCGCTTACATGTCAAATCGGGGCTAACATATATATGAGGGCTATATCCAAATCTGAACCGATTTTAACCAAATTAAATAGGGATCGTCCTTGGGCCAACAAAAAGATATGTGTAAAGTTTCGTCAAGATCGGGCCATAATTGCGACCTGTACTTTGATTACATGAATACATCCACAGACAGACGGACATAGCTAAATCGACTCAGAAAGTGATTACAAGTCGATCGATATAATAAACAATGGATCTATCTCTTCTCCTTTTGGGTGTTACAAACAAATGCACAAAGTCATAACACCCTGTACCACAGTGTGGTGTAGGGTATAAACATTTCACAACATCTTAGTTATGAAATAATAAACAATTTCAGTTCGTCGTCTGAATTATTACTGATGTTATAATTTTCTATCATTAAAGCACGAAAAATATTTTTTTTAACTTGAGAAATCAGTTTGACTAATTCAGTTTTATTTTTAACTAGGGACCTGGACCTGGGAAACTGGTCTATGTGAGCTTGTATAAAAAAAATACGACTGCCACCCTAACCTAATTCCGTTTTTATGGGACGAAATTGATTTGTCGATCCATATCGGATCTTATACATATTAGAATTTTTTCATAAATTTGAAAGAATTTGGGAAACAAACTCTATTTGTGTTCTTGTTTTAAGTTTACTTATTTATAATTACGTTTATGATATATTTTGTAATTCTTCTCCAAATTTCTAATTTTTTCAGCGGACTATGTCAATGTTTTTTGATCTAAACAATTTGCTTCATTAGTTTGCATTTTCGACCGAGATTATCCATCTTTCACTTAATATTTTATACGAGACAGCTTCATATATTATTATTAAAATATCCCGGGATTCATATTAAAAAATCCCGAGATTCGGGATCGGGTTTGACATCACTAATTCCAGTGAAAAGTGGGCGTTATTGGAACTCCCCTTTTGGATTATTAAGTCGGTTTGGTACCTCCCATACCCGACTAAACTTTCTTACTTGTTTAAAAATCAGCATGACAACAAATAGAACAACAAGTAAGAACGTTCAGTCGGGTATGGAAGGTACCAAACCGACTTAATAGTGGATTATTAAGTCCGTTTGGTACCTTCCATATTCATTCCCAAAAAAATATTCATTTGTTAATTAGTTTTTTTTGGTTTAATTATATTATTATCAATTTAAATTGCATTTAATAACTTTAAAGTATGCACTTGTATTAAAGTTATAAGCTGTTAACTTTTGGTGCAAAATGGTACATTTGTTTGGGAGCTCTAGAAGGGGCGTGCCAATAGAGAAAAATATTATCGTGGGCACCAGCCTGCATACAGATACACAGATAGACTGACAGAAGTACTGAAAATGACTTAAAATGGCCCAAATTGATTTTCCGCCAAACATACTTGGGGTCTTAGGTCACTCCTTCGATGTGTTACACTTTTGGCTCATAGCAAATGATATATACCCTTCTCTCTAAGGCAAGGGGATAAAATATTTTGTATACCCTAAGAGTACCTTTTAGAGTACCACAAAATAAAAATACATATAACAAAGTTATTTATAAACAAAAGTTTAGGCAAAACATGGACTCGATTCAGGAAAATCAACATTGCATCATTCTTATATATTAAACCCTTTAAATATGATGACTTTCATTCTGAAACACCAACAATTTTACAAATATACTCTCAGATATATGTATAATAAGAAGACTTTAACTAAGTGAATATATATATGTAAAAAAAGTTTTTTTTGCAAATTACTACAATAATTATTTCATTAACACCAGGCAAATGCAAAAAAATATACGTAGGATAGACAACCACAAATGACAACTTGTAGTCCTTTGAATGCATTTGTCCGTGTTATGGACATTTCATTCCATTCTTTGCCTGTTGTCTCTTTGGCAAAATACATATCTGTTAAGTTTTTTTGCGACTTCGATAATAATTTCATAATGAGTGTAGGAAGTTCCTAAGAAAATAGTTTAAAAAATGTTTGATAATTTTCACAATGTGTGGTATACTATGAGGGGGGGCTAAACTAACTTTGTAATTCCACAGGCAAAACCTTCAAATGTTGAGCTGAGACCCTAAAAAGTACGTATTAGCTTGGTCGTCGATAATTCTGAAATTATCCACGTCTGTCCGCCCGTTTGTTGAAATCACGCTACATTATACAATTTTGAATGCGTAATTTTCCAAAAAATTTAAGGTTATTTAAAAATCTCCTTCTTCTAAATTGCTCTTTAGGAAACTCAAGTAATCTGATTGTGATTTAGCAATAATGTTTTATATACATCGGCAGAATATTACCTGTCTGTGCAAGTCCATTGCATAAAATCAATTTCTTTTATATTTGAATCTGCAAAAAGTTTTAGTAAATCATTTGATATTAGTGAAAATCCTGGGCAATTTTAACAAATTATCATATATTTCAATATGTATTTGCTGGGATTCGAACCCTTCATTTTATATCTCTCTATCATTTATATCATTTATATCTCTCTAGAGCAGTAATTTATGCCAGTTCCTCGAAGGACGTTGTTTAACCCTTCAAGATTCAACTTTAGATTATGTTGTATTTTGCAGACATTATGGCTGCCTCTACACGCTGAAAAAAAATCGCTTCTGTAGTATATTGACTCAAACATATTCTGCTTGAAATATACATATGCTTAGGGTACACCCTAAATATATAATAGTTGACGCACACAAATTGTATATGTTTGGGAGGATATTGTTCTAAACAAAAATATGTTCCCATGCTAATATTTTTTTATTTGGAAATAAAGATTATTTTGTATTTAAGTATTTTAGCAATGTACCAGTTCCTTAATTTAAAGACAAGTTTTCTATTTTTCAGAAGTTCAAAGCAAAATTTTTTTATAAATTTTATGTTTGTAAAATTCAGTTAACACTTAAATCGCATAATCTTTCGTAACTATAAATTGCACTGATGGATTGACAAAAAGTGATGAATTGGAATACTTATAAATTAAAATTTATTGGTGTAAAACAAAGCCTATTGCTGCTAAAGACATTTTTAACTACAAAGTTCAACACGAAATCTAGAAAAACTAAAAAATTCGAAAAATTCAGCAAAGTTTTAAAAAAAAAATTAATTAAAATATATTTGGAAAACATCTTAAACAATAACTTTGTTTGTGGGTAAACACATATTTCATTTGTGAAAGTCAGTGCGCAAATATATTTTGTTCTAATATATTAATATATGCGTTCCAAACAAAATTTCATGATTTTTAAATAAAATTTATTTGCTAACAAGTACATAATATTCAAAAAATTCGTTTCCAAATATATTTTCTTTCAATTCAAACATATCAAAAATGGCGATTTTTCTCCGTGTACATCCAACGGGTACGCAATGGAGTGGTCTTAACTTTGTAAATTTGGACAAGCTTATCGAGGGCTTATATTCAAAAGTGACTATGAGACATTATAATATAATAAGCCCTCATTATGTCCGCATCCGAATATGTGGCACACAATTTTGCGTATAGTTCTTTCCAATTGCGGAGAAGTAATATTTTTTTGCATGGTTTCCTTTATTCCACCTACTAAAAGCGATATACCGTCTTTCTTGCCAGGCATTAAATTTAACGTAGAAATTGTTAATGAAGATCTGCTCTTCTGACGTTCGATAAATTTCGAACCTTGTATGCATTCCAGTGAATGGGAATAGTTGTAAGCAGCTGAATTTTTTCTGCGTTATTGGTTATCTTTGAAAGAGCCGTCTTTGCGAGTTTGAAAATTTCAACAACAAATTCATCTGAAATAACATGTTATTTATGTAAATATAATTTTAAAACTTACGTTATTAAAAATGCTTAGTGTGCTACTTACCTCCACTATAAGATAAATCACTTTCAGAAGACATTAATATAATGACTTCATTCAAGCATATTTGAATTCGGCAGGTATCACATATGAACTCCCCAACATAAGGAGAGAATTTAGAAGTCCACTTTAGAGTCCCTTTTCTTAATTTTTGTAGAACAGTTCCACTATCTGATTAATCACTTTCAGAAGACATTGATTCGAGTATGACTTCATTCAAGCAAATTTGAATTCGGCAGGTATCATATATGAAGTCCCCAACATAAGTTGAGAACTTAGTAGTCCATTTTAGAGTAATTTTTCTTAATTTTTTAGAAAAAGGATTGCAGCACGATTCTTTTGATACTTTTATTTTTAAATGACGTCAATGGTCGATTTCTCAAATATAAAAAAGTGCCCTTAAGGTATGTATCACTTCCACAGGTAATTCCACTCCCCTCAAAATTAAAAATTTCTAGGTATATATTTTAGATGAAAATATTACGTTCGATGCACTAATTCATTCAAAACGCTCGGAATTCATTCAAAACGCTCGGCTCCACTGAAATGAAATATTATTCAATGACATTCATTCATTCACTTTATGGTTGGGAAACTCCAAGGCATTTCCACCAATTGACACTGGTGTTGAGAAATTTATGACCGACTTGTCGACATATTTTACAACGGTTAACTTGAAGTACGAACAGGATAAACCACACCACCCCTTTTATTCTGAGAATGGAAAAAATATGTAATAGCATTTCATCCGAACTTTCAATTTATAAGAAAGAATTATTACACGCTGAAAAAAAATCGCTTCTGTAGTATATTGTCCCAAACATATTCGGCTTGAAATATACATATGTTTAGAGTACACTCCAAATATATAATATTTGACACACACAAATATTATATGTTTGGGAGAATATTGTTCTAAACAAAAATATGTTCCCATTCTAATATTTTTTTATTTGGAACTAGTATTTCCGAAATAAAGATTAATTTGTATTTAATTATTTTGGCATTGTATCAATGCCTTGATTTAAAGACAAGTTTTCTGTTTTTCAGGTGCTCAAAGATAATTTTTTTTATAAATTTTAAATGTTTTTAAAATTTAAATATAACTTAGATCGTATAATCTTTCGTGAATATAAATTGCATTGATGGATTGACAAAAAGTGATGAATTGGAATATTTATAAATTAAAAGACATTTTTAGCTATAAAGTTTAAAACGACAAGTAGGAAAAATTAACTAAAATTCGAAAAAATCAGCAAAGTTTTAAAAAAATTTTAAAATAAAATATGTTTGGAAATCTTCTTAAACAATAACTTTGTTTGTGGGTACACACATATTTTATTTGTGAAAGTCAGTTAGCAAATATATTATGTTCTAATATATTAATATATGCGTTCCAAACAAGATTTCTTGATTTTCAAATAAAATTTATTTGTTAACAAATATATAGTATTTGAAAAAATCGCTTCCAAATATATTTTCTTTCAATTCAAACATATCAAAAAATGACGATTTTCCCCCGTGTATGCATTTCAGAATACACACGCTGAAAAAAAATCGCCTCTGTAGTATATTGTCCCAAACATATTCTGCTTGAAACATATATATTTTTAGAGTGCACTCCAAATATACAATATTTGACACATACAAATATTATATGTTTGGGAGGATGTTGTTCTAAACAAAACTATGTTTACATCTTAATATTTTTTATTTGGATATGTTATTTCCCAAACAAAGATCGATTTGCGTGAATATATATCTATTCTTTAATTGTTCCAAGTTGTCAGTAATTGAAAGGTAATTTTTAGAAAGTTTTAATGTTAGTAAAATTTCTTTATAATTCAAAATAATGACTTGGAATAGTTAGAAAAAAAATAAATGGTTTCAAATAGAAGTTAATGCTAAGTATTCCATTTTTAATAGAAATACATAATTCGAAAACAAGGAAAAAATTAAAACTAAAATTCGAAAAATTCAGCAATCTTTTTTTAATAAAATATATTTGGAAGTATTCATAAACAATAATTTTATTTGTATTTAAACACATATTTTATTTGAGAAAATTAGTTCGCAAATATATTTTATTCTAATATATTAACATATGGTTTCTAAATACATATTATTGATTTTCAAATGAAATTTATTTGCACGAAAATATATAATATTTAAAAATTTGTTTTGCAAGTATATTTTCTTTCGATTCAAACATATCAAAAAAGTAGATTTTGCCCCGTGCAGTAATTACAAAAGTATTATCATTTAATCAAAAATGTCGAAACGATCGGACATAACAATCAAACCGGATCAGTATGTTTATACTCGTATTTCCTAGACACATAGATATGTAAGTGTAGAAACAGAAAAAAACCAGTCTTAGTATTTCGTCCATAACATTTACAAATATTGAGTCACCAAAAATTCAAATGTTTTGGATTTGTGAGAGTCTGGCGCCTATTCTGTGCAAATTTGATAAAAAAAGGGAGAACAAATTTTCTTAAAATTTTTTTTAAATAAATTCCGTAAACTTTTTTTTTGAAAAGAGTGCTCGTTGTTCCCTCTTTAAAACAACGTAAACTTTGAAAAAATCGGTTCAGCTGTTCGAGAGCAATTACAATATTCGTGAAACCCAAAAAAAATTTTTGCATTTTTCTAAACATAAAATGCCCATTAAAATTAAAAAAAATGTTGAAAAAATTAGCTTATTTTACCTATTTATAACTGTTTATAAACATTTTAGCCAATAATTCACTACATTGTTCGATATTAAATATTCTGACCCACTTACGAATCCTCTCAGTCCCAAAAAATATTCCTAAATTTAGTTAATTTTTCATTTTAATTAAATTATTATCAATTTAAATTGAATTTAATAACTTTAAAGCATGTACTGGTATTAAAGTTATAATCTGTTAACTTGTGGCGCAAAATAGTCTATTTGTGCGAGAGTACCAAAAAGGGCGTGCCAATGACGACCATTTTTAACTGGACTGTAGGTCCTATAAAAGCCACACTTTTCACTGAACTCTAGGTACTATAAAAGCAGGTACTGTACAAAATTGCAAGTATTTGTGTACTGGTTTTAAAGTTCTAAGTAGTTAGGCAATATAATTGTATCGGCGAGCGAATATAAAACACAACCGATAATTTCAAAAGACTAAAATATTCTCATATTTATTTTTAAATTTTCATTTGACAAACTTAAAACTATTTTCATAAATCAAGCCTACTAAACTAATTTATAATTCTATTATGTACAGTGAATTGTGTACAGTGATTTCCTACATATACTCCCCCCTAAAAACATGCTAAGTCGACTTAGCATGTTTTAGAATGGAGGTATCGAATTAGCCTTTTTTCTCAAGGTTATAGCAACAGTTAATCTATTACTATGTGAGGAATTACTGATGATTCGGATAAGTAGCATATAAGTTATTACAGTATCAATATTTCACTAAATTTTAACCCGCCTAACAGACTTAAGGCCCGTAACAAATGATATATACCCTTCTCGCTGTAAGGTGAGGGGATAACAAGTTCTCTAGAGAGCCAACAAGAGACATCTGAGGGGACCGTTATATTGGGGCTATATCAAAACATGGAGAAACATGGAGGAGAAATATAAATTATAAATGCTTAGATTTTAGTATGATCGGTTAAGAAATGTGTTGTCTTGATCAGCAAGAAGTGAAATCGGTGGGAATCTTTATATATCAATACATGAATCGATGGGTCCCATTTTTATTAGGGACAGCTAAGTGCAATATGAAGTATTAATTGAATGTAAAATAATAAACTAGGACTTAAACGGAAATGATGATGATGTATGTATATATGGTTATGGAAATCATTATTTATTTCTTTTAAATTTGGCATGGAAATAACGTTAGGTGGTTATTTCTTTTAAATTTGGCTTACCCATCAGGTTACCTGGTAACGAGAGTCCCTATGTTCCGCTAGGAGTTAAACTGAAATGATGATGATGTATATATGGTTATGGAAATCATTATTGGTAAGGTGTTATTCAACCTCTTATTAATATGACAATAATAACTACTTACATATATGTGGGATATTCGTAAGCTTGGGGGTAAGTAGTTATTTGTTGACTTTTTGTATGCTTGCATGGAAGTACTTTCCTCCAATATCATGCCCATGTAAAAAGAATCTGAAGAGTGGCTAAATGGGAATTCATTACTTCTTTTGAATTTGACTTACCCGCCAGGTTACCTGGCAATGAGAGTTTTTGCTGGGAGAACACATTTTTCAACTGATCTAGTCATTCCATATAAATGTCTTAAATCGTCTCTAGTGAAAACGGTGTATATCGGTATATGTTTTTATAAGTTTAAAACCCTTATGAAGGTCACATTTTTGACATATGTGCCTGAAATTTAGAAATCTATTCTATATCTATATACATTTTTAATACATATGTGTGCACCGCCATGTATAAAATACTTGTTTCTATAATAATATAGAAACAAAATGGACAATTCGAATGTGAAACATTCAATAAATCTAATATAATTAAAATTAAATCGATCATTAACAAAAAACTTCTAAAAACATTTAATTAATAGGATCAGCCCGCCTAATTCAATTAGAAAGAAGTTGTTCATCTGCAACACGTAGTGTTAATGAATTCTAAATAATAAAAAATACGAAATTTGGTATTCAACAAAAAATACCATGCTTACTGAAAGTCTTTCTAATCGTCCAACTAATCTGAGAATCCATGCCATCTACTGGCGATTGGTATAGAGACAACTGTGTCGAACTGGCAACCCTTACCAGTCACATGGGTGGTGAAAATGGTGAATTTAAGTCTCGCTTGGAGCTTTGGCTGTGTGACTTGTAAGCTTTCTTCGTACACGGGGGAAAATCTTCATTTTTGATATGTTTGAATTGAAAGAAAATATACTTGGAAACGATTTTTATACCCTACACCACACTGTGGTACAGGGTATTATAACTTTGTGCATTTGTTTGTAACACCCAAAAGGAGAAAAAATAGACCCATCGTTTATTATACCGATCGACTTAGAATCACTTTCTGAGTTGATTTAGCTATGTCCGTCTGTCTGTCTGTCTGTCTGTCTGTCCGTCTGTCTGTCTGTCCGTCTGTCTGTCTGTCCGTCTGTCTGTGCATGTATTCTTGTAATCAAAGTACAGGTCGCAATTATGGTCCGATCTCGACGAAACTTTACACACATCTTTTTTTTGGCCCAAGGACGATCCCTATTGAATTTGGTTAAAATCGGTTCAGATTTAGATATAGCCCCCATATATATGTTACCCCCGATTTGACATGTAAGCGCTGTAAAAACTTTATTTTATATCCGATCAGTATGAAATTCGGCAGAAAGAGGTTTCTTATTATATGGATGAACACTATTAAATTTGGAAGAAATCGGTTCAGATTTAGATATAGCCACCATATATACGTTACCCCCGATTTGACATGTAAGCGCTGTAAAAACTTTATTTTATATCCGATCAGTATGAAATTCGGCAGAAAGAGGTTTCTTATTATATGGATGAACACTATTAAATTTGGAAGAAATCGGTTCAGATTTAGATATAGCCCCCATATATATGTTACCCCCGATTTGACCTGTAAGCGCTGTAAAAACTGTATTTTATATCCGATCAGTGCGAAATTCGGCAGAAAGAGGTTTCTTATTACATGAAGGAATACTGCCAAATTTGGAGAAAATCGGTTCAGATTTAGATATAGCTCCCATATATATGTTACCCCCGATTTGACATGTAAGCGCTGTAGAGACTGTATTTTATATCCGATCAGTACGAAATTCGACAGAAGGAGGTCTTTTTACATGAATAAGTATTCAGGGAAGATCGGTTCAGATTTACATTAAAGCTCCATATATATGTTCCTCCTGATTTTACTCCGATCATTAAAATTTTCCAGAAAGATGTTTCTCACTTTAGGAACGAATATTGCTTAATTTAGCGATTATCGTTTCAGAATTAGAATACGTTTCTACCCATTTACCAATTATTCCAAATTATTATGGCAATGACCCTTATCGCATTGTTAGGGAGGTGTAGGGTATTATATAGTCGGCCCCGCCCGACTTTCTGCCTTTCCTTACTGGTTTAAGTATATATTTGTTAACAAATAAATTTTATTTGAAAATCAAGAAATTTTGTTTGGAACGCATATATTAATATATTAGAACATAATTTATTTGCAAACTGACTTTCACAAATAAAATATGTATTTACACACAAACAAAGTTATTGCTTAAGAAGTTTTCCAAATATATTTTATTTAAAAAAGATTTTTAAAACTTTGCTGACTTATTCGAATTTTAGTTAGTTTTTCCTAGTTTTCGTGTTAAACTCTATAGCTAAAAATGTCTTTTAATTTATAAATATTCCAATTCATCACTTTTTGTCAATCCATTAATGCAATTTATATTTACGAAATATTATACGATTTAAGTTTCAATTAAGTTTTACAAAAATATAAAATAGTATTTCAGTATTTCAGCTGATTTAAGTTAAAGACATACACTATTGCTACTGAATTCTGAAGATGATAGAGTGGTGTCTATCGAAACTGCAGTCAATTCTACCAAGCAATTAAAACTCTCTACCAATTTTTGTATTTGTTTCTATTACTTTCTTGCAATAGACAGAAAGTAAATGGAACATATGGTCTCAAACCAAAAGATAAATTCTGACTGAATAACAAAAGCACAGACCAACAATAAATAACAACAACACAAAATATAAAATTTATAAAAAAATTGCTCTTTGAACATCTGAAAAACAGAAAACTTGTCTTTATATTAAGGCATTGATACATTGCCAAGATATTTAAAGACAAATTAATCTTTGTCTCAGAAAAACTAGTTCTAAATAAAAAAATATTAGAATGTGAACATATTTTGGTTTAAAACAATATCCTCCCAAAACATATATGTAATATTTGTCGGTGTCAAAAATTATATATTTGGAGTGTACCCTAAACATATGTATACTTCAAGCCGAATATGTTTGGGACAATATACTACAGAAGCGATTTTTTTCAGCGTGTAGGTATATAATTCCCATATGCAAATTTCTTTGTAGATTGGTATATATAAAGGGTCCGCCATCTAACGTTTTTTTCAACTATTGCTTATTTCGTGAAACATATGTATACTTCAAGCCGAATATGTTTGGGACAATATACTACAGAAGCGATTTTTTTCAGCGTGTAGGTATATAATTCCCATATGCAAATTTCTTTGTAGATTGGTATATATAAAGGGTCCGCCATCTAACGTTTTTTTCAACTATTGCTTATTTCGTGAATGGTAACACTTAACTCATGTCTGATTTGACAGATAATTAGTTTTATCCTTCCGCTGAACGAATTTTGTTGTGTATACGCTTGAACAACGCTGGGAGCGATCGACTTACAGAAGATGCCGATTTTGCCAAAAAAAATCATCTTTTCAGATGAAGCTCATTTTGATCTTGGCGGGTATGTAAACAAGCAAAATTGTCGCATTTGTGGCACAGAAAACCCGCACGCATACATTGAAAAGCCATACAACCAAAACGAGTCACTGTTTGGTGCGGATTTTGGTCCAGAGGCATAATTGGGCCATTTTTCTTCGAAAATTAGCAAGTGGCCGTTACAGTCAATGGCGATCGTTATGGGGCCATGTTGAACGAATTTTTGTTCACAAAAATTGAAGAGGAGGATATTGGCAACATTTAGTTTCAACAGGACGGCGCGACGTGCCACACGGCCGAAGATACACTCGATGTTTTGCGGTTTTGTTTGTGAATTTCCTGAGATCTGTAGCGATATCTAAAAGTCATTTGTTTTAATTGAATTCCGCTGAGCATCAGGATATGTTTATTAATGTTTACAATCGGACATTATTTAAAGTCAGGCACTACGTGTGTAAATATCACTATAAGACAAAAATTGTTTTTATTTATAACCAAATAGCTTAGTTTTTGTATGTATTAAACACTATACACAAGTATGTAGGTGAGTAAAAAACACTGCAATGAATGCATACCTGCAGTCAGTTAAAAAAAAACTCAATTGACCAACCAGTTAATGTTAACTTTGAAGTCCTTTTATCATTGCCGTGTCCAAGGACAACATACGCTCTGCTTCAACATACACTATTTATTTAAACTTAGAAAGAAAACATTAACAAATGCTATAGTGATCGGATGCTTTATTCAGTTGGTGGTAGTTTTGTCAAAAGGATCTCAGAGAATGGCCCTTAAACGGACGATTCATACCACTACTTTGTCGCCACACATTGAAGGAAATGCAACACTTCTAAGCCACTTGTCACAAAGGATTACTATACAATGAGAACAAAATCGACCGCATGACTGACCACTGCCATCAGTTGGAACCCATTCATGTTGTTGTAACTTTTTCCTAATGAAAATATCTAAGCTATTGCGTATTTATTTAGCGGTAATATAAAAGGTATAACGAATGTTGATCCTTCTTAGGAGCCATGGAAAATATTCAACCGACAATTACATATATACACCTCAACGCTATGGAAATGCAGAGTAAGCTAAAAAACAAGTACGAAAATGTAAGTCAAGTAAACCAACTAAGGTATACTCTCACTTTGTGAGTAATGCAATATGGAGTTTGATTCCTAGGGTGGGAGTCAGAAAGGTGGAGACATTTTATCCAGTCTGTGGTCATTGAAAATGTTGTCTAAAATACAGAATATATATTTAAAACCAGTAATGAATGGCAGAAAGTCGGGCGTGGCCGACTATATAATACCCTACACCTCCCTAACAAGGCGATAAGGGTCATTGCGATAATAATTTGGAATAATTGATAAATGGGTAGGAACATATTATCTAATTCTGAACCGATAATCGCTAAATTAAGCAATATTCGTTCCTAAATTGAGAAACATCTTTCTGGAAAATTTTAATGATCGGAAGTAAAGCGCTTTGATACCAAATCAGGAGGAACATATATATGGAGGTTATATATAAATCTGAACCGATTTTCCCTGAATACTCATTTATGTAAAAAGACCACTTTCTGTCGAATTTCGTACTGATCGGATATAAAATACAGTCTCTACAACGCTTACATGTCTAATCGGGGGTAACATATATATAGGAGCTATATCTAAATCTGAACCGATTTTCTCCGAATTTGGCATTATTCCTACTAGTAATAAGAAACCTCCTTCTGCCGAATTTCGCACTGATCGGATATAAAACAGTTTCTACAGCGCTTTCATGTCAGATTGGGTGTAACATATATGTGGAGGCTATATTTAAATCTAAACCGATTTTCTCCGAATTTGGCAGTATTCCTTCATGTGGAAAGAAACCTCTTTTTGCCAAATATAATAACATTTTTACAGTGCTTATATGTCAAATCGGGGGTAACGTATATATGGGGAATATAATTAATTAAGAAAGAAAGGAGGAGTCTGAAAAGAGGAAACAAAATAATATGTTTAAACTTTTCCGATTCTCCAATACCCATATGCTGCTGGTAAAAGAATTTCATATGGTTTATAATGTAACATTTATAAGTATAAATGGGCGGAAATAAAGCAAAAAACGTCGCTTTCAGTAGATAACTTATAATTTAAACAAATCTCATGTTTGATGTAGGAATGATCCAAAGTTTTTATTAAACTGCTTTAGGCTTTTTCGGCCCATCATACGATGCTACCGATCCTACGATCGTAGGCTTAAATTTGGATATGTAATCTAAGATGCAGAATATGAATTTATGTGGGTGGTTCGATAGTTTTCGTGAAAACAATGGCGGGAATACTTAATCTTATTTATAAAGTTCTAAAATGAGTTTCCGCAAAAATATGTATGGTCTTCATCACTCATTCGAAGTGCGATGTGATACAAACGATGCTTTTAAAATTTATTTTACATATTAGCCGGACAGACAGCAGATGTATCCGTGGAGGGACTAAATTGCACCAAAATTGCAAAAGATGTCCCAATTTAATATTATAAATTAGAATTTCTCTAAAAAATTTCAATTTCGTTTGTGTTTATTTTGAAACAAACGTTAGACATTTCAGCGTTTCAACTACGAATCCAAAAGCAAAACACCTTGTGGTTGTTGTTGTTGTGCTAGTAACACAACCTTGTATAATTGAATCATGGAGGTTTAGTAACTTTCGTTAAAACTATTAGAATTTGTTTTTCAAAATAAGACGTCGGCGCGAAAAAACGATAAAAAATAGAAAACAAAATCGCAACAAAAAATTGGTTGTTCCAATTTTTAAAAGCATGCAAGCTAACGAAGAAAACAATAAATATATGAACAAAATTTATGGATAAATGTATAAATTATAGCACTATTGGTGGAAATAAGAGAATTTCAACATAATCCGGTCTTTATACCCCCACTATTGTGCATAAGGGTATATGTATATCAGATGCTGTGGACCAAAAGTGTAACACATCGAGGGTGTGACCTAAGGGACCCCAATAATCTTTGGCATGTCCGTCTGTCTGTCTGGTTGGTGCACACGATTACATTCGGCAGGATTGACTTCAAAATTTGGTATGTTTTAATATTTTTTCGAAATTGTAATTTTTTTATATATTTTTTCAAAAATTCCAATTTTCATGGAAGGTACCTTACCATATTTTTTTAAATAAAAGCTCGATAAAGTCGGGATCCTTGTAAATTAAAGGCAAGTATGAGCGCTAGAAAAGCTGAAAACATCACTTTTACGTAGGAACGAAGTTTAGTAACTGTCGTTAAATCAAAAAGAAAAAATTGTTTTTTTCTTTGCTGGTATGAAAAAACCATAAAAAGGAAAAAAAATCGCAAAAAATACACAAAATTTGTTTGTTTCATTTTTAAAGGTTGCATCTCAGAGAAGAGAACAATGCCTATTTGCAGAAAGTCTATGGATAAATGTATAAGTTATGACCCATATTGTAAAAATAGGGAAATTAAAAAAAATAATTTTTCATATTTTTTATTTTGGTAATTTTGTTTGGGATGTACGGGGGTGGAAATAACGCCCATTTTTTAGTATACTATGGATACTATAAAAACATTACATTGTACAAAATTTCAATTGTTTAAATGTGCAGGAATCGAAGGTATAAGCCGTTAAATTTGTTGCAAAATGGTCAATTTGTATGGGAGGTACCAAAGGGGCGTGGCAACTTCGCTCATTTTTCTCAAAATGATAGCAACCAAGAAACTAATACTATGTGTAGAATTGAATTGAAAATTTTGCAAAAAATAAATTTTTTGGATCTAAAAACCTAATTAATCAACGTAAAATGCTAATTGGATATGGGTAGCAGAAAGGTAAGATCAGCAAAATATATTTTTTTAAAAATTGTATACCGTGAGGCCTGAGAGGATTTCCTCTAAACTAGAATCGACCTTGGAGACCATACTTTATTTATACTATAGTCGATCTCAGACGTTTTCCTCTATACTAGAGTCGACTTCAGAGGTCTTAATCTATATATATAAAAATAAAATTGTGTTCGTTGGTACGCGATGGACTCGAAAACGGCCGAACAGTTTTTGCCTAATTTTTGCATGAGAATATCTTTTGGCGTGTGGAAGGTTCGTAGCTATATTTGATTTTGATTGGACAAAGGGGCGTGGCACCGCCCATACAATATTAAATTTAAAAGTGGAATATCTTGGGTACTATTGGTTCAAAATACTCGAAATTCGATAAGTGTGACCTTGGTACCAGTACACATCATGGAGCCAAAAACCGGTGTGATAGTGACAGTGGGCGTGGCACCTAAAATTAAAATATGAAATATTTCGAATACTATTGGAGAAAAATTCTCGAAATTGGGTAGGTGTGACCTTGGTGTCATTACGCGTCTATTAGCTGAAAACTGGGGTGATAGTGACAGTGGGCGTGTCACCGCCCACACAACCTAAAAATGCAAATATGAAATATTTCTAATACTATAGCATCAAAATTCTCAAAATTGGGTATGTGTGACCTTGGTGCCAGTACGCGTTATGTAGCTGAAAACTAGGGTGATAGTGTTAGTTGGCGTGACATCGCCCACCCAACCTGAAATTTAAAAATGCTATATTACGAGTATTATTGCGGTAAGAGTCTCCAAATTTGGTATATGTGACATTGGTACCAGTATGCGTGATGGAACGATAAACTGGTGTGACAGTTATAGTGGGTGTGGCACCGCCCACACAACCTGAAATTTACAAATACTATATTTTGAGTAATATTGCAGAAAGATCGGCGATATTTAATATTTGTGCCTTGGTAGAAGTACACGCGTTGGAGCCTAAAACAGGTGTGATTGTGACAGTAGGCGTGGTACCACCCACACTACCAGAAATTCAGAAGTGCTATAGTTTGATTGCTATTGGACCAAAATTCTGGAAATTTGGTATGTGGAACCAGATCGAGTGCTGGAGCAAGATACTGGCGTGATAGTAACAGTGGGCGTGGCTCCGCCCACACAACCTGAAATGTGAAACATGACATCTGAATATATAATATTTCCTGCACTATTGCAGCTAGCCTGTAAAAATGGGTGTGTAACCTTCGAACCACAACCAATGATTGAACCAAAAACTGGCATCGTATTAACAGTGAGTACTCCTACACAACCTGAAATTTCAAAATTCAATATTTCGATCAGCCATGGTTTCGAAGTTTGGCTGTCTGGCCTTGGTACCAGTAGGAGTGATGGAGCTACAAACATGAACGATGGAAACAGTTGGCATGACACCCCCTTATAAATAAAAAATGTAGAACGCAATATTTGAAATAGTATTGCGGTGATGTCTTTGCAAAGGATAGTGATAAGGACGTGGCGCCGCCCATAGAACCCGAGATTTGAATTTGAAAAATTTCCAATATCATTGCAGGACAGTTTTGAATATTTGCATGAAAGTAGTGTCGATGGACAAAGTACTCAAAACGAAATATGGAGAGGCGTTGCAGTCATCGCCTTGAAGTTTATAGTGGATGCTGTTGATAGCACTCTACGGAATCTGATTAAATTGATGATCAGTGAAGTATCTGTGCATACGACACGCTTGCTGAAACCGAAATAACTGGAGACCATTATATCTAGATAATGTTAGCACGTGTTCAAAGTGCAAAGTTAGCACGTGATTCAACAAAATTGGGAGATATCGGATTGGCGTGACTACGCGCATGCCGCATCGTTATAGAAAAAATAAATACTGATAGAATTATTGCACTAATTGGTATGACTGTATTTCACAGCAACCTATATGCCCCATCAGAGAATGAGCGACGTAGCCTCCCAAGGTGATTTGACGGGTATTGCACTACACGAAATTTGTGCATTTAAGTGCAATACGGATGACTCAAAAACACTGCCGTAATATGAAGAGTGTCAACATATCATATGGTTCTATTTCACTGAAACGCACTTTGAGGGCAGCGAAGCGCACCGGGTCAGCTAGTCTGTATTAGAATCGACCTCAAAGGTCTTCCCCTACACTAAAGTCCACCTGAAAGGTCTTCCTCTGTACTAGAGTCCACCTGAAAGGTCTTCCTCTGTACTAGAGTCCACCTGAAAGGTCTTCCTCTGTACTAGAGTCGACCTCAGAGGTCTTCCTCTGTACTAGAGTCGACCTCAGAGGTCTTCCACTGTACTAGAGTCGACCTCAGATGTCTTCCTCTGTACTAGAGTCGACCTCTGAGATTTCCTCTATACTTGAGTCGACCTAAGAGGTCTTTCTCTATACTAGAGTCGATCTCAGAGGTCTTCCTCTATACTAAAGTCGACCTCAGAGGTCTTCCTCTGTACTAAAGTCGACCTCAGAGGTCTTCCTCTGTACTAGAATGGACCTCAGAGGTCTTCCTCTGTACTAGTGTTGACCTCTGAGGTCTTCCTCTGTTCCTCGACCTGAAAGGACTTCCGCCGTACTAGAGTCGACCTCAGAGGTCTTCTTCTGTACTAGAGTCGACCTATGAGGTCTTCCTCTATACTAGAGTCGACCGTGGATCATTAAGGATAAGAAGGACTAACATTTGCAAGGCCATTTTAGAAACTTTTTAGTTTTAGATTTAAAAAAAAATAGTATGTAGATAGCAGGGCTGTGGAGTCGGAGTCGGAGTCTTGTAGTCGGGGATATTTGCCCGGAGTCGGAGTCCGGAGTCGAAAAATTATGGTCGACTCCGACTCCGAGATGGATTGTGCAAAATGTACCATTTATGCGATAGAATTTTTGCACTCAACAATTTTTGGGGAAACAATTCTGAAACAAAAGAAGGATAAAACATTTAAAGCTTTTAACCAAATATTTTTGTATGTCCAAAATATCTATAAAGCCAACCAAATTATCGACTTTTTATGTAAAGACAGTTTTAGGAAAGTTTTGTTTATATACATATGTGATCAATTTATCAAAATGAATATGCTGCTAACAAAATAAGAATTTTGCAAGACTATACGCTATTCCTAAGCGAGTAAAAAACCAGTAAAAAAAATACCAATGACTGGCGAAGCCAACTATATGATATCGTAAGAGCAGAATATGCTCATATAGCAAATATAAATATGAACCAGTAAGGAAAGGCAGAAAGTCGGACGGGGCCGACTATATAATACCCTACACCTCCATAACAATGCGATAAGGGTCATTGCGAAAATAATTTGGAATAATTGGTAAATAGGTAGGAACATATTATCTAATTCTAAACCGATAATCGCGAAATTTAGCAATATTCGTTCCTAAATTGGGAACATCTTTCTTGAAAATTTAAATGATCGGAAGTAAAGTACAACTTATATAGCGCTTGGACACCAAATCAGGAGGAACATATATATGGAGGTTATATTTAAATCTGAACCGATTTCCCTGAATACTCATTCGTGTAAACAGACCTCTTTCTGTCGAATTTCGTTCTGATCGGATATAAAATAACATTTTTACAGGGCTTACATGTCAAATCGGGGTAACATATATATGGGGGCTATATCTAAATCTGAACCGATTTCTTTCAAATTTAAAAGTGTTCATTCATGTTATATGAAACCTTTTTCTGCCGAATTTCATACTGATCGGATATAAAATGCAGTTTTTACAGCGCTAACATATCAAATCGGGGGTAACATATATATGGGGGCTATATCTAAATCTGAACCGATTTGCTCCGAATTTAGCAGTATTCCTTCATGTAATAAGAAACCTCTTTCTGCCGAATTTCGCACTGATCGGATATAAAATACAGTTTCTACAGCGCTTACATGTCAAATCGGGGGTTACATATATATGGGGGCTATATCTAAATCTGAACTGATTTTCTCCGAATTTAGCAGTATTCCCTCATGTAATAAGAAACCTCTTTCTGCCGAATTTCATACTGATCGGATGTAAAATAAAGTTTTTACAGCGCTTACATGTCAAATCGGGGGTAACATATATATGGGGGCTATATCTAAATCTGAACCGATTTTAACCAAATTCAATAGGGATCGTCCTTGGGCCAAACAAATGATATGTGTAAAGTTTCGTCGCGATCGGACCATAATTGCGAGCTGTACTTTGATTACAAGAATACATGCACAGACGGACAGACGGACAGACAGACAGACGGACATAGCTAAATCAACTCAGAAAGTGATTCTAAGTCGATCGGTATAATAAACGATGGGTCTATTTCTTCTCCTTTTGGGTGTTACAAACAAATGCACAAAGTTATAATACCCTGTACCACAGTGTGGTGTAGGGTATAAATATAAGAAATAATTATAAAACTAAATCTAAACTGAATTCCCCAAATTCGACAATATGCGTTCCTGCATAAATAAACTCTACCCTACTAAATTTAAAAATGATTGAATGTGGAATACAGCTCCCATATCGCTACAAGGTCAAATCTATAGAAACATTTAAATCTGGGGGCAATATCGATCTTAACCGATTTTGACCAATTGCAATAGGTTTCCTCCCTGTTGTGAAAGAGTTCTTATTGCCAAATTTCAGAGAGATCGGAGTGAAATTTTGACCTGAACTCAACGAAATACTACGTCTGATGGACAGACAGACAGACGGAATGCCAAAAAACAAAGTTATAACAGAGGTGTGTTGTGTTGAGTACAATAACTAACGAAGAAACTGGATGCCTGAAGCGAAAATAATTTCCAAAAATTGCGGTATACGGGTGTTAAACCAGAGGCAGTGATTGTAGAAAATTTTATCATTATTTCATTTTGAAATAATTGTCATATTATTTGCATGTCAGTCGTCAGTAAATAAATAATAATTTAATTACTGGTATTTAATTCCTACTGTTTTGTGGTTTTTTAACAAAACTATATCTTATTTTCAATAAAATGAGTTCACGTTTTAGTAGAAATATAATTTCAGAAATTTATGTTATTTAACTGCCGGAGTCGGAGCTGGAGTCGGAGTCGAACCATTTTAAAATCCGACTCCGGGAGTCGGAGTTGGAGTCGAGTAGTTTTGGCTTGACACCCATACGTCTTACTAGGACTTTCAGAAAAATTACAACAATTTTTCAAATAATTATATCCTTGTTTTGATTCTGTTCCACTTTCAGAATTACATATATAGACATTTCCATGATCAATAATTTTTGGTAAAGTTTGTCGCACAGTTTTATAAACAGGTTTGTATTTCTCTGAAATTGAAAGCTGTCACATCACTCAGTATTTTCAAAATTATTTTATTTTTTAAATTTCATACTACATACTACATTTTGTCAACACGACAATTTCTTGGGAAAAATTATTGCAAAATTATAATTTCTTGTGATCTTCGAATTTATTTTTTTTTTGTCACAGAATATTGTCCTTTTAAATCTAAACAATGGATGACGATAATCGAGTAAATATTAATTAAATATAAATAAATAATTAAGGCCCCCAGAAATACATAAATCGTTTCACAATCCTTAGCTCGATATAAAATTGAATGAAATTTGGAAAGCATGTCGCAAAATTCAAGATGCTATATTCCGATATGGTTTTAATATTGCTGCCGATTTCTGTGTGCATGATCCACAGGATAAAGGATTAATTTCTGGTAAGAATTTTTCAACCACATATATATGTTGTAGCTCATTTCGCACAAAGGAGTCACATGTTAAAACTGAAAATTTCACCTACGTAGGATTTAATGTTAATTGCCCTAAATATATAGAGATCTTCTTCAGGAGTCAATTCATTTACTGATAACATTGGAAATATTGAAGTATGGGGATTTTTAAATGACGTCCTCAAAATTTTAGAATGTGACAATCTTGCCTTAAAAGAGCAACATATATATACATATTTATTTCATGAATTCGCAATTTTCAGAGTCCCTATTCAGTAGTATTTTGGGCAAATACAAAAGTGTGATTGGTTTGTCCGACTTTGAGCTGCGTGAAGTCACAGACTATTTTCGTTTGCGTGATGGTCGTGTAGTCTACAGGGAATTCTGTAAGATTGTTTGTGGTGAAAGTAAGTAAAATCATTTCTGTATATTTTCTACCAATATTTAAATGGTTAATTTTCAATCATTAAGCTCACAACCAGGGAGACCCTAAAGATATTGCCACAGGTTTGGAGTGGAATGATCCATTGCATGTCAATGCTATAACACGTCCGGAGGATCGCCGTCAATTGTGTTTGATTTTAATCAAAATTGCCCAGTTTGCTCATTTGCCATTGTTGCCGTATTTTCAAGATTATGAATTGGTAAGGATTATTGTTTAAGAGTTTCAGGATTTCAAACTGAAAGGGATATTTATGTGAAGCTATTATTAAACTAGAACGAACCGATATGTATATGATTGACATTTAGTCACAATCTTTATAAATACAAATGAATTTATTGTCTAGGCATAAAAATCTACGTGCACAAAATTTGCGCCAATGCATTTATTTATATAATTTAATATGAGGGTCAGAATTTGTAATATTAACCCATGAAATTTATTTTTGCCTAAGAACTTCATAAAAAGTTGCTAAATGGAAAAATAATATATCGCTATCCTTTATTTTTAGAAAAAAATATAATGGGGATTTAAAATTTAAAAAAATTGAGAAAAATTCAAATTTGATTTTTAAGAAGTTTACTTCGATTCTCTTTTTTTTTTAAAATTTAAAAATAAAAAAATAATTAGCACAGAATATGCACCAGTCCCTCACAAATCCTTAACAGTAATTGGATTTTTGGGGACTCGATATTTGTAAATGTTATGGACAAAATACTAAGGCAGGACTGGCAATATTTGACATTTTTCTTCTGTTTCTGCAAAAAACTGCGGGTGAAATTTCATACGAAGTGATTATAAAATTTAACCCAATTACTGTTTTGGATTTGTGAGAGTCTGCAGATTCTGTATAATTTTAAAATTTTTTTAAATTAAAGTTTTACCGTTGTGCTATCTTTCCAAATCTACCCAGCAAAATTTCTCATTACCAAATAATCCGACGAGTAAGCAAAGTTCGATAATGGTAAGTACTTATTATTTAGCCACTTTTCTCATTATTTTAACATGGGGATGTCATTGGAGGGAAGTACTTCCCAAAAGCATACAATAAAGTAGCATAATAAGTACATATTTGTAGCATAGGCATACCACATAAATATGTGCTTATGTTTTCACGATTTTAAGTACTTGAATTATGCATTTCCAATAAGTTACAAAATACGTAGTATATATGGTAGAGATGGCCATTGAAAGTGAAAAATTCTTCAATGGTCTAACATCATACGATATACGTAAATATTTTTGGCATTTTCATTCAATTTGCACGTATTTTTGGAAAACTTGTTGAAAATAAATAAATCTTCTACAATAACCCACATATAGCCAAAATTGCATTATACTAAAATTTGGCAAACATTTTTTTGATAAAAAAATCACTTATTTCTGTTATTATTGGTAAGTCATTATTAATAAGCCGAAAGTAATTCAGCGAATAATGAGATGTCATTATTTGGTAATGCAGGGAATAATGACAGGTACTTACCAAGATTTTGCTGTCTATATAAGGCTATAGCCTTATTAACATATTTTGGTAAAATTATGGCAATGATTATTCTACATCCCAGCAAAATCTTGGTAAGTACCTGTCATTTTTCCCTGCATTACCAAATAATGACATCTCATTATTCGCTGAATTACTTTCGGCTTATTAATAATGACTTACCAATAATAATAGAAATAAGTGAATTTTTTATCAAAATAATTTTTGGCAAATTTTAGTATAATGCAATTTTGGCTATATGTGGGTTATTGTAGAAGATTTATTTATTTTCAACAAGTTTTCCAAAAATACGTGCAAATTGAATGAAAATGCCAAAAATATTTACGTATATCGTATGATGTTAGACCATTGAAGAATTTTTCACTTTCAATGGCCATCTCTACCATATATACTACGTATTTTGTAACTTATTGGTAATGCATAATTCAAGTACTTAAAATCGTGAAAACATAAGCACATATTTATGTGGTATGCCTATGCTACAAATATGTACTTATTATGCTACTTTATTGTATGCTTTTGGGAAGTACTTTCCTACAATGACATCCCAATGTTAAAATAATGAGAAAAGTGGCTAAATAATAAGTACTTATCATTATCGAACTTTGCTTACTCGTCGGATTATTTGGTAATGAGAAATTTTGCTGGGATAATAAACAATATGCAAAAAAATTTTTGTCGAAGTTCTGCGCATAAAATTTTCTGGTTTATTATGGAGGCCTAAACACGAAAAAAATATTAAAAAAAAATTGTTTATGGTAAATTTTTTTTTTAAAAAAATTTCTTACGATGTGATTATAAAATTTAACCCAATTAATGTTTTGGATTTGTGAGAGTCTGGTGCAGATTCTGTATAATTTTAAAATTTTTTTAAATTAAAGTTTAACCGTTGTGCTATCTTTCCAAATCTAGCCTTATTAACATATTTTGGTAAATTTATGGCAATGATTATTCTACATAATAAACAATATGCAAAAAAATGTTTGTCGAAGTTCTGCGCATAATATTTTCTGGTTTAATATGGAGGCCTAAACACGAAAAAAATATTAAAAAAAATTGTTTACAGTAATTTTTTTTTAAAAAAATTTTTTTTTTAAAATTCCAAGTTTCTTTGAAGGTGCCTTTAATATTTGGACCATGTTTTTTAAAGTATATACTCGATAATGCCGGGATACGCTTTAAAGAAAAGGAAATAATGAGGACTACAAATGTGGAAATAGGAGTTTAGTAAATGTCGTTAAAACAATTAAAATAAATTTGATTTTTTTCAAAACATGGGTATATATCAGATGCTGCGGAATATTTGTCGGAAATCCATTTTGGCCCATTTTCGCCTGACTGTCTGGTTGGTGCGCATGATAACTTTCGATTAATCGATTGAATTCAAATTTGGTATATGTCAATATTTTTTTCTATCTCAGCATAATGTTAAAGATGGACTATGTTGGTCCACTCCTTCGAGTAGCTCCTCCCGCAGGTTCAAAATTTTGTGAAATATTGATCATCTCATAATTTCTATACTACTACCCAGAATCTTTCACAATTTCACACATAGTATTAGTTGCTTAGGTGCAATCATCCTGAGAAAATTGGACGAAGTTGACACGCCCCTTTTGGTACCCCCCATACAAATGGACCATTTTCCACAAAAAGTTATCGGCTTATAACTTTGATTCCAGTCCATACAAGTACTTCACATTTTGTGAAATGTAATACTTTTATAGTACCTACAGTCCCGCGAAAAATTGGCGTTATTGCCACGCGGCTTATAACTGTGATTCCTGAACATACAAACACATGACATTTTGTACAGTGTAATTTTTTTATAGTACCCGTAGTCTATTTAATAATGGGCATTATTCCCACGCCCCTTTGGGTATCTCCCAAACAAAATTGCCAAAAACAAAAATTTAAAAATGATTTTTTGAATTCCCCTTACTTTTACAATATGGGTCATAAATAATAAATTTTTCCATAGATTTTTTGCAAATAGGCGTTGTTTTCTTCGTTATGATGCTAGCTTTCAAAAAATGGAACAAACAATTGCTTTCTATTTTGGAAGGGTTTTTTCGTGCTAACAAAAAATGTTTTTTTTTTTTTTAAAAAATTTTCTCAATGTTTTAACGACAGTTACTAAACTTCCGATTCTGCGTGATGTTGATGTTTTCAGCGTTTTTAGCCCCTATAATTTCCTAAATGGTATCTCAGCTTTATAGAGCTTATACTTTAAAAAATGTGGTCCAAGTACTACAGGAAACTTCCATGAAAATTTAAATTTTAACAAAAAAATATTTTAAACAAAACTTTACCATAAAAAAAATTTTGTTTTGGTTTCATAAAATAGCATACCTCAATCTATATAAAAAAAGTTTTTAAGGTCTCGGAAACAAAAAAATTTTTTTTGCATAGTGAAATCAGTTTATATTTTTCACGAGTTAAATATTTCATTATTTTTTAAGTAAACTGAAAAAAAAAACAATTTCTAAAGATGAAGATTACTCCTAAAATAACTTGTCTTAAAATATTGTTATGGGTCAATCTCACGAACAGATAGCGCAAGGGTTAAAAAATCGAAAAAAACAAATTTACAATATTTGGGCCCATTATGTGCTCTTTTTACCGCAAAGAATAAACATTTTAAATGTTTTCAAGGTAACGAGATTTTAAACAACTATACACCACTTTTTCCGTAAAGAAATATTTCATTGTTGAAGCTGAAATTTATTTATACATTTTCATTAGCAACGAAAGAAATTTCTGTTGCGGGATAGTCGACCAAAATTTCGTTTTTGTCGAGAGTATATTTCGTAGCTTGTGGAAAACGACATAATACATGGATCCATTTTCTCCCCTTTTAATACTAAAATGTGCAAATATAACATATTATTATTTGATCTTTTGAAGACGGTACCCACCATACTCGTATTCGGGCACTTCTACTCCCATTTAACCACAAAAAGTATATATTTCTTCGGAATGGTCTCATTTTATTCATGACCGATCAGATTTTAAGATAAAATAAAAAAATATAATGTTTAAGGCGTTTTATTTAAAAAATTATTACAATTTTATCAATAAATATAAATGATTCTCGAGTTATGCTAAAATATATGGTTCTTCCTCTATTTTTATACCTTTCACCATAGGATGGGGTATATTCATTTTGTAACTCCATTTGTAACACCCCTAAATATTGATCTGAGACCCCATAATATATATATATGCGCATCGCGATTCTTGTTCTATGGGTCTTTTTAACAAACTTTGCCCACGAAACCATAGGTCAAAAATTAATTTCGAGCCATCGGATTTTACAAAATATGTATTTTTCCATTATTTTCAAGAATAGAGGCGAAACATTTTATTTCCTCTACCCAAATGTGTAAATGGGGTTATTTGGGTCGAGAAATCCATTTTTGATAGTTATTTGTGATTACCGTCAGAGGGCGCTTTCGTAATTTTTTGGGATTTTATTGGATTTTTTTTGGGGAAATTTTGCGATTGAATTACACAGTGCGACAGTCCGAAAGCCAAAAACCGCGATACTGTTTTTCGGGTCGAGTAATCTATTTCTTAGATTTATTTTTGATTGCCGCCAGATGGCGTTTTCGTAAATTTTTGTGATTTTATCGCCTTTTTTGGGGAAATTTTGCGATTGAATTGCACCGTGCCACAGTCTGATACTATTTTTCTTGTAGGTCTTGGCGAGTAAAACAACGCTTGGTTGGTGAAATTTGCCAAACACCACCAAAATCCGGATTTACGGGTAAAAACGATGTTCTAGCCTTTGCTTGCCGATTTTCACTCTCTACGATTTGGAATGAAGAAAATTAGACCTTTCGATCAATATAATTTTTGTTTATTTAAATGTGTAGGAATATGTGTTTATTTGTCCTGCACACAATTTTTTTTTCAACATTTTCTAGTTTTGGCAATGTTTTTACCAATTATTTTGTGATATATATAAATATATCGCTCATTTAGAAAAGGAACGTTACAACTCAAAATAATTTGTTTTGTAAAATATATCTCTCAATGTTGTGAATTTCAGTCGTAGTGTGCTTATTCTGAAAACAAACAGCCCCGCCCGTCTTTAGTCTATCCTTACTGGTTTGGTATAGCTTCCATAAAAAAAGCATCCTACGATTTAACTTCTTTACTTTTTACGCCGCAGAACAAAAAATTTAAACTGGTCGGACTTTTTCAATTGTGTCCAATTTCATCCGCTAAAAGTCCCAAAAACGCCACAAATATTCGTGTAGCGTTATTGTCATACCTATTATTATATTTTTCCAGATCTCTCAAAATGTTGGTACGGTGACAGTGACACACTTTTCACGAGTATTGCATTTTATGAAAATTCCTCTATCCGATAATGATTTTCTGCTATTGCTGAAACGCTACATGAAGGATTCGTACATGGTTAATTATGTGGCCTTTATCAATCACCTACAACATGTTTTGGACTATTTGAAAACTAACAAGTTAACCGATAATGCCATGGTAAGAAATTCAATAATAATCCCTAGTACATTCAGTTAAATATAGCTCATCCATCATCCCATTATTTATTGACTTACAGAAAATCATAAAAGATTTTCCCGGCAAACTGGTTGATCTAGAGTTACCCGAACTTCCACCGGTAGATGGCACTAGCATAGCCCAACGTGTATTTAAAGATTTTTGCAATCATTCCCAGGACAACAGAGATATTTGCGATGTTATATTTTGCATACAAAAAGAGGTGCATAAAAATCGCATACGGGTTCGAGAATTTCTAGAGGGCTTTGATCTTCTGCACACCGGCAACGTAACTAGAAATCAATTTGAAAGAGCCCTACACAATATGGGAGTGGGTAAATATATGACTCAACGAGAAGTCGAATTGCTGAGTGCTCGATATATTGATCCCATCGATACGAATCGCATTCGATGGCGTATGTTTGAGGATGAAATTGATAGAGGTAAGATGTTAATCGAATTTCCCTTGAATAGATCTGTTAAAATTGCTCTACACCGATATTAACTACATCATTTAAAAGTAACAAAAAAGATCAATCAAATTAAAAAAATCACATTCAAAAATTGAAGTCATTCGGTCAATTCTTTTGACAGTTATCGTACATACCAGTCAAATGTCATGGAATGTCCTGAAACGCATTCCCCGTAAACATATATGTTCGCTGATTTTGATCTTATGTCTTGGACCTCTAGATCACGAAGATCTCTCGTGAACCGCCTCGGAGTCGGTGCCTATCCATTATATGGTAGTAGGTATTGCTTAGATAAAATGAAGTGGTATCGTCACACGAGTAAGGTGACCATTTAACCAATTAACTTAACTTTAAATGACAATACCTCCTTAAATAAACATCCCGGAATACAAAATTTTGACTTCAAAATTTGGAATTTTCCTTGCAAAACTTAAAATGGCTGTATCTCCTTAAATATGATGACATTTTGTGACCACTTGATAAGATATCAACAAGGTTTTGCTTGTCGGTTATCCAAGTGCTGCCGGCTGAGGATCTCAAAGGCCTTTGAAATATCAAGGACTTCGAAAGATCAAGGACCACGATAACGTCATGTCACACGACCTTTTCTGGTTCTAAAATTGCGCGCTGATGGTTTGATATTAAAACATATCCGGCCGGGCTTGGAACGAGAAGTACCTCAAGGAATATTTGTCACTAGCAAGGAAATGAGACTGTATGATTCTCCTTTACTCGTGTCTTTGCCTGGTTTCAGTATCAGGGCCGCTCTGACTATTTTCCAGACTTTGAGTACTATTAGAGTGAACTGGGCCGATATTAGAGTGAACTGGGCCGGATACTTACTCGTTAGCGTTAATATTCCGTATGGAGCAATGGCTTTGGATGACTTTATGCTGGGGTGACATTACCAACTTCGTTAACTGGTAATTTTGGCGACACATTCACGGCTCGGAGAGGAATAATACAACACACGAATCTTTTTTCATAGCGCTCTACGAACTGGCGGTTAAATTAGCTCTCACTATTAATTCGCCAAATACTCCTACTCTTCTTCGTCTCCAGAGCTTCTGCAAAAGTAACTTCGCAAGACCTTCAATATATCAACGTGCCGTCCAATACCCTGCTGTTGTTATCGAGATTGGACGTCTAACTTATCGTGTCTGTCATGATGGGTCACTGCCTTACCCATCATGACAGACACGATAAGTTAGACGTCCAATCTCGATAACAACAGCAGGGTATTGGTGCGTTTAATGTTTGACAAGGCCACATCTTACTGGAATGTATGCTATTCCAGCTCATCTTCGAGTCCCACAATCTCTGCTGGGAAATTTAGTCGTACTTCGGGTATTCGAGCAGCATGAATAAGGCGAGTGGCTGTTGCGTTGATGATGACCAGAAATTTCTTTTTAGCTACTTAAACATGTGAGGGAATGGATAGATTACTTAAGCGGTGATTGCGAGTTCTCTGCACACATTGTCTTTCCTTTTACGAAATCGTCTGTCTATATAGAAGATTATGGAGAGATTGTCGGAACCTATGGTCGGAATGATGGGCTGCCAGGTGAAGTCATTGATCAGATCAGGTGACACTATTCTGATGTGTGTGGGCTACTGCAATCACCCAAAATCCTCATACATTTTGTAAAACGTAGAGCTATATATTTGTTCAGCCAAAGTTATGCCTCTGTTATCATTACCTAAGAGAGAATGTCATAATTAGTTATTATAGAATTAGACTGATAACCGGGACTGATACCTCCCAGACTTATCTGCTACCCTAATACATTCCATGTATGGGTCTCTACAGTCAATACAGTGAATAATGGTACATTACGAAAGCAAGTTTCCCAACATCTATTGCGATCCCTATGTATCATTTTCGTATCTGTACATACATACCATTCATTCCATTTATCTCCAGGATCGCAGTGCGGCCCTGGTGTTTATCCGTTTCAGAAGTATTAATAAATATGTAGGGCTACTCAATAGGGCTACATTTTATTATTTCTTTAAGTTTATAAGATTATCTAACAGACTTTTTGTGTATTGTATAAACATTTCAGTGTTTACTGTCAAATATTTGGAGAAATTGCCTTTGTTAGATGTAGAATCACCTCCCAAATATATCGAAGATATGCCTCGTCTTGGATCCATGAATTGGCAAGAGGCTAGCGAACAAACCCGTGATCTTTGTGAAGAATCATTGCGGAAGATTCAAATGCGGATACGGAACAGACGACTTCATATGCATCCATTCTTTAGGACATATGACAAGTATGGCATTTTTCATTTTATAATTATTTTTATGGTGATTTCGGAAAACAATGCAAAGGAAAATTAAATTAACATTATTTTCCTAGACAGATAATGTACCTAATAATGCTTTAAAAATTTATTGCAAAATGGAGGACAATTTCTTCATTACTTCCTCCCAGGAACGAAATCACAGTATTATACCTGATTTGTTAAAAGGATATTCCATCACCTTCTCTCCTCTGTTTTCAGACTCAACAGTGGTCATGTGCCATGTAGAATTGCCAATCGAATATTTGTCACGAATGGCATTTTATTGTCCAACGATGAATTAAATAGTCTCATTGATCGTTATGGCAATGAGTTAGGTTTCAATTATACGCGTTTTCTTGAAGATGCAGATCCAGCAGAATATGCTGTGCCCAAATTGAAAGCCACCTCCACTCTGCACGATAATTGTCCAACAAAAAGCCAGAAAGAAGATATCCCCGAGAAAAATGAGGAATATATAATAAAACTATTGACCAAGGCCAAAAGACAGGCTATTACTAAGAGTTTATCAGTCATTGATTTCTTGCAAGACTATGATCGTCATCGTGAAGGGGAAATTCTTGAGGTTGATTTTCGTCGGGGACTCGATAATGCCAATATCAAACTATCACCGGTGGAAGCTAATTCGCTGTGTAAAATGTAAGTCAGTCAGATTGCATAAACATTTATTCTTCTCAAAGAAGCTACGGGTTGTAATTTTGCAAGCAGTTTTTATAACCTCCACCATAGGATGGAGGTATAGCCATTTTGTCACACCTCCAAATACTGATCAGGGATCCCTTAAAGTGTATACTCGAATATTCGTAAAAGTCTTAAACATTCTAATCCTCAACTTCACAACCTCCGGTTAGAGCTAACTCACAGTAAAAAATTAAAAATTTCATACAATATGACAGCTACATATAACTGTAGGTTAGCTCTAACTGTAGGATAACCGGAGATTGTGGAATTGGCCGTAAGATGATTTAGCCATGTTCGTCTGTCCGATCGTCTGTTGTACTCAGTTAGACGACTGATATTTGGTACAAATAATGATTGTAGCATTATCAAAATAGCAGTAGCCAGACTGAAGAATAATAAGGCAGAAGGAGCTGAAGGTATGCCAGCGGAGCTATTTGAGACCGGAGCCGACAAGCTTTGTTTTAATGCTCAAAATTCTTTCAGTGTCTTGAATTTGACACTTCAATTCCCCTTTCATTCCATGCTTTCAGTTTTCGTTCACCCAAACGCGGCTGTTGTGTTTTGTATCGTGATTTTTGTCGAGCCCTCGATGAAATCTTTGTACAATTGGAAACGGTTTCCGGTGGCGATAATGAAATCACTGCCATTCCCCTCATACATTTGGCCAATTTGGATTGTGTTGAGTGTTTCCTCAACTTTGAAGAACGCACCATCTGTTCTCAGGCTCTAATGAAGTTGGCCAGACAACCCGATGAAATATCCAACTTAAGCTCGGTATTCAAAGACTTCGATCATGAAAATTGTGGAAGCATACAGAAGCAACAACTGATGCGTGCGCTAACAATGCGTGAGATGCATCATATGTTGAGTAGTCGTGAATTGGACACCGTCTTCAAGTGTTTCGGCATTCAACGAGGTATACATTTGGAATTTAACTATCGCGAATTCTTGAATATATTGAAAATTCTCCATCAAACTGGGCAAGTTAAAAGGAACTACTGAAAATTGTATATGTGTATGCGTGTGTACCTGTTCAAATAAAATAAAAGTTGCGGTGCATTTTGTACTTTACCTTTTTTCGTAAATTGTGTACTGTAGTCGTGAGGTCTGAGAAAATTTAAGATCTATACAACACTAGGTCTGATGGTCCTCCTCTATACTAGAGTCGACCACTGTGGACCTCCTCTATACTAGAGTCGACCACTGTGGACCTCCTCTATACTAGAGTCGACCACTGTGGACCTCCTCTATACTAGAGTCGACCACTGTGGACCTCCTCTATACTAGAGTCGACCACTGTGGACCTCCTCTATACTAGAGTCGACCACTGTGGTCCTCCTCTATACTAGAGTCGACCACTGTGGTCCTCCTCTATACTAGAGTCGACCACTGTGGTCCTCCTCTATACTAGAGTCGACCACTGTGGTCCTCCTCTATACTAGAGTCGACCACTGTGGTCCTCCTCTATACTAGAGTCGACCACTGTGGTCCTCCTCTATACTAGAGTCGACCACTGTGGTCCTCCTCTATACTAGAGTCGACCACTGTGGTCCTCCTCTATACTAGAGTCGACCACTGTGGTCCTCCTCTATACTAGAGTCGACCACTGTGGTCCTCCTCTATACTAGAGTCGACCACTGTGGTCCTCCTCTATACTAGAGTCGACCACTGTGGTCCTCCTCTATACTAGAGTCGACCACTGTTGTCCTCCTCTATACTAGAGTCGACCACTGTAGTCCTCCTCTATACTAGAGTCGACCACTGTGGTCCTCCTCTATACTAGAGTCGACCACTGTGGTCCTCCTCTATACTAGAGTCGACCACTGTGGTCCTCCTCTATACTAGAGTCGACCACTGTGGTCCTCCTCTATACTAGAGTCGACCACTGTGGTCCTCCTCTATACTAGAGTCGACCACTGTGGTCCTCCTCTATACTAGAGTCGACAACTGTGGTCCTCCTCTATACTAGAGTCGACAACTGTGGTCCTCCTCTATCCTGCTCCATTATATTGTCTGCCTTTATCCTGTGACCTTCCTCTACACTAGAGTTGAATAGATAGTTGAAAATATTAAAAACTAATTAATGGGAACACCATCTAGCGATAACATGTGTAAAGTGCATAGTTATCATAGACACAAAATATTAATAGATAAATACAACACATATATTACTACTGCCCCCTGTTGATGAAAGTGTGAAATACTAGTTTGGTCAAAGACAATTTAGTTAAGTCATCCCAGTGAATTTCCATTTTTCCCACAAGATGGGGGAAAAGACGGTTTCGCGTTGAATAGGTGAATTCGATTCTGAAAAAAATTGTAACCCCTTCGACGTGAAAAATAACTGAACTTTTTATTTCGAACTGATGTAGATCCCCGAAATAAACATAGCTCGTTTTTCAAAATTCCAAAATGTGGTATAAAAGTCCAGTTATAGGGAAAAGGGCAACGAAAATGTTGCACTTTTTTGCAGAAAAGAAATCGTCATTAGGCAAAGACGTTTTAGGGTTTCGACACTCCAAAAGCCTTTGTAGAGCTGCATTCGCATCTGCAAACTCTAGATGGGAAATATACATACTGGGAAATATAGGATGCCCAATCTGGCAACACCATACTCGATTAAGACAGCAACACAATCACCAAACTTCATCGGCAACTAATAATGCTTAAAAGTGCTTAGCTCTCCATACAAATTAAGCACCTATGGTGTAACGAAAACACGCCTAATATCAATGACAATTCAGTAACTACAGTGCATTCGCATCTGCAAACTCTAGATGGCTACCTAAAAATCTTCTCATTCGCATACAATCGTACGAGAAATCCCCCATCCCCATCTTGTGGGAAAAGGTTGCAAATACACTGGGGTGTCTATAGCCTAAATTGTCTTTGGTAATATTCAAGATTGAGTCAATGTCTCAACTGCAGTTCTGAGTGGAATAAAAAACTGGGCGTTGAGCACATTTAAGTTTGGGTTAGCCATAGTTAAAAGTAACGTAACATTAACGTTAATGAGACAGGTCGCTTCAACTTTTTGCAAAATTTGTCCTCCATCACACGAGGCAATTTTTTTTAAGCAAGTGTCCAAATTTGTAGCTTTGTGTCATAAAGAAAAAAATTGCCCCATAATTAGAACAATAAAAGGTTATCCGATATTATTTATCAAGCATTACATGTAGCATGTTCCTAGAGTAGGGCATCTCACCCTTTTAAACATACGGCTCCCCATAATCATTGAAAAAAATATCTGAAACAAATTTGATAAATAAGAATCAAAATTAGAATAGTCCAAGATGTGAGATAACTGAAGGAAAATCCATAGGAATATAATAATTTCGTGAGAAAATCATGTAATGTGTACGCTAAAGTTAAACTACGGTTTCATTTGCCGGACCCAGACAGATTTGATCGACCGATTAGTTACGCTACGGCAACGTTACGTTTCACATGGCTAATCCAAACTTTTGGTAAACAAAATGAAAAAACAGCTGTTCGCTGTAAAGTACCTTCTGCGTTGTAATCTGTCATTTATCATTGTATTCTATCTCGGAGAAAATTTTCACACTTCAGTTAATAAATTAAAACCTCTGGCCGTTCATTATTAATTGTCGCAATTAATAAAGTTAATAATGTCTCATGAAATGACGAATAATCCTTATGACATGGATAACACGATTTTCGATTCTGAGAAGTACTTGGAACGACTGCTTAAGGTAAGTTGACATGGTAATGACGTGTACCCCTACCCGCCGCACCATCACTTATATTTTCGCTATTCTATGTAGGATTATTCTTTGAAGCAAATTATGGACACGGAGGCAGCAGTGGTAAAAGACACCCAAACACTGCATTCTGATATGCAAACGCTGGTCTATGAGAACTATAACAAGTTCATCTCAGCCACCGATACTATACGCAAAATGAAAAATGATTTCAAGAAAATGGAAATGGATATGAATTTATTAAAAGACAAGATGGGCACAATTACTAGCTTTAGTGACCAAATAACAGGAACACTTCAAGGAACTAGATCACAATTGTGCAAACTGTCGGAAAAACACTCACTGTTGAAGCGCTTGCAATTCCTGTCTTCTCTGCCGGCAAAATTAAAGGCGCATATAGAAGAGCAAAACTATGTACAAGCTGTGCAGGACTACATGCACGCTCAGAAGGTTTTTGAACAATACGGGGAACAGCCGTCTTTCGATGGTATTCGTAAAGATTGTGACTTAATAATGGCGGAATTGAAACTAAAATTACGACAAGAATTTTATACGGCCAGTAAGACGGCAGAAACGTTAACTAAAATTGGCGAATTATTACTGCAGTTGGATGAGAAGGCTTCCGATTTGGCTGCAGAAATGTTGGTATGTGCCTCGAAAAGATTACACGAACAAATTGTAATGTTGCAGGATCAGACTGAAAGGGATATGATAGAATTCGTAGATATTGGCATAGATGGTTTCCTCAGTGATTTGACGTTGGTGGTAACCGCCTATTACGATATGTTTGTCGGAAAACAATATGATGGTGAACGGGATGACTTTCAAGAGCATGCTCTAAAGGAACTAAATGCATTCTTGAATGTTAACATAGACAAATACTTGACTTTGGTACAGGATCGGGTTGAGTCGGATATAGATATAGGACTGGGAGACACGCATATTATGCTCCGAGCCTTGGATCGTCTTCATCGTCGCTTATTGGCTATGCGAAACATTTGTTGTGGTCTTGAAATACATCGAAATACGGTGGATATAATTATAGCAGCTGCCCATCAACTAATTGAAACGCATTCAAAAAATCTACGTGACCATTTTGCAGACAGCCTGAGTTCTGTTAGACTATCCTTGGTTTCAGCGAAAAGTGAAGCAGTAGTATCCGGAATTCATTTAAATGACCTTATAACTAGCCTATATGTCACATTAGTGGAAAAAGTTAGAGGCGTCTTGCAAGATCTTCTGGTTTTTCTACAAGCAGATTGGTCATTCAATATAAAATGCGACTATAAAGGAGCCCTGTGCGTCGAGGGTATACGAGAAAATTTACTTGTTGGCTTTCTGCGACACATATCAAGGGTAATCAATTCCTTTGGAGACTCTTCAACATCAAGCCCTCCAAATTTATTGCTTTTGCTGTCAAAAACATGTTTGGAAATGGAGCAAAATGGCGTTCATATACTGGTATAGCAAAACATGCATTTATAATGTTACACATGTAACAAAAAAAATTAATTCTTCTACTTCTAGGTTAGCTTGGTGGATGACTTGTACGAAATTGACTCGGAGAATAGTGCCACATTGACACATGAAACCGAGATTTGTGCAGAAATGCGAGAGACGGCCCATAATCTCACTGACACATATGTACGTTTGCAGGGTTTAAATATTTCACAAATGCTACGCAAAAGTGTGGAGACGCGCGATTGGCTAAACTGTATAGAACCAAGAACAGTTAGAGCTGTTATGAAAAGAGTGGTCGAAGAGATGTCTTCCATAGAGACAGTTATAGCTAGCCTCTACGACCAACAGCCACATGAACGGACGACCGCAAGCAGCGATTCAAGTCGCAAAACACATTTTAGCAATTTGACAAGTTCCAAGCAACAGTTTCGTTCAAATTGGTCCAACTATTCTCAGTTAGAATCTTCGTATGTCTCCAATATACACCGTTTATTTTCGGAGAGAGTAGAAATTTTCACTTCAGTTGATTTTTCCAAAGTTTCTATAGTTACGGGTATAATCAAGATTGGCTTGAAGGTAACTGTAATCGTATATGTCGTCAATTCACCCATATTAATATATTTATTTTACAGACATTATTGGAATGTGTCCGCACAAGAACCTTTAGCAAATTTGGCTTGCAGCAAATTCAAGTCGATACGCATTACTTGCAAATGAACTTATGGCGTTTTGTTAAAGATGAAAAGTAAGTATTGCGTCATGTCATTCGGTTATGTTTAAAGTATCGCTTTGAGTATTTACATGTTAAGTGATCACTGTATTTCTGGCTCATTTCACGGATTATAGTGAAACTTGGAATAATCGTTTTAACTTTTTTACAAATATGGTCCTTGCGTGACCTTAAAGAAAATGTTCATGATTTGTTTCCTTATGGTACTGAACTGTTGACGTCGTAACGCAACTTTTGTGTGTTATTCAAAATAGATTAAAGGTGATTTTTTGCGTTTCTATCCAGCCTGTTGACCATTTTAGAAAATACTGGGCCAAACTTGTCCTACAGATTTAATTAATTAGAATAAATGATTTTTCAAGCTAGAGGCCATAAAAAAAAATCATTTATTCTAATTAATAATAAAAAAGGTCGAATAATATACACAAACTATGGAAAAATACAGATTTAATTTTTTTTCTCGAGAAAGACAAAAAAGACCATTGTAGAACTTAACTATATTTTAGAGGACACTTTGGCCTTAAATACTAAAAGTCCCATATTAATAGCTTTTACCGATAAAAAAAAGATATAATTTTTTAATATACCCAGTATTCCTCAAAATTCACAATTTTGGAAATTTTAAAACCTTCAAAATAATTTGCATGGGATGTTGACAACACTTGGTATAACCATTATACCAAGTTTCACTAAAATCGGTGACATGCGCCAAAAATACTGTGATCACTTACAATGGAAATGATCATGCATGAGGACGATCCCCTCAATATAACAATAACCTATAATGCGGTAGCATGTCACAACGTAATAACGTTCATTGACCTTATGGCCCCAAAAAGTGTCACAAGGTCCATGACCATTAACATATTTTCAAAACTGTCAAAATGTCAATGGATTTTGTGCCACTTTTGAGGATAAAATCCCGGCCGAAGGCCTAGCCACGGAGACACTTTAGTCCGCATCCATCATTGGACATATCCCAAAAGGGAAAATCTTTAACCCAGCCGAAGACCGGCCACTATGAAAAGCTTTGGTCCGCGTAGCCGGCTTTGGACATTTCGATAACTAGAAAGTTGTCTTTAGTGATCACTAAAAAGACTAAAAAGACTCGGAAGGGGCGGGTAAGAGTGGTTGCGTTGGAAACGTTCGTTAAAAAAAATAGAAACCCAAGAAAAAATTTTGTGTCGATAATAGTTATAGGCATTTATTATAGTATATATAGTCATCTGAAATCCAAAATGACGAAACATCAAAATAATCATTTTACGGCCGTTTTCAGGTACCTCCGTTAGTTATTTTTATCGAAAAAGTTAGCTAACAGACAGTTATTCTAACGAATATTTTTAACGCCCCGTTAAAAAATTCGTTTTCAGGAAGATTCCGTTAGTTAGCTTGAAGTTTATTGCTATTGTGAATGACTTCTAAAATAATTTTTCATTCTTATGTTTTCTTTTTAAATTTCAAAAAATCATGCACGTTATTTTTATTAGAAAAATTAAGAAATTAAAGAAAAACTTATTAACTGGTAGAACGGACAATTCATTAATCTCGAGTTATTCAATTGTTGTGTGAGTGGTACTAGGAGGGCCAGGGCAATTTCGAACATTTTTCTGGAGATGCATTTTTAAAAACCCACTTGAATGGAGGGTCGGTATAATATATCATTTGCTACGGGCCTTAAGTGTAACAGATCGACGGAATTTACTAAGACCATAAGTATTTTCGGCGAAAATACGTTTTATAACATTCTAAGTCATTTGATCAATGTCCGTCCGTATGTCTGTCTGACTGAAGCACACGACATATCTCGAAAGGAGTAACCGAATGACTTCAAAATTGGTATATGGTAAAACTGTTTTCTATATCAGTCTAAGTTTGAAGCTGGGCCATATTGGTTCACTCCTTCTAGTACCTCCCCCATAAAGGTTACAATTTAGTGAAATATTGATTCTATATCCGCATCTTCTGTAATTCCACATATAGTTAATCTGCAGCTATCTCCTTGCCAAATTTCCACGCTCCTATTGGTACCTGCCACACAAAGATACCCTTATAACTTAATACCATAAAGTTATTGAAATGAAGTGCAATGTGATGCCTTTACAGTACAGTGAAAAATGTGCGTTATTTGGTACCTCCCACACAAGATGGTGAAATCATACCAAATTTAATAGCTCATAAATTTAATACAAGCGCACATATACACTTATAATTCGGTATAGTGCAATGGCTTTAAAGGATCTACTGTTCAGCGCAAAATAGGTTCATTTGTCAAGCCCCATTTGGTACTCCCACAAACAAATTCAGAATCATTCGAACACAATTTATTAGATTTCTTTTCTATTGATTATGTTTAATACAGAATGAGAAAAATTTGTCCACTATTCCTTAATCCCCGACACAACGTGAGTGCAACCTTCATACGGATAACTCGACTGAGAACTTTGTCTTAAACTATGTCTTAAAATGCATTGCATGTTTTGCGCAATTCATATTTGAGGAATGCATGAGTTTGAATTTGTTTGACAATTTGGTTATTGCGATTGGTACACTTTTAACGCGACATGCTGTCTGTCAACTCCGCCCTAATCTATTAAGAAACTTTAGGTAGCATCAAAGGTAGCACCATATTAGAGCTGAAAGATAAATTTTTCCGAAAATTATATAGACAATCATTTATTGAACAATCGCGAAAAACATTTTGAACTATTGCCTTTTCATTTTTGGTTCTCTACCTCTTCGAACGAGATTTATTACTATTTTTGATAGCCTCATGTTTTCAAATATATTTTTTTGACAACTCGTATTTTACCCCCGGTTAAAGCAAATAACTGGTGAAAATATTCCAATTAAATTTAACGACTTATTTTCAGTTAAAACTGTCAGTTAAATGTTAACGGAGCTCCTTGAAACCTATTTTTTCTTAACGGGTCGTTAAAGTATCAGTTAACATTTAACGGAGCTACCTGAAAACGGCCGTTAGTCTGTTATTAAACTTAACTACACCTTCCTACAAAAATCTTAGAGCTCTAAATCGAAAATGGTAAATTTTATAAGTGTAATTCAAAATGATGTAAAAAAAAAATATAGCTTTTGACTAATCTAAAAAAATTCATAAAATAATTTATTTGTATACATATGTATATAAAATGTGCGCTGCTATTAGTTGAAATAATATTGGAAATTGACTGTGTAATAATTGTTTGGAAACCCATAAATAAGAACTTTCACTTGAAAACACTTCATATCGTGTTTTGCCTCACTATATACGTTCATATACATTCTGTAGTGCAAAGCGATTTCCATAAAATCGTTTTTAAACTTCATTTAATATTCTATTTTCATCATGAAATGAAAAAAAAATGAGGAATATAAAAATGCGCCTTCTTCGTCGTCTTGAAAACGCATGAAGTAATTACAATATTTATGGAAAATTTATATTTAATGGAATTTTGTAGCGTGTGCCGCTCAATGTTTTATAAGTTAGGTCGAATAAAAATGTCTTTTATTAATGCCAAAAATTTGCTCGATCGCAAAAATATGCTAAAGCTATGAATATATTGTACATTTTTCTCATCTATTTTTATTTTGCAGTTTAATCAACTATTTATTGGATGAAATTTTGGGATCTGCAGTTCATAGGTGCTTGGAATCAACTCTCATGGAACCAAATGCCGTAGAAATTATTTGTGAAAGGGGTTAGTAGCAAAAATTATCGAATACGAAGATATTCCTTCAGACCGAAAAGACAAAATCCGTCAGTTACCAACGAATAGGAATGAATAGTCACAGGCGAAAAAACAGTTTTCCGCGAACATAGCTTGAATCGATTAATATTTATTGCGACAATTACAAAAAATTCGGAAGAAACGGTCTGAAAATCCACGAAAAACCTCACTCGTTGGAATCAAATTCCTATTCGTTCGTAACTGACACATACTCGCTACGGGAAGGAATGTCTTCTTTAATTATATTGTTTTTGGTTAGTAGGTTTTATTCCAAAACATTCCATTTTTATATTTATTTATTTTGTTACTTTTGTAATACATGCCAGCTTAAGGATTTCTGATAATAAATATTAGCTTATACATATACTAAATTTGTTTTGTTTTGATTGTTATATATTCGCCCTTATTCCAGTTGGCGTCGTCGACGTTGTCACATCATTTTCGTCATATCTATGAAGTTCTAGCTTTGTCATCTTTACGCCAAAACGAATATTTTTGGTATCCATGAACTAACAAAAACCTTTTTATAACTTAAAACTATTTAAAAAAAATGTTAAAATTTTTAGTCGTCAATCTAAACAGTGTCGACTAATGGTGATTTCGATTCTGAAAAAAATTTTACCCCGTCGACGTGAACTACTAAAAAATATCTGCACTTTTTATTTCGCACTGATGTAGATCACCGAAATAAACATAGCTCATTTTTCAAAATTCCAAAACGTGGTATAAAAGTCCGGTTATAGGGAAAAGGGCAACGAAAATGCACTTTTTTGAACTTTTTGCAGAAAAGAAATCGCCATAAGAATCGACGTCGACGACGCCAACTGGAATAAGGGCGACTATAATTTTGGCTATTAGAAACAAAACGAAAATTTCGAATGTGTGAAAAAAAATCTTATGAATTCGAGTTCTTGGTCTTTGTATGAGGGCTATATCAAAGTATGGACCTATAACGACCGTTGTTCGTGTGAAGTGTTCTGGATATAAATATCCTTAAGTTGACAATTCTCAGCCGGATCAGTTTACATTTGTGGTCTCTATGGCGACCAGAATTTGTTCCATTCTCCCAAATTTGCAATCTCCAATTCGTTCGTCAGATGCGTCACTCGGCAAAATTTTATTTTTCCAGTTACACAGAAAAGTTGGTATCTAAATACATACGGGTCTGTTCTGTAGCAAGGTGATTTGAAATCACGGCGATTTTAAAATCACCGGCGACTTACAATCACTGTTGGAGTTCGAAATCGCCCGGTTTATTATTCATTGCCTCCCAAAAAAGATTATTCGAAATATGTTTGGGTGATTTCGAACTCCAAAAGTGATGTTAAGTCGCCAGTGATTTTAAAATCACCGTGATTTCAAATCGCCGTGATTACAGAACAGACCCGATAGATACCAAAAAATTTATAATATCCGAGGCGCCACAGCAACTAGTTATCGTGGGCTAATTTTTAAAAATCGAAATTTAGAAGAGATGTTTCGATAACTTATCATTTCCATAAAATGGTAAATACCTTTTCAATTCAATTGAGGTAAAAATAAAAGACAAAATTAATTTTTGGCAAGAGATATACGAGCCCCCATCGATCCGACCTAGTTGATATATTTGCACAGAGTACCTCAAAATAAGAAGAAAAAATAATGTGGATGTTAGTGATATCTCGCTTAGTTATCGAACGTTAAAGTTTGAAAAAATGTTTTTTTGTTAAATAAGCTCAATATGAGAAAAAAGGATAAACATAAAATAAAATTTTTCGATAACGGCCTTACTTATTAAAATATCAAAAATTAAAATTTCAAAAATTGATTTTTAATTTTTTTAGTTTTTTAAGCTCATTTGAATAGAAAAATTCAAAAAAAAACGGAAAACTAAAAATACAAACTTTCGGTAACTACCTTGTTATCGAAATTGAAAAATCGAAATATTTTAAGCTCATTTAAATGGGGAAAATCGGGTACAATTATCCGACCACTTTCTCGTTTTTATTTTTTTTTAAATAGGCAGGAAAATTAAAGTACAAAATTTTGAATGAAAATTATAAGAATGATGGTTTTCAAATAAAGTAATTTCAATAGAATATAAAGCAAGTGTAATTTACAAATGGGAACCCTGAAAATTCCTTCGGAACTATTTACATTGGTTAAACAAACTGGCATTTTTTCTCTGTAACATCGAAGATATAACGTGTACAGACTTTGGATGAGGAAATAGAAGATCCGATCGACAATTCTGAAGATGAAGTAGATCAATAAACTGAAATCCGATTCTGCATGATTTAAGAGATAAAAGGCAATTGGCAAATCCAAATCCCCAAAATTCTTGCGGATGTGAAAGCCAGTCCAGGGGCGTATGTCACATTTTTAATTTTTTATTAAATTATACTAGAGCCCGACGGAATGTTCGGCTTCGGCCGAAACGCGACATTCGGTCACAAAATCAGCCGAATTTGGACGAATTTTTGTTCAAAAAGAACAAAAAAATACGGGCCTGTTCTGAAATCACGCGATTTGATATCACTGTGATTTAGTATTATCATCGTTTTAAAATCACTCTTTTTAAAGAAAATTCTATTATGAAATCTTCATAGAAGTGTACAGAAGTGAACAATACTACACAAATAATTCGATAAAGGATACCAAAGGAAGGAAGGACACCAAAGGAAGAAGGACAAAGAAAAACATGACTCAGTTCCTCACCTAAAAGCTCTCAAACTAGTGGAAGTATTCTTGTTAAAGTAGTACGAATAGATAATAATGAGCCATTGAGTCCAAGAGTCATTAAAAATTTTTAATACTGTAGTGTGCTAGAGAGCATTTGTTTAATGCTGCTGGGCAGCTGTATTCATTTCATTTATTTCGTACAAACTTGTAATTCAAAGCCGTCTGGCCAATTAAACATTAATTACAATATGCATTTAACTAAGCTTTTTAACCAAGGGTAAAAAACTACTCAGTGGTATATGATTTGTTTAAACCTAAGTAAAATAATAAGGAATACATAATATGAGTACAGATTGGGTATACGGAAAAGTATTTAGCATAATTAAATAACTACTCATATATGGAAATAATCAAAATAGATACAGAATTTATAAGAAATTTATTGAAGATGTTGAAGAAGCCGATTAGAGTAAGATGTAATTGATAAACTAAAGTTTTTTAATTCAGCAGGTAAAGCATTGTATAATCGTGCTACTCTTACAAGAAATGCGTCATCCAAAAGGTGAAATACCCTAGGTATTAATATCTGATTTCTTCTAGTTGAGTGACAAAACTCAAATGATCTCACCAGGAAACTCGGACACTGATTCCTAATCAGCTTGTAGAAGAAAATTAATAACCGGGAATTCAAAAAAGTGGAGAAACTACACCCTAGAAATTTTTCAACATAAGGGGTTATATGAACTCGTCGATTTAATCGGTACACATAACGCACAGCTCTGTTTATAGCCAGATGTATCAGACTTATGTTTCTCTGTGTAGTCCCAGAATATATCTCCAAACAATACAGTTGGCATTACCAGGGCATGCACAAGCTGCTCTCTAACAAAAAGTGGCAGAGATAAATCTGTACCATACAGGTTTTTTAAGGTCAGATTCACCCTCGAAACTACCATATTAATGTGGTGTTCAAAACAAAGCTTATCATCTAACTGAACTCCGAGGCATTCCATGCGACGGACAAATTCAATTCGAGTGTTATTATATATTAACTGAATATTATTGTAGCAAACGGAAGAAAAATATAGTGCCTTGGTTTTTAACGGATTTATGTAAAGCTTATTATGCAACATCCAAACACTTAATGTTTCGAAAACAAGATCAATTTTAGACTGAAGAGTCCCCGCAAAATGATGGTGGCCTTTAAACAGCAACTGAATGTCATCTGCAAAAGCATAAGGAACACACCAATTTTGTAAACGGGGGAAAAGGTCGTTTATGTATATTATAAATAGCAACGGCCCCAACACTGATCCCTGCGGAACACCACTTTTAACAGGAAGAATATTACTGTACCTACTATCAACATATACCAATTGACGCCTATTAGCAAGATAAGAGCACATCATGGTACATGCACTACTCGATTCTTACAGTGATTGTAAGTCGCCGGTGATTTTAAAATCACCGTGATTTCAAATCACCTTGCTACAGAACAGACCCGATAATTTAGTAGACATAAACTGATTAAAAATCATATTTTTGGTGCGAAGTTAACAATTCTTTAACAAATATCAAAACATTCGGCTACGGCCGAAGGTTGTAAATTTAGCCGAAGTTCGGCTACGGCTTCGGCCTTAAAATCCGACTTCGGTCGGGCACTAAAAACTACACATAATTTGTTATCGATTTCCACCATCGATACCTACAAATTGTTGTTGCTGCTACTACAACAACAACAAATTGTCGATTACTAATGCTGTTATCGATAAATTTCTTTTCCGATTTGTTTATTGAAATTTCCGATTTTGAGACCATTGGAGCAAAAACATTTTTTTTAACTTTAACGTCCGATAAATAAGCGAGATATCAATATAACATGCATATTCGGGTCTGTTCTGTAATCACGGCGATTTGATATCACGGTGATTTTAAAATCACCGGCGACTTAACATCACTTTTGGAGTTCGAAATCACCCGAATATATTTCGAACAATCTTTTTTGGGAGGCTATGAATAATAAACCGGGCGATTTCAAACTCCAACAGTGATTGTTAGTCGCCGGTGATTTTAAAATCACCGTGATTTCAAATCACCTTGCTACAGAACAGACCCGATTATTTTTTTTTCTGCTCTATCCTCGGATATCATTTTCGATATCACTATCGAAATTTTTTCAATTTTGATAACTAAGACAGTTATCGAAAAACTTTTATACTCCGTTTTCTTTTGAGCTCATTTTACAACAAATATGCAACTTTTTCCCAATTTTTTAAAACTTTAACCTACAATAACTAAACGAGATATCGATAATATCCAATAATTTGAAAGATCGCTAAGCTTCTGCGAAGGTATTCAACTTATTTTCATATGGATATCCTTGGGTTTCTTCGTTAGATGTAAGCCATTTGAAAAATAGTGTAAAGATAACGCCGCCGCCCTGGGGCCAAATCACGGCATTCGATATCGAGTAATTTACGGCCGAAATGTGTTTTTTATTGACGTTAAAAGAATATAAACTATTTTCGAATTCAAGTAGATTGTATCACTAAATTCGTATGCTGCTTATCTAAATAGCAGCAGCATCTAATATCCATGTGATGGCAATCGCATTTCGCCTAAAAATTGGCGATTGTGATTTCAAGTCGCAAAATGCATGTTCTGAATTATTTTTTAGCACAACAATTGGGATTTATTAAAATCAAATTATTAATTACATTGATAAATAACTACATCTATCGGGTCTGTTCTGTAATCACGGCGATTTGAGATCACGGTGATTTTAAAATCACTGGCGACTTAACATCACTTTTGGAGTTCGAAATCACCCAAACATATTTCGAACAATCTTTTTTGGGAGGCAATCAATAATAAACCGGGCGATTTCGAACTCCAACAGTGATTGTAAGTCGCCGGCGATTTTAAAATCACCGTGATTTCAAATCACCTTGCTACAGAACAGACCCGTATGTGTGCATTTTATTAAAATTTTATTTCGAAGATCATTAAAATTGATGGGGAAATTTTTGCGTTTTGCGATTTGAACTCACGCGATTGTCATCACATGGGCGTATATTTGATTATAATATTCATCTTTATTTTTTACAATTAAAATGGATTTTCGATCGAAAAGTTCTCGATATCGAATACCATGATTTGGCCCCTGTATTCCGAAAGTAGCTTAAATCAGAATTTTCCACTCGGAGTCGTGCTTATGTTTATTTAAAACCAAATGTTTGCACCAAATGTGAAAATGAAGGCGAATGCATTATTTACAGAAAATATTCAAGTCCCCAAACTGAAATATTTCCCGTTCTGTATTCCGAATATGACTTGAATGGGATTTTTCGTTTCTAAACATGTTAGTTTGGACCCCAATATATCCGAATGGAGAAGTAAAGGCAATATGCGTTTACAGAGAATCTTCAAAAGTCGTCAAAACCTAAACTATTACTTTTTTATTGGCAGATGTAATTTGATTTCATTTCGGATTTCGGCCAATTTCATTTCATTTTTATTAATGTAATTTAAGCCTGTAAGAAATTCAAAGGTAAATTACCATATTCCTCGGAGATAAAGTTAATTCAATAAATTATAAATGAGAAATATTGTTGCAACTTAATTTTTTTTCTTATAGTTATATACCCATTACCCAATAAAAGAATAGTATTTTTAGTTGTTTATTTATTAAATTTTATTGGAAAATAAAAAATATTAAATAATCTAAAGAAATTATAAGACACTTGCGAGTATGCTCGCTGTGCTGTAAACAACGAAGTGCTTCTTTTATCGATGTCAACCAGCCCATCCATCACGTGCGTTTCATTGCGTTCGTTCTTCATTGTGAAGCCTTCCGAGCAAATTACTGAAAATATCATTCTTACTTACCAGTGCTGTCAACAATAAGGACATTTGTGTCTGGTCCCATAAAGGTGTAGTAGATATTACATCGCATATCTGGAATCTTTACTCCATATTCTTGTCTTTTCTTGGCTCGACAACAAACTTGGAACACAAAACAAAATGAACAGGTTAAAATTAAGAAGTTTAAAAATCGGAAATGAAGAGAATCTTCTATTGACGAATGCACACTAACGTATAACATTAGATACTGCTAGCAAAGTAAAAGTAAGTATCTATAAAAAGAAACTCATAGAAAAACTCTCAATGAACACAGAAAAGCTAATAAATTTCTTTCTTTACATTTTCCATAATGTAATAAATATGTACATATATTTGTGGGTTTGTTCTTTTCTTCTGTTGTTAAAAAATTGGCTAACAGATCATCGCTTATAAAAAAATCTGAAGTCAATCATCATGACGTATTAGAGAGAAGTCTTACAAAATAAATTTAGTTTAGTATTTGTTTAGAAAGAAAAAACACAACACATTTTTGGTTGTTTACATCGATTACATGCTTAGAATTTCTTCGTCAATACTAACAAATTGTATTCTACTATAAGAAGTCTACCAAATACACAATTTCAATGCATAAATTCGACATTTCTATGTATTCCCTCCTCTCAAGAACATTTTTCTATTTCTGATGCTAGTTTTTTTTTTGTAGGTAGAATTAAAACATAAAATTGCCACAATAGTTTTCTTGTTCTTGTTGATGATATTGTTTTTAAACTAAAAGACTTAAAGACTATGTTTTTTGTATGAAATATCTTAAAATCTACTTTTTGAGACACGAAGAAAGTGTCTCAAAACTTATAAATGAAATGAAGAAAATAAGATGCGGCACATACACATACAAATGTGAATTACATACATATGTGCGTGCGAATACTCAACTACCGACACTTAATGAGAAACATATTATCATTTGTTGTTAGTTAAAATATTTTTGCTGTTGTTAAAATGTTTTTGTAGTGATTAACTATTGCTAAAAATCTTGTTTGTTGTTGTTGATGACAGTAGTATCCAAAACAAAAATTTGGTTGGACAAAGTTTTTCTTGAAGAAAGGAAACTTACATAACTTACAATACTATTCTGTAATTCACACATAATCTCTATTGGTTGGTCTACAGATCTCATCTTCTTTCTGCACTCAAAGATATTGTAAGTATTTACCACTACTACCGCCTAAAATCTGGCATTATAACATATATTGATTGTGTGACTGGGGAAATAAGGGGGTTTCTCTTAGTTCTCATTTATATATGTGTATATATAGAATAATCATATCCATTTGTCTGCTCTGATTTGGTAAGTTTGGTAAGATGTTAAAACTTCTTCAACACTGCGCTGCTGTTTCCTTTCTTTCATGTTCATCTTCTTCCTTGCTTGTTTTGTCCACACTATCACCTGTTCTTTATTAATAATGCTCCTTCCCTTCTTCTGTGGTTTTCTATGATAAGAAAAAGTCTTCTTTTTCGCTTGTTCCTCTTTCTTCTCTGTTTTTGGGAAGGAGCGAGAGCTTGTGTTTGATTAGAATGATCTTTTTACTCTAGAGTTTTTATACTGTAACTGTTTCAATGTGGTAAAACTGTAACTGTTTGGCTTGCTTTTGAATGGATTTTATACACTTTTCGACCTGGGAATTTTTTAACACCTATAAAAACATGTTGTAAGAATAAAAAATTAATCATTGGTTTTGTCAGAAAAATATCTAATGTTGGGAGGTTTTGGGAAACAAAAAAAAATAAAATATAAAAAAATCCAAATGAAAATAAGTAAGAGTTTTGGAAAAACAAAAAATATTTAGACTTCAGTAGAGAGAGAGCGCTACTACCATGAAATTTTTCATTTTCTGTTAAGAATTTTCTAGATATTTTATATTCCTAGATATAACAAACTTTTTATCTATCTACACAAAAGAAATCGAATAATTTTCGAAAGTTCAATTTAAGGGACTACTACTTACCTCTCTTCAATCCTCTTAGTATCTTCTATTGTTGCCGGAATTTCCTCCAGCACCCATGGGTCCGCCGCTATTGAAACCGCCACCGCCGCCGGGATTGTTACCGAAATTTCCCTGGTTTCCTCCTAAAATTATAAATTAATAATAAAAATTAATGTAAGGAAGGAAATTTAGCCCTTGGTTCGTAGCGAACAAATCACATATTTTAATTAAGAGTTATTTGTAGCAAATACATTTTCATCAATTTATTGCAGAAGTGTTATAAATTAACCAAGATATAATAATTGCTTGTGTTTTATTCTTACAGTCATGAAACGCCGGCTATAATTATTGAGAATTTTATCCGGAGCTGGGACTGTGTGTAAATGTTACTTGTAATCAAATAGGTTGTAGTTCCTATCAGTTTATGGGGAGGCGCGATTTTTTCCAATTGAGTTTGAACTGCAGAGTTGGTTGATTTCAAGTAATATCCTTTTGCCTTGTGACAAATACATTTTCATCAATTTATTCTGAATAGCATAAATTAACCCAGATATAATAATTGCCTCGATTTTTCTTACAGTCATGAAACGCCGGTCAAAATTATTAAGAAATTTGTCCGGAGCTGGGACTGTGTTTACTATACCATACTACCAACCAATTGGAAAAGTCAATAGTAATTTTAAAACTATAATTACTATAAATATAATTTTCCTTTTCTATACTAGATGCATGTCCGTTCTCAAATAGATTTCCATCATATAATATATGGGTATATTGCTTTGACGACCAACAACTGGCCTTACTTAACGAATGCTTCCTGGGGAACCTGTACAAGGTTCGGTTATTTTAAGAAAGTTACCTTGTGTTGTGTGGACATGTTAAAAAACCAGTTTACAAGGTCCAAAAACATTTTCGGACTTGACCCCATTTTCTTTTTGGGGATTATGCTAGTGGGGGTTATGTCGGGGCACTCTTTGATTGCCAGAGACAGACAAGACATGTAGACAGATTTAGAAATTGATTGATTTATACCCGTTTTGACCCTATAATAAAAAGACATAAATATACATATGAAATGTAGCGAGGCTGCGTGTTACAACGAATACAAGTTATTTCAATCCGCATAACATAGCAAAAGCCGACGCCATATTTAATTAATCTCACAGTTTTTAAAAGGAATTGTACAAATATGAAATACATTTGTCAATAGTGTCAGGGAACTGTGCTAACTTCACAAAAAATTGCCGAGTGTGAATCTGTACTTATGGAAATCAATATAATCCCTAGGAAACTAACAATCAATTTTGGCAGTTGCCTCTTTTTCATTGAGACTTCGTAAGATAACATTAAGATATTGATATAGAAAATACTTTACTTACCCATTTTATTTCCGAAGCTACTGCCACCGCCGCCATATGGCTGCATGCGATTGTTGCCAAAATTACCGCCACGTTGTGGGCCGCCACCATAGCTTTGTTGATAGCCACCACCACCGCCTGAACTGAAATCGTCGTTACCCCAATTTCCGTTATTGCCACCACCACCGCTGGGACCGCCAAAGTTGCCACCACCATTGTTCCAGCCGCCACCTCCACCACCACCATTGTTATCCCAAGGTCCCATATTATTACCACCCCAACCGCCGCCGTTTCCAGGGCCGCCATTAAAACCACCACCACCGCCGCCGCCACTGAAGTTATTACCACCCCAGCTGCTGCCACCACCGCCGCCGCTCCAGCCGCCACCCATACCGCCTTGATTACCCATGTTACCACGGCCCATATTACCGCCACGACCTCCCATATTACCGCCACGACCACCCATGTTACCGCCACGACCACCCATGTTACCACCACGACCCATGTTGCCGCCGCCGCCGCCTCCTTGTGGACCAGACATATCGTTTTTAGGCAAAGCCTTCTTAACGTCTAGTGTCTTGTTCTTAATGGTGTGAGACTTTTGCACTAAAAAATATAAGGGATGGAAAAGAAAACACAATATAAATAAACAAACAGATCGATACATAGGTACACATATACATACATTTTGAATACATATGTATGTAATAAAAAAAAAACGTATTTCTGTAATTTTGTAACGAGGCTGCGTGTTACAGCGAATATTGAGGTAATGATTCGTATAACATAGCAAAAGCCGACGCTCAATTTATCTCACAGCTTTTTTAAAAAAGAACTGAACAAAATTAGTATACATTTGTCAATTTGTGTCAGGGAACTGTGTTTTTAGAAGATCAAAAATGCTTGTAACGCAGACGTTTTCATCAGATTCTCATATTGTTTTTGAAAGCAAACCTAACCAAGATATAATCTACGTTGACTATTTTATAACAGCCAATGAAACGCCGCATAAAATTATCAAAAGAATATATGCGGAGCTGGGACTGTACATATATACTATCATACACATATACTCGTACTATCTACAAATACTATCTTTCCATCAATGACTTGGTGGTTTATTTCTACTTACACACAATCTTGTCCACGGGATCGTAGTCATCATATTCAACGAAAGCGAAACCACGCTTTTTGCCAGTTTCCTTGTCCATAACAATATTAACTTCGACAATATTTCCATAATTATTGAAATAGTCACGCAAACACTGTTCGTCGTGTTCATCTTTAAGACCACCCACAAATACCTTCTTCACGGTAGCTCCCGCATTTGGATTATCAATATCCTGACGTGGTACAGCACGCTTGGGTTCAACTACACGTCCATCGATTTTATGTGGTCGTGCATTTTGGGCATCATCGACCATGGTCGATTTGGAATAGGTAATAAAACCGAACCCACGTGATTTCTTAGTGCGGGGATCTTTCATTACAACAACGTCGACAACGCGACCCCATTTCTCAAAGTGGGACTTTAGGCCTTCATCAGTGGTGCGGTAATCCAAGCCACCGATGAACAATTTACGGAATTGCTCGGCCTCGTTAATTTGATCCTAAAGATAAAATAAAAGAAAAATGAAATTTTATACCTACACATACACACGTAAATTTTCATTCCTTCAAAAAGCAAAATGGCGGTCTCAATAGCAACCGAAGATTCTGGATTTTTTTCTTCCAGCTAAATTAATCTAAATAATATTGCCTTCTACTTACGTCGTTGTCGCCATTTTGATTTCCGTTTTGGTTGTTTGTCATTTTTCCCATAGATTTGAACTTTTTTGCAGCTGCTTTCTCTTTTTATTAATTCTAATTTGTTCACTAATCACTAGTGAACTTCACTGCCAAGATACGATTACGTCACGATGCTTTCAGCTCCAAGTAAAAACTACGAATGAACAAACCAGAAAATATCTACATCAGAATATCTATATATCAGAAGCGGAAGCAAGGTAGTTGAGTTGTATTTCGGTGTCGCAGTGTTGCCACAGGATGGCCTTACCAAAACACACGCGTGCTGCGTGTCGTATTGCATTGGGCTGTTAAATTTTTTGGTTGTTCTCGTATAAAGATTTTTTGTACCATTTAAATTACTATACACTGCGTTTACACAAGACAAATGCAAGAAGACAATTAAGAATATGTTTAGGTTTTCAGAAAAGGGAAACATTGTTTCAGTAACGTAGGTGTTCAGATAAATATAAGACAATACACTTTTTTTTTGCACTACCGAACCATATTTGTTTGTAATAGGCGTGTTTTAATTTGTATGGGGAGCTAAGCTCTATTAGTTCCCGATGAAGTTTGGTGCTTGTGTTCCTGTCTTAATTGACAGGCATGTTTTCGTTACAAGCTAGCACTTTTAGTTTAGCACTTTGCAACGAAAACAACTGACTTCCACTAACTGGCACATAAGCAATAAGTGGCAGATTTTCACTATCTGGTAGCAATGGTGTCATGAGTTGCGAAGAAAGAACAGTGCGAAACAGACAAAAAATTCATGAAAAGTATTTATAAAACATATATTTACTATTCTGTGTTCAATTGTTTACACTCTTTTGCAAATATTAAAATAATTTCCCATTTTTGTTCTTCTTCTTCCCGTTAATTCACAATAATTGATAAAATCTCTCCAAAAATGGGATACCATATTGCTAAATATAGGGTGCCCAATCTGGCAACATCATACTCGATTAAGACATGAACACAAGCACCAAACTTCATCGGGAACTAATAGTGCTTAAAAGTGCTTAGCTCCCCATACAAATTAAGCACTTATGGTGTAACGAAAACACGCCTCTTGTAAATCAGGACTACACGTGATAATAATCAACAATCGGGAAAAATCGGTCTGACAGCTACTCGCTGTACGATGTACGATGAGACATCTGAATTAAATGAATTTTCAAACGCGAAAAAAATGGTTTTCCTGAGACTGAACTTTTTTTGCACGTATCGATTGATATGCCTAATAGACATGTTTTCGTTACATGTTAGCGATTTTAGTTTAGCACTTTGCAACGAAAACAACTGACTTCCACTTACTGGCGCATAAGCAGTAAGTGGCGGATTTCGACTATCTGGTAGCAATGGTGTCAAGAGTTGCGAAGAAAGAACAGTGCGAAATAGACAAACAAATCGTGAAATGTATTTATAAAACATAAATTTACTATTCTATGTTCAATTGTTTACACTCCTTTTGCAAATATTAAAATAATTTTCCATTTTTGTTCTTCTTCTTCCCGTTAATTCACAATAATTTACAACAATCTCTGCAAAAATGAGATGTCTTACTGCGAAATATAGGATGCCCAATCTAGCAAGACCATACTCGATTAAGACAGGAACACAAGCACCAAACTTCATCGGGAACTAATAATACAAATTAAGCACCTATGGTGTAACGAAAACGCGCCTATTATATTCTTAACTTGATAATTTCAAAAAATCGATCTGAGTATACGTAAAATACCTTATTCGTTGAAATCAAGATCCTATTTTTTCGTCACTGATAGCTACTCGCTACTGGACGGTGCATCTATATAATTGAGTGTCTATCCCTGCGTTTACACAGGACAGTAGACAGAAGACAATAATGAAGAAAATACACTTGAAGTTCCTTTGTGAGTCTAGTTTCGTGCTCTGACTGTCCGAATTTACTGTCATCAAAAAATCAAAGGCAGTACGAAGACAATGAGATATGTGTAATAAGGCGTTCACACCAACCCGTTTGGGCTCATTGAGATGATTTCGTGCCAAAACGACTTGCTTTCCCCTTATAGAAATGTCAATCGAAACCGTCTCAATCGGAATGTTTTTCTCAATAACACGTCCCAAAACTGCATGTTGAAGTATGTGAACCCCCTTAAGTTGTCAATCTGTCACACACTGAACATGCTCAATCGGCATGTTTTTCTCAATAACACGTCCCAAAACTGCATGTTGAAGTATGTGAACCCCCTTAAGTTGTCAATCTGTCACACACTGAACATATACATTTCAAATTTTGTCAACAATAAAAATGGAAGCAAAAATTTAAATGGAATCTTTGTATGGCATCGAATAGTTGAATTCTCGTTGTGCATTGATTTGTGAGCACCAAATAATTTAACAATGCTTTTTTGGTACTTTCCATGTTTCTTTTTTATATTTTCAGTAAAAGTTGTTTGTACACAATACGTTGACATATACCATTTGAAAACATAATAAATTTCATAATTAAGCAGGCAACATGTGTGAACGATGAGATGTTTTCCCAAAACAAATGAGCCAAAACGGGTTGGTGTGAACGCCTTATAAGTGTATAAGTAAAAAAGTGTAAATGTATTGCTATTGTCTTCGCAAAACTGTCTGGTGTAAATCCCGGGTATGCTTTTGCTCTCTTCTGTTGACTGTACATATGACAACTTCGCTGTACACTGCCAAGTTTATTGTGCCATGGTAGATTGTCACGTAGTGGGAATTGAGTATATCGCCACGATACTTTTGTGCCACTAATTGCATCCTCGAAATTCTGTCAATGTGTGTTGTGGTGAACAGAGAACGAAGCCAAGTCAAAACTGTCGGCGTGACCCGACGTAAAATGGTCGCCTTCGGCGGCTTGTGGGCTAAAAACTGGCTGGCTTCGTTCTCTGGCGGTGAATCGACGCCAATTTTTTATATTACAATTGCAATAAAAATATTTTAAATGATCAAAACGGAAAATCTCGATGATTCCTACGAATATGAGGAAAAAGAGAAGGTATGTTGAACTTTCTTTCGACAAAGTCAATTGGATAAAGTACGATTTATTGGACCAATGTAGCTTACATCCAATGTAGTTACAATCGATTTGCTGAAAATAACACTGTGTTTGCCCCAAAGGGTGACATTTTTTCAGTTTTTGGGTTGTGCCCTCTAAAATGTATATCAGGAATTTATACCCTACACACTGTAGCGTATAGTTTGTGCATTTGGGAGGATGAGATGGATCCATCGCTTATTATTTTAATTACGTTATGAGATGTTTCAACTGTGTCCGTCTGTCCACGTATCCTTGTAATCAAAGTGTATATACATATGTATGTACATATATAAATTTCGATTACCCCCAGTTTGACGTCTGAGCGACATGGATTGTATATTTTATAACCAATCAGTACGAAAGCTTCTTAGTCCAAGAAAGACAACTTCCAAATTGAAAAAATGTTCATAAACTAGCCCTTAATTTCTGTTGAGGACTTTTGAAGATTCGGAATATGGGACGGGGGCGATAGATTCATATACATGTATATGTATATAGGGGCTTCCTAAGTTGATAGCGGCCACGAATTGGCTGCCATTTATTCGGTCTTCCAATTCTGGCCAAAAATATTTTTCTAACATGCACGATAACGCTCTGCATTGACGTTACTATGATGATTGTTTTCATCGACGAAAAATAAAAATATTTGACATAAAGATACGAAATTGTTATGTCCCTATTGAAAATCCCGATATATCGTTCATTCCACGTCTAATCGAATGATTTTTCGAAAAATTCAGGGTGACATTCCCAATTGTCTTGAAAATTTGTATATGGGTTTAACTATGGAAATGAAACATCTTGTAGTTGGCGAGAAAAAAACTAAATTTTGTTCAGATTTTATAAACATATGAAATCGGGTGGACGGAATTTTACAAATTATTGTAAGGTTCTGACTTGTACTTTCAAACACATAAATTAATGCTCTTTAATTTGCATTTTTTAAATGCATCAGTTGCATATCGTCATCAGAAACGAAAAAGGGCCTATCATCATGTTTGAAAATTTTACAGGAGAAGCAAAAAACTAAATAAAATGAAAAGTGCTGTCGTCAGAAAAACGGGGTTTTCAGGATAATATCTAAACATTAATGATGCATATATAAAATCACACAAACATGATTTATAACTTCTTTGTGAAAATTGCGTGAAATAGGATTTTTTAACTATGAAAAAAGAAGTAATTTGTTCTTAGGCCCTTTTGAAATTCGTTTATAAATTGCCCATTTTTAATATTACGCAGCTAAAAATTCGTCAGGATGCGTATTTTGATGCAGTGTACCGAAATACATCAAAATCTGAATTTCCATTTTTCTTGTTGTTACGCCCTTTTTCGTTTCTGATGACGATATGCAACTTTATTTTGCATCCTGCACATCAATGACACCAACTGAAAATTCTGAGAAATATATGGTCATGTAGCCCCATTTGTCCTAAACTGACCCCATAAATTTCAAGATGATGTTCACAGTCGTTATTTTTTAAAATAATATTTAATAAAAAATGCCATGGATTTCCCTTCAAAAACTATGAAAAATATTGAAATCACAAAATAGAAAGAATAATTCCAATAAAAAACAATTTAGATTTCTGACTTTTTTAGTAAAATGCTATTTCCTGGTCCAGTATGCAAATTAAAAGGAAAAAAATATAACGATATTTTCAAATATTGGCGAATTTTCGCATATATCTAGGATGTCCTAGTCAAAACCTTTAAGAAGCGCTCTAATTTGTATAAATCCACAAGTGTATTTTTTAAATGTTCAGCTTTCATTTTGAATTTGTGAGGATACATAACTACATATCGTCATCAGAAACGAAAAAGGGCGTAACAACAAGAAAAAAGGAAATTCAGTTTTTAATGGGTTTCGGTACACTGCATTAAAATACACATCCTGACAAAATTTTAGCGACCTACTATCAACAATAGCGAAATTATTGACGAAATTCAAAAGGGCCTAACAACAAATTATTTCTATTTTCATAGTTAAAAATTCTTATTTCACGCAATTTTCAGAAACAGGTTGCAAATCATGTTTGAATTTATATATGCATCATTATGGTTAGGTATTATCCTGAAAACCCCGTTTTTCTTACAACAACATTTTTCTTTATTTTAGATTTTTGATTTTCCTGAAAAATTTTCAAATATGATGATAGGCCCTTTTTCATTTCTAATGACGATATGTATGTAGATTTTTTCACAGAATTTTAAGTTGGTGTCATTGAGGTGTAAAACGCAAATTAAATTTGCAGATGCATGAACAACAACGACATTTAAAATGAGTTCAATTCTAAAAATCAGTTCACGCGTTCCTTTAATGCATAAATCGAACCGTACGCCTTTTGACAATATTTTCCTATTTTGCAGATGTAATAACCCCTGATTGCAGATGTAATAACATCTTAAGAAAATGTTTGTATTTTCTTCGTATTTTTATTTTGAGAAGAGACTCGAAATGCAAATTTATTTTGAATTCGGGAATGGTGACCTAAAAAAGGTGTTCCGTTTGATATGGAATGAACGAAAAATGGGTTTCTTAATTTTGGATTTCAGGTTTCTGATCGTCATCAGAAACGAAAAAGCGCCTATCATTATCGGGTCTGTTCTGTAGCAAGGTGATTTGAAATCACGGTGATTTTAAAATCACCGGCGACTTACAATCACTGTTGGAGTTCGAAATCGCCCGGTTTATTATTCATAGCCTCCCAAAAAAGATTGTTAAAAATATGTTCGGGTGATTTCGAACTCCACAAGTGATGCTAAGTCGCCGGTGATTTTAAAATCACCGTGATTTCAAATCGCCGTGATTACAGAACAGACCCGTATATTTTATAACTTTACAGGAGAAGCAAAAAAGTAAATAAAACAAAAAGTACTGTCGTTAGAAAAACGGGGTTTTCAGGATAATATCTAAACATAATGATGCATATATAAAATCACACAAATATGATTTATAACTTTTTTGTCAAAATTGCGTGAAATAGGATATTTAAACTATGAAAAAAGAAGTAATTTTTTGTTAGACCCTTTTGAATTTCGTTATAAATTCACCATTTTTATTATTTCGCAGCTAAACATTTTCAGGATGTGTATTTTGATGCAGTGTGCCGAAATCCATCAAAAACTGAATTTCCATTTTTCTTGTTGTCACGCCCTTTTTCGTTTCTGATGACGATACACATACATTGAAATAGATTGCAAATTAGATTTTTCATTTGAGACTGTGATTTTTTTTCAATTAAAAATGATATTTTTTTCATTTGTTGAAACTGACAAAATTTTTTTTAAAATTAAGATTTACTAAATTTATGCACAACGGAAACACCTAAGAAACGTAGTGTTGCATTTTACGCGGACTCTGAAAAGAATAATTTGCAAAACTATATGATATGAGAAGCAAAGCTCTATATCATAGAGGAAGTTTTTCGTGCATATTGCTTTGAAAAAGGAAAATAGAGTTTACTCGATTTAAATTGGAAATATCCTTATTCCAAATGAATTTAGCCTATTCCAAATAAAATTTGTTCTTCACCTCGCCACGAGCTCGGGCATCGTTAAGGATACATACAGCATTGTAACATTAGCACTCTACATTAACTTAACAAATGAAATTTAGTTGATTTCCAATGCAAAATCTCATGGTGATTTCTTTTCTGAAAAAAATGTTGCACCTTCGACGAGAAATTCTGAAAAATATTTGGTCTTTTCAGTGGAACTGATGTGATGTTGTCCCTCGAATTAAACTTAGCTCCTATTTCAAATTTCCAAGATGTGGTACAAAAGTCCTGTTTTCGTGGAAAGGAAAAGGAAAACTTTGCAGAAAATAAATCACCATAAGTTTTGTGTGAAGTTTTGTGAATTTAAATATATTTGAATACTGTATAGCTAACATCAAAGGTAAAATCCTAACTTTAAGTTTAATTTTTCTCGATTAATATTGAAAATAGAGTAATACAGGGTTTTCCAACAAGAGGTGTTATTTTGAATTAACCCGGTATTTCGGTAGCTGTCACTTTTGAAGCTTTTATTCTTTGACATTTGACAAGTTGAAACTACGCCATTACTAAAAATGGAACGATACATGATTCAACAACGCACTGAAATTATGAAAATTCACTACAAAAATGGTGAAAATCTGAAATGGTGAAATCCGGAATTCCATCGAAAAATCATCTTGACTGATGAGGCCCATTTCCACCTCGGTGGCTACGTCAACAAGCAAAATTGTCGCATCTGGGGCTCGGAAAACCCAAGAGTTATTGTTGAGAAGCCTATCCATCCTCAACTTGTGACTTTTTGGTGCGGTTTATGGTACGGCGGGGTTATTGGACTTTACTTTTTCGAAAATGAGGTTGGATCAACAGTTACGGTGAATGGATTGCGCTATCGAGAGATGATTAATGATTTTTTTTATTGTCGGAGTTGGATGGTATTGATCTGGACAACGTTTACTTTCAACAAGACGGCGCTACGTGCCACACAAGTAACGAAACCATTGCTCTGTTACGGGAAAGTTTTCGGACCGTGTTATCTCTCGAAGAGGTGATCACAATTGGCCACAGAGATCTTGTGATTTAACACCTTACCAGCGTCGATTCAAAATCACAAAGATAGAATTCGTGAGGCTATCGAGGACATAGATAGGGCAGCCACTTTGCGATTTGGTTATGGAAAATTTCATGAAAAGGATGTTGTCTTGTAAGCGTGGTCGTGGTGGCCATTTGGCTGACGTTGTTTTTCATTATTAACGGCATACCTTCCTCTTTATTATGAAATAAACAACCGATCATTTATCTTAAAAAATTGAATTTTTCTTTGAATACCAAAATAACACCTCTTGTTGGAAAATATTTATATATATTTTTTTTAAAATGTAAAAATTAAGAACTTTGTTCATAATATTTTATTGAAAGTTTGAGGAACGTTTTTACATTGAAAATCAGTTCAACAAACCTCTCATAACTCATGAATAAAACCCAAAATGTTTATGGTCAATCGCTTAATTTTTATAAATGTTTACTTGCTGCTTAGTATGTACTAATACACGACCCAACGAACCTGCGTGAAGATACCGACGTCGGTAACTTTCGATAACTACCGATAACACGAAATAACAGGGTGACACAGAGAAGCGTAAAACCGTATTTAGAAGGCAAAAGTACGCCTTTTATCAACTGTTATGGCCCACTGACAGTAGAAAAAGTTACCGACGGCTGAAAAATTCTAAATAAATATTAATTTTATTGTGCAAAATGACAAAAATAAATGTTTTTAATGCATGTTACGTACACGACGTGAAACTTGAACAACTTTGGGATCATATTAAATCACCCATATATGGAAATGTGTCATTATTTATCCAAATTATTGATTCCAATTTCCACTGAAGGTCAGGACATAAATAGCTTCCTGGAGATCCAATGGTACAATTTAAGACACCGACTTGTACCTCAAATAAAAGAGGGGATCAAGACGAACACGTTGGTGTGTACTTTGTACCAAGAATCGGTTTTTGGTGGAACAAACTTTCATGATTACTGTAGGAAAGGGTGTGGCAAGGACACTAATTCCTACCGACGGGACCAAAGGACACGATTTAAGATTCCGACTTGCACCTCAAATTAAAGAGGGGATCAAGACGAACACGTTGGTGTGTAGTTTATGCCAACAATCGGTTTTTGGTAGAACAAACCTTCCCGATTTCTGTATAAAATGGGGCGGCCCAAGGACACTAATTCCCACCGACGGGGCCTAAGGACACGATTTAAGATTCCCACTTGTACCTCAAATGAAAGAGGGGATCAAGACGAACACGTTGGTGTGTAGTTTGTGCCAAGAATCAGTTTTTGCTTGAACAAACTTTCCTGATTACTGTAGGAAAGGGGGTGGCAAGGACACTAATTCCTACCGACGGGACCCAAGGACACGATTTAAGATTCCGACTTGCACCTCAAATTAAAGAGGAAATAAAGACGAAGACGGTGGTGTGTAGTTTATGCCAGGAATCGGTTTTTGGTAGACCAAACTTTAGCTATTTTAGTTTCGAAGTGGGGGTCAGGACACTAATTCCCACCGACGGGACCTAAGGACACGATTTAAGATTCCGACTTGTACCTCAAATTAAAGACGGAATCAAGACGAATACATCGGCGTACTATTTGTTCACAGAATCGCTTTTTTGGTGAACAAACATTCCAGATCTCTTTTTCGAAGTGGGGGTCAGGACACTAATTCCCACCGACGGGACCTAAGGACACGATTTAAGATCCCGACTTGTACCTCAGATTAAAGACGGAATCAAGACGAATACATCGGCGTACTATTTGTTCACAGAATCGCTTTTTTGTTGAACAAACTTTCTCGATTTCAGTTTCGAAGTGGGGGTCAGGACACTAATTCCCACCGACGGGACCTAAGGACACGATTTAAGATTCCGACTTGTACCTCAAATTAAAGACGGAATCAAGACGAATACATCGGCGTACTATTTGTTCAAAGAATCGCTTTTTTGTTGAACAAACATTCCAGATCTCTTTTTCGAAGTGGGGGTCAGGACACTAATTCCCACCGACGGGACCTAAGGACACGATTTAAGATTCCGACTTGTACCTCAAATTAAAGACGGAATCAAGACGAATACATCGGCGTACTATTTGTTCAAAGAATCGCTTTTTTGTTGAACAAACTTTCCAGATCTCTGTTTCGAAGTGGGGGTCAGGACACTAATTCCCACCGACGGGACCTAAGGACACGATTTAAGATTCCGACTTGTACCTCAAATTAAAGACGGAATCAAGACGAATACATTGGCGTACTATTTGTTCAAAGAATCGCTTTTTTGTTGAACAAACTTTCCAGATCTCTGTTTCGAAGTGGGGGTCAGGACACTAATTCCCACCGACGGGACCTAAGGACACGATTTAAGATTCCGACTTGTACCTCAAATTAAAGACGGAATCAAGACGAATACATTGGCGTACTATTTGTTCAAAGAATCGCTTTTTTGTTGAACAAACTTTCCAGATCTCTGTTTCGAAGTGGGGGTCAGGACACTAATTCCCACCGACGGGACCTAAGGACACGATTTAAGATTCCGACTTGTACCTCAAATTAAAGACGGAATCAAGACGAATACGTCGGCGTACTATTTGTTCACAGAATCGCTTTTTTGTTGAACAAACTTTCTCGATTTCCGTTTCGAAGTGGGGGTCAGGACACTAATTCCCACCGACGGGACCTAAGGACACGATTTAAGATTCCGACTTGTACCTCAAATTAAAGACGGAATCAAGACGAATACATTGGCGTACTATTTGTTCAAAGAATCGCTTTTTTGTTGAACAAACTTTCCAGATCTCTGTTTCGAAGTGGGGGTCAGGACACTAATTCCCACCGACGGGACCTAAGGACACGATTTAAGATTCCGACTTGTACCTCAAATTAAAGACGGAATCAAGACGAATACGTCGGCGTACTATTTGTTCACAGAATCGCTTTTTTGTTGAACAAACTTTCTCGATTTCCGTTTCGAAGTGGGGGTCAGGACACTAATTCCCACCGACGGGACCTAAGGACACGATTTAAGATTCCGACTTGTACCTCAAATTAAAGACGGAATCAAGACGAATACATTGGCGTACTATTTGTTCAAAGAATCGCTTTTTTGTTGAACAAACTTTCCAGATCTCTGTTTCGAAGTGGGGGTCAGGACACTAATTCCCACCGACGGGACCTAAGGACACGATTTAAGATTCCGACTTGTACCTCAAATTAAAGACGGATTCAAGACGAATACATCGGGGTACTACTTGTTCACAGAATCGCTTTTTTGGTGAACAAACATTCCAGATCTCTTTTTCGAAGTGGGGGTCAGGACACTAATTCCCACCGACGGGACCTAAGGACACGATTTAAGATTCCGACTTGTACCTCAAATTAAAGACGGATTCAAGACGAATACATCGGCGTACTACTTGTTCACAGAATCGCTTTTTTGTTGAACAAACTTTCTCGATTTCAGTTTCGAAGTGGGGGTCAGGACACTAATTCCCACCGTCGGGACCTAAGGACACGATTTAAGACATCAACGCATGCCTAAAAGGAGATCCCAAAATGGGATCAGAACGTCCTGCCCATTCAAAAATTTCATTTTTGTTAAAAAAACATTACCAATTCTGTTTTGCAAATTGGTAGAAATAATTTGAATGTATAATTTGTATGTTCACAAAGGCAAGGTAAGGCATACGTAGTCGTAACTTATATTTGCCGTAGCCGTAACGTTGCCCGCTGAAGCGATTGAAGAACGTGCCATATGACACAGAAATTCACTTAAAAACTTAATTTTATTTTATTTTTAGTTGCTCTCATTTTAACGTTTTATTATTTATGTAGAATTCAATTGAATATTTATAGAATTGAATAACAAAAACCGACTATTCAAGAAAGCGTCACCTTGCGTTTTTCATCGACAACATCCATTTACCGCATACCATGGCAACCTTGCATTCGTTTGTACATGGATGATGCTGATACAAATCGCCTGGTGGCGCTTTGTTGAATTGGCGCAAATAGAACACACACACATACCTATGTATGTATGTATACATTTATTTACGAATGGGAAAATGAAAAAAGAGTAACATAAATGGTATGCATACATACATATGTATGCTTGTATCTTGCAGTCACAGTTCGCAAAACTAAAGCATTTTTGGGTCGTCGTAAAGCACCTTGTCTGTCGGACCGCAATGCAGAAATTGGTGGAAAAATTCGAGCTGTTGGGACAAGACAAGCTGCTGTAGCCCAAAGTGTTGAAGAAAGCCCAGGTTTGTCCATTCCTCGTCGTTCTTTGGAATTGGGCTAAAGACATGGGCTTATAAAGGGCTTTAAGGCTTATAAAGTTCAGTTAACACAAGAACTCAAGCCGGCCGATCATCAACAACGTCGTGTCTTTGCTGATTGGGTCCTTGAAATGCATGAAAATTATCCGGAATTCCATCGAAAAATCATCTTGACTGATGAAGCCCATTTCCACCTCGGTGGCTACGTCAACAAGCAAAATTGTCGCATCTGGGGCTTGGAAAACCCAAGTGTTATTGTTGAGAAGCCTCTACATCCTCAACGTGTGACTGTTTGGTGCGGTTTGTGGTACGGCGGGGTCATTGGACCTTACTTTTTCGAAAATGAGGTTGGATCAACAGATATGGATTGCGATATCGATGGATGATTAATGATTTGTTATGGTCGGAGTTGGATGCTATTGATCTGGACAACGTTTACTTTCAACAAGACGGCGCTGCGTGCCACACAAGCAACGAGAACATTGCTCTGTTATGGGAAAAGTTTCTCGATGAGGTGAACACAATTGGCCAACGAGATCTCGTGAAAGATAAGGTCTACGCCAACAGCTCAGCGTCGATTCAAGGCCTCAAAGATATAATTCGTGAGGCCATCGAGGACATAGGGCAGCCACTTTGCGATTTGGTTATGGAAAATTTCATGAAAAGTATATGGTATTAAACAAATGAATTGTTGCGAGAAAAGTTTGGAGATTCGATTATTCAAGAAATTGATTTAACTCCATTAGACTATTTCTTGTGGGGTTTATTTGACTGTCTTCAAGCTTTTCAAGTCAATATTGAACGAGCCATTCATGATACAACCTGATTTAGTGGAAAAATGCTCGAAAATTGGGTTCATCGAATTCGTTCCTGCAGACGAAGTCGTGGAGGCCAGTTGAATGACGTTTTATTTAGAACTTAATTGTATCGATTGTACTTCACATAAAAAAAATAACTTTTGAATTTCCTTAACAATATGTTTTTTTTTTCAAAGAAATCATATCACACTTATTGGAAACCCTGTATATATTTGTTTATATCTAAATCTGAACTGATTTCCCACAAATAAAGCAGTATTCGCTGCCAAATTAAGAAACTTCTTTCCAAAAGCCCAGTGTCGATTCAAGACCTCAAAGGTAGATTCGTGAGGCTATCGAAGACATAGGGCAGCCACTTAGCGATTTGGTTATGGACAATTTCATGAAAAGGATATGATATTAAACAAATGAATTGTTGCGAGAAAATTTTTGAGATTCGATTATTTCAAGAAATTGTGATATTGAATGGCCTCCAAGAAGTTGTGATTTAACTCCATTAGACTATTTCTTGTGGGGGTTATTTGAAATCATATCACACCTATTGGAAACCCTGTATATATTTGTTTATATCTAAATCTGAACTGATTTCCCACAAATAAAGCAGTCTTTCGAAATAAACCAGACTGTCTTCAAGATTTACAAGACAATATTGAATGTGCCATTCATGACATACGACCTGATTTAGTGGAAACATGTTCGAAAATTGGGTTCATCGAATTCGTTGCTGCAGAAGAAGTCGTGGAGAACATTTGAATGACGTTTTGTTTAGAACTTAATTGCATCGATTGTACTTCACATAAAAAAATAACTTTTGAATTTCCTTAACAATATGTTTTTTTTCAAAGAAATCATATCACACTTATTGGAAAGCCTGTATATATTTGTTTATATCTAAGTCTGAACTGATTTTCCCCAATTTAAGCAGTATTCGCTGCCAAATTAAGAAACTTCTTTCCAAAAGCCCAGTGTCGATTCAAGACCTCAAAGATAGATTCGTGAGTCTATCGAAGACATAGGGCAGCCACTTTGCGATTTGGTTATGGAAAATTTCATGAAAAGTATATGGTATTAAACAAATGAATTGTTGCGAGAAAAGTTTGGAGATTCGATTATTCAAGAAATTGATTTAACTCCATTAGACTATTTCTTGTGGGGTTTATTTGACTGTCTTCAAGCTTTTCAAGTCAATATTGAACGAGCCATTCATGATACAACCTGATTTAGTGGAAAAATGCTCGAAAATTGGGTTCATCGAATTCGTTCCTGCAGACGAAGTCGTGGAGGCCAGTTGAATGACGTTTTATTTAGAACTTTATTGTATCAATTGTACTTCACATAAAAAAAAATAACTTTTGAATTTCCTTAACAATATGTTTTTTTTTTCAAAGAAATCATATCACACTTATTGGAAACCCTGTATATATTTGTTTATATCTAAATCTGAACTGATTTCCCACAAATAAAGCAGTATTCGCTGCCAAATTAAGAAACTTCTTTCCAAAAGCCCAGTGTCGATTTAAGACCTCAAAGATAGAATTCGTGATGCCATCGAGGACATAGGGCAGCCACTTTGCGACTTGTTTATGGAAAATTTCATGAAAAGGATATGGTATTAAACAAATGAATTGTTGCGAGAAACATTTGGAGATTCGATTATTTCAAGAAATTGTGATATTGAATGGCCTCCAAGAAGTTGTGATTTAACTCCATTAGACTATTTCTTGTGGGGGTTATTTGAAGTCATTGGTCTTTCGAAATAAACCAGACTGTCTTCAAGATCTACAAGTCAATATTGAATGTGCCATTCATGACATACGACCTGATTTAGTGGAAAAATGTTCGAAAATTGTGTTTATTGAATTCGTTCCTGCAGAAGAAGTCGTGGAGTCCATTTGAATGACGTTTTATTTAGAACTTAATTGCATCGATTGTACTTCACATAAAAAAATAACTTTTGAATTTCCTTAACAATATGTTTTTTTTCAAAGAAATCATATCACACTTATTGGAAACCCTGTATATATTTGTTTATATCTAAATCTGAACTGATTTCCCACAAATAAAGCAGTATTCGTTATTTGTTATTCAATTCTATAAATATTCAATTGAATTCTACATAAATAATAAAACGTTAAAATGAGAGCAACTAAAAATAAAATAAAATTAAGTTTTTAAGTGAATTTCTGTGTCATATGGCACGTTCTTCAATCGCTTCAGCGGGCAACGTTACGGCTACGGCAAATATAAGTTACGACTACGTATGCCTTACCTTGCCTTTGTGAACATACAAATTATACATTCAAATTATTTCTACCAATTTGCAAAACAGAATTGGTAATGTTTTTTTTAACAAAAATGAAATTTTTGAATGGGCAGGACGTTCTGATCCCATTTTGGGATCTCCTTTTAGGCATGCGTTGATGTCTTAAATCGTGTCCTTAGGTCCCGACGGTGGGAATTAGTGTCCTGACCCCCACTTCGAAACTGAAATCGAGAAAGTTTGTTCAACAAAAAAGCGATTCTGTGAACAAGTAGTACGCCGATGTATTCGTCTTGAATCCGTCTTTAATTTGAGGTACAAGTCGGAATCTTAAATCGTGTCCTTAGGTCCCGTCGGTGGGAATTAGTGTCCTGACCCCCACTTCGAAAAAGAGATCTGGAATGTTTGTTCACCAAAAAAGCGATTCTGTGAACAAGTAGTACCCCGATGTATTCGTCTTGAATCCGTCTTTAATTTGAGGTACAAGTCGGAATCTTAAATCGTGTCCTTAGGTCCCGTCGGTGGGAATTAGTGTCCTGACCCCCACTTCGAAACAGAGATCTGGAAAGTTTGTTCAACAAAAAAGCGATTCTTTGAACAAATAGTACGCCAATGTATTCGTCTTGATTCCGTCTTTAATTTGAGGTACAAGTCGGAATCTTAAATCGTGTCCTTAGGTCCCGTCGGTGGGAATTAGTGTCCTGACCCCCACTTCGAAACGGAAATCGAGAAAGTTTGTTCAACAAAAAAGCGATTCTGTGAACAAATAGTACGCCGACGTATTCGTCTTGATTCCGTCTTTAATTTGAGGTACAAGTCGGAATCTTAAATCGTGTCCTTAGGTCCCGTCGGTGGGAATTAGTGTCCTGACCCCCACTTCGAAACAGAGATCTGGAAAGTTTGTTCAACAAAAAAGCGATTCTTTGAACAAATAGTACGCCAATGTATTCGTCTTGATTCCGTCTTTAATTTGAGGTACAAGTCGGAATCTTAAATCGTGTCCTTAGGTCCCGTCGGTGGGAATTAGTGTCCTGACCCCCACTTCGAAACAGAGATCTGGAAAGTTTGTTCAACAAAAAAGCGATTCTTTGAACAAATAGTACGCCGATGTATTCGTCTTGATTCCGTCTTTAATTTGAGGTACAAGTCGGAATCTTAAATCGTGTCCTTAGGTCCCGTCGGTGGGAATTAGTGTCCTGACCCCCACTTCGAAAAAGAGATCTGGAATGTTTGTTCAACAAAAAAGCGATTCTTTGAACAAATAGTACGCCGATGTATTCGTCTTGATTCCGTCTTTAATTTGAGGTACAAGTCGTAATCTTAAATCGTGTCCTTAGGTCCCGTCGGTGGGAATTAGTGTCCTGACCCCCACTTCGAAACTGAAATCGAGAAAGTTTGTTCAACAAAAAAGCGATTCTTTGAACAAATAGTACGCCGATGTATTCGTCTTGATTCCGTCTTTAATTTGAGGTACAAGTCGGAATCTTAAATCGTGTCCTTAGGTCCCGTCGGTGGGAATTAGTGTCCTGACCCCCACTTCGAAACAGAGATCTGGAAAGTTTGTTCAACAAAAAAGCGATTCTTTGAACAAATAGTACGCCAATGTATTCGTCTTGATTCCGTCTTTAATTTGAGGTACAAGTCGGAATCTTAAATCGTGTCCTTAGGTCCCGTCGGTAGGAATTAGTGTCCTTGCCAACACATTTCTTACAGTAATCGCGAAAGTTTGTTCAACAAAAAAGCGATTCTTTGCACAAATAATTAACCGATTTATTCGTCTTGATACCCTCTTTAATTTGATGTACAAGTCGGAATCTTAAATCGTGTCCTTAGGTCCCATCGGGGGGAATTAGTGTCCTTGCCACCACATTTCTTACAGTAATTGTGAAAGTTTGTTCAACAAAAAAGCGATTCTTTGAACAAATAATTAACCGATTTATTCGTCTTGATACCCTCTTTAATTTGATGTACAAGTCGGAATCTTAAATCGTGTCCTTAGGTCCCGTCGGTAGGAATTAGTGTCCTTGCCACCCCCTTTCCTACAGTAATCAGGAAAGTTTGTTCAAGCAAAACCGATTCATGGCACAAACTACACACCAACGTGTTCGTCTTGATCCCCTCTTTCATTTGAGGTACAAGTGGGAATCTTAAATCGTGTCCTTAGGTGCCGTCGGTGGGAATTAGTGTCCTGACCCCCACTTCGAAACTGAAACCGAGAAAGTTTGCTCAACAAAAAACCGATTCTTTGAGCAAGTAATACACTGATGTATTCCTCTTGATTCCCTCTTTAATTTGTGGTACTAGCCGGAATCTTAAATCGTGTCCTTGGTTCCCGTCCGTAGGAATTAGTGTCCTTGCCACCACATTTCTTACAGTAATCGCGAAAGTTTGTACAACAAAAAAGCGATTCTTTGAACAAGTAGTACACCGATGTATTCGTCTTGATTCCGTCTTTAATTTGAGGTACAAGTCGGAATCTTAAATCGTGTCCTTAGGTCCCGTCGGTGGGAATTAGTGTCCTGACCCCCACTTCGAAACTGAAACCGAGAAAGTTTGTTCAACAAAAAAGCGATTCTTTGAACAAAAAGTACACTGATGTATTCCTCTTGATACCCTCTTTAATTTGAGGTACAAGTCGGAATCTTAAATCGTGTCCTTAGGTGCCGTCGGTGGGAATTAGTGTCCTGACCCCCACTTCGAAACTGAAATCGAGAAAGTTTGTTCAACAAAAAAGCGATTCTGTGAACAAATAGTACGCCGATGTATTCGTCGTGATTCCGTCTTTAATTTGAGGTACAAGTCGGAATCTTAAATCGTGTCCTTAGGTCCCGTCGGTGGGAATTAATGTCCTGACCCCCACTTCGAAACTGAAATCGAGAAAGTTTGTCCAACAAAAAACCGATTCTTTGAGCAAGTAATACACTGATGTATTCCTCTTGATTCCCTCTTTAATTTGTGGTACTAGTCGGAATCTTAAATCGTGTCCTTGGTTCCCGTCGGTGGGAATTAATGTCCTGACCCCCACTTCGAAACTGAAATCGAGAAAGTTTGTTCAACAAAAAACCGATTCTTTGAGCAAGTAATACACTGATGTATTCCTCTTGATTCCCTCTTTAATTTGTGGTACTAGTCGGAATCTTAAATCGTGTCCTTAGGTCCCGTCGGTGGGAATTAGTGTCCTGACCCCCACTTCGAAACTGAAACCGAGAAAGTTTGCTCAACAAAAAACCGATTCTTTGAGCAAGTAATACACTGATGTATTCCTCTTGATTCCCTCTTTAATTTGTGGTACTAGCCGGAATCTTAAATCGTGTCCTTGGTTCCCGTCGGTAGGAATTAGTGTCCTTGCCACCACATTTCTTACAGTAATCGCGAAAGTTTGTACAACAAAAAAGCGATTCTTTGAACAAGTAGTACACCGATGTATTCGTCTTGATTCCGTCTTTAATTTGAGGTACAAGTCGGAATCTTAAATCGTGTCCTTAGGTCCCGTCGGTGGGAATTAGTGTCCTGACCCCCACTTCGAAACTGAAACCGAGAAAGTTTGTTCAACAAAAAAGCGATTCTTTGAACAAAAAGTACACTGATGTATTCCTCTTGATACCCTCTTTAATTTGAGGTACAAGTCGGAATCTTAAATCGTGTCCTTAGGTGCCGTCGGTGGGAATTAGTGTCCTGACCCCCACTTCGAAACTGAAATCGAGAAAGTTTGTTCAACAAAAAAGCGATTCTGTGAACAAATAGTACGCCGATGTATTCGTCGTGATTCCGTCTTTAATTTGAGGTACAAGTCGGAATCTTAAATCGTGTCCTTAGGTCCCGTCGGTGGGAATTAATGTCCTGACCCCCACTTCGAAACTGAAATCGAGAAAGTTTGTTCAACAAAAAACCGATTCTTTGAGCAAGTAATACACTGATGTATTCCTCTTGATTCCCTCTTTAATTTGTGGTACTAGTCGGAATCTTAAATCGTGTCCTTGGTTCCCGTCGGTGGGAATTAATGTCCTGACCCCCACTTCGAAACTGAAATCGAGAAAGTTTGTTCAACAAAAAACCGATTCTTTGAGCAAGTAATACACTGATGTATTCCTCTTGATTCCCTCTTTAATTTGTGGTACTAGTCGGAATCTTAAATCGTGTCCTTAGGTCCCGTCGGTGGGAATTAGTGTCCTGACCCCCACTTCGAAACAGAGATCTGGAAAGTTTGTTCAACAAAAAAGCGATTCATTGAACAAATAGTACGCCGATGTATTCGTCTTGATTCCGTCTTTAATTTGAGGTAGAAGTCGGAATCTTAAATCGTGTCCTTAGGTCCCGTCGGTGGGAATTAGTGTCCTGACCCCCACTTCGAAACAGAGATCTGGAAAGTTTGTTCAACAAAAAAGCGATTCTTTGAACAAATAGTACGCCGATGTATTCGTCTTGATTCCGTCTTTAATTTGAGGTACAAGTCGGAATCTTAAATCGTGTCCTTAGGTCCCGTCGGTGGGAATTAGTGTCCTGACCCCTACTTCGAAACAGAGATCTGGAAAGTTTGTTTAAAAAAAAAGCGATTCTTTGAACAAATAGTACGCCGATGTATTCGTCTTGATTCCGTCTTTAATTTGAGGTACAAGTCGGAATCTTAAATCGTGTCCTTAGGTCCCGTCGATGGGAATTAATGTCCTGACCCCCACTTCGAAACTGAAATCGAGAAAGTTTGTTCAACAAAAAACCGATTCTTTGAGCAAGTAGTACACCGATGTATTCGTCTTGATACCCCCTTTAATTTGAGGTACAAGTCGGAATCTTAAATCGTGTCCTTAGGTCCCGTCGGTGGGAATTAGTGTCCTTGCCACCACGTTTCTTACAGTAATCGCGAAAGTTTGTTCAACAAAAAAGTGATTATTTGAACAAATAATACACTGATGTATTCCTCTTGATTCCCTCTTTAATTTGAGGTACAAGTCGGAATCTTAAATCGTGTCCTTAGGTCCCGTCGGTGGGAATTAGTGTCCTGACCCCACTTCGAAATTAAAATAGCTAAAGTTTGTTCTACCAAAAACCGATTCTTGGCATAAACTACACACCACCGTCTTCGTCTCTATTTCCTCTTTAATTTGAGGTGCAAGTCGGAATCTTAAATCGTGTCCTTAGATCCCGTCGGTGGGAATTAGTGTCCTGACCCCCACTTCGAAACTGAAATCGAGAAAGTTTGTTTAACAAAAAAGCGATTCTGTGAACAAATAGTACGCCGATGTATTCGTCTTTATCCCGTCTTTAATTTGAGGTACAAGTCGGAATCTTAAATCGTGTCCTTAGGTCCCGTCGGTGGGAATTAGTGTCCTGACCCCTACTTCGAAACTGAAACCGAGAAAGTTTGTTCAACAAAAAAGCGATTCTTTGAACAAAAGGTACACTGATGTATTCCTCTTGATACCCTCTTTAATTTGAGGTACAAGTCGGAATCTTAAATCGTGTCCTTAGGTCCCGTCGGTGGGAATTAGTGTCCTGACCCCCACTTCGAAACTGAAATCGAGAAAGTTTGTTCAACAAAAAAGCGATTCTTTGAACAAAAAGTACACTGATGTATTCCTCTTGATACCCTCTTTAATTTGAGGTACAAGTCGGAATCTTAAATCGTGTCCTTAGGTCCCGTCGGTGGGAATTAGTGTCCTTGCCACCACGTTTCTTACAGTAATCGCGAAAGTTTGTTCAACAAAAAAGTGATTATTTGAACAAATAATACACTGATGTATTCCTCTTGATTCCCTCTTTAATTTGAGGTACAAGTCGGAATCTTAAATCGTGTCCTTAGGTCCCGTCGGTGGGAATTAGTGTCCTGACCCCACTTCGAAATTAAAATAGCTAAAGTTTGTTCTACCAAAAACCGATTCTTGGCATAAACTACACACCACCGTCTTCGTCTCTATTTCCTCTTTAATTTGAGGTGCAAGTCGGAATCTTAAATCGTGTCCTTAGGTCCCGTCGGTGGGAATTAGTGTCCTGACCCCCACTTCGAAACTGAAATCGAGAAAGTTTGTTTAACAAAAAAGCGATTCTGTGAACAAATAGTACGCCGATGTATTCGTCTTTATCCCGTCTTTAATTTGAGGTACAAGTCGGAATCTTAAATCGTGTCCTTAGGTCCCGTCGGTGGGAATTAGTGTCCTGACCCCTACTTCGAAACTGAAACCGAGAAAGTTTGTTCAACAAAAAAGCGATTCTTTGAACAAAAGGTACACTGATGTATTCCTCTTGATACCCTCTTTAATTTGAGGTACAAGTCGGAATCTTAAATCGTGTCCTTAGGTCCCGTCGGTGGGAATTAGTGTCCTGACCCCCACTTCGAAACTGAAATCGAGAAAGTTTGTTCAACAAAAAAGCGATTCTTTGAACAAAAAGTACACTGATGTATTCCTCTTGATACCCTCTTTAATTTGAGGTACAAGTCGGAATCTTAAATCGTGTCCTTAGGTCCCGTCGGTGGGAATTAGTGTCCTGACCCCCACTTCGAAACAGAGATCTGGAAAGTTTTTTCAACAAAAAAGCGATTCTTTGAACAAATAGTACGCTGATGTATTCTTCTTTATTTCGTCTTTAATTTGAGGTACAAGTCGGAATCTTAAATCGTGTCCTTAGGTCCCGTCGGTGGGAATTAGTGTCCTGACCCCCACTTCGAAACAGAGATCTGGAAAGTTTGTTCAACAAAAAAGCGATTCTGTGAACAAATAGTACGCCGATGTATTCGTCTTGATTCCGTCTTTAATTTGAGGTACAAGTCGGAATCTTAAATCGTGTCCTTAGGTCCCGTCGGTGGGAATTAGTGTCCTGACCCCCACTTCGAAACTGAAACCGAGAAAGTTTGCTCAACAAAAAACCGATTCTTTGAGCAAGTAATACACTGATGTATTCCTCTTGATTCCCTCGTTAATTTGTGGTACTAGTCGGAATCTTAAATCGTGTCCTTGGTTCCCGTCGGTAGGAATTAGTGTCCTTGCCACGACATTTCTTACAGTAATCGCGAAAGTTTGTACAACAAAAAAGCGATTCTTTGAACAAGTAGTACACCGATGTATTCGTCTTGATACCCCCTTTAATTTGAGGTACAAGTCGGAATCTTAAATCGTGTCCTTAGGTCCCGTCGGTAGGAATTAGTGTCCTTGCCACCACATTTCTTACAGTAATCGCGAAAGTTTGTACAACAAAAAAGCGATTCTTTGAACAAGTAGTACACCGATGTATTCGTCTTGATACCCCCTTTAATTTGAGGTACAAGTCGGAATCTTAAATCGTGTCCTTAGGTCCCGTCGGTGGGAATTAGTGTCCTTGCCACCACATTTCTTACAGTAATCGCGAAAGTTTGTTCAACAAAAAAGTGATTATTTGAACAAATAATACACTGATGTATTCCTCTTGATTCCCTCTTTAATTTGAGGTACAAGTCGGAATCTTAAATCGTGTCCTTAGGTCCCGTCGGTGGGAAGTAGTGTCCTGACCCCCACTTCGAAACTGAAATCGAGAAAGTTTGTTCAACAAAAAAGCGATTCTGTGAACAAATAGTACGCTGATGTATTCGTCTTTATCCCGTCTTTAATTTGAGGTACAAGTCGGAACCTTAAATCGTGTCCTTAGGTCCCGTCGGTGGGAATTAGTGTCCTGACCCCCACTTCGAAACTGAAACCGAGAAAGTTTGTTCAACAAAAAAGCGATTCTTTGAACAAAAAGTACACTGATGTATTCCTCTTGATACCCTCTTTAATTTGAGGTACAAGTCGGAATCTTAAATCGTGTCCTTAGGTCCCGTCGGTGGGAATTAGTGTCCTGACCCCCACTTCGAAACTGAAATCGAGAAAGTTTGTTCAACAAAAAAGCGATTCTGTGAACAAATAGTACGCCGATGTATTCGTCTTTATCCCGTCTTTAATTTGAGGTACAAGTCGGAATCTTAAATCGTGTCCTTAGGTCCCGTCGGTGGGAATTAGTGTCCTGACCCCCACTTCGAAACAGAGATCTGGAAAGTTTGTTCAACAAAAAAGCGATTCTTTGAACAAATAGTACGCCGATGTATTCGTCTTTATTCCGTCTTTAATTTGAGGTACAAGTCGGAATCTTAAATCGTGTCCTTAGGTCCCGTCGGTGGGAATTAGTGTCCTGACCCCCACTTCGAAACAGAGATCTGGAAAGTTTGTTCAAAAAAAAAAGCGATTCTGTGAACAAATAGTACGCCGATGTATTCGTCTTGATTCCGTCTTTAATTTGAGGTACAAGTCGGAATCTTAAATCGTGTCCTTAGGTCCCGTCGGGGGGAATTAGTGTCCTTGCCAACACATTTCTTACAGTAATCGCGAAAGTTTGTTCAACAAAAAAGCGATTCTTTGCACAAATAATTAACCGATTTATTCGTCTTGATACCCTCTTTAATTTGATGTACAAGTCGGAATCTTAAATCGTGTCCTTAGGTCCCATCGGGGGGAATTAGTGTCCTTGCCACCACATTTCTTACAGTAATTGTGAAAGTTTGTTCAACAAAAAAGCGATTCTTTGAACAAATAATTAACCGATTTATTCGTCTTGATACCCTCTTTAATTTGATGTACAAGTCGGAATCTTAAATCGTGTCCTTAGGTCCCGTCGGTAGGAATTAGTGTCCTTGCCACCCCCTTTCCTACAGTAATCAGGAAAGTTTGTTCAAGCAAAACCGATTCATGGCACAAACTACACACCAACGTGTTCGTCTTGATCCCCTCTTTCATTTGAGGTACAAGTGGGAATCTTAAATCGTGTCCTTAGGCCCCGTCGGTGGGAATTAGTGTCCTTGGGCCGCCCCATTTTATACAGAAATCAAGAAAGTTTGTTCTACCAAAAACCGATTCTTGGCATAAACTACACACCAACGTGTTCGTCTTTATTCCCTCTTTGATTAGAGGTGCAAGTCGGAATCTTAAATCGTGTCCTTTGGTCCCGTCGGTAGCAATTAGTGTCCTTACCACCCGCTTTCCTACAGTAATCATGAAAGTTTGTTCCACCAAAAACCGATTCGTGGTACAAAGTACACACCAACGTGTTCGTCTTGATGCCCTCTTTTATTTGAGGTACATGTCGGTGTCTTAAATTGTACCATTGGATCTCCAGGAAGCTATTTATGCCCTGACCTTCACTGGAAATTGAAATCAATAATTTGGATAAAGAATGACATATTTCCATATATGGGTGATTTAATATGATCCCAAAGTTGTTCAAGTTTCATTTCGTGTACGTAACATACATTAAAACAATTTATTTTTGTCATTTTGCACAATAAAATTAATATTTATTTAGGATTTGTCAGCCACCTGCGTGAAGATACCGACGTCGGTAACTTTCGATAACTTCCGATAACACGAAATAACAGGGTGACACAGAGAAGCGTAAAACCGTATATAGAAGGCAAAAGTACGCCTTTTATCAACTGTTATGGCCCACTGACAGTAAAAAAAGTTACCGACGGCTGAAAAATTCTAAATAAATATTAATTTTATTGTGCAAAATGACAAAAATAAATGTTTTTAATGCATGTTACGTACACGACGTGAAACTTGAACAACTTTGGGATCATATTAAATCACCCATATATGGAAATGTGTCATTATTTATCCAAATTATTGATTCCAATTTCCACTGAAGGTCAGGACATAAATAGCTTCCTGGAGATCCAATGGTACAATTTAAGACACCGACTTGCACCTCAAATAAAAGAGGGGATCAAGACGAACACGTTGGTGTGTACTTTGTACCAAGAATCGGTTTTTGGTGGAACAAACTTTCATGATTACTGTAGGAAAGGGGGTGGCAAGGACACTAATTCCTACCGACGGGACCAAAGGACACGATTTAAGATTCCGACTTGCACCTCAAATTAAAGAGGGGATCAAGACGAACACGTTGGTGTGTAGTTTATGCCAAGAATCGGTTTTTGGTAGAACAAACTTTCCCGATTTCTGTATAAAATGGGGCGGCCCAAGGACACTAATTCCCACCGACGGGGCCTAAGGACACGATTTAAGATTCCCACTTGTACCTCAAATGAAAGAGGGGATCAAGACGAACACGTTGGTGTGTAGTTTGTGCCAAGAATCAGTTTTTGCTTGAACAAACTTTCCTGATTACTGTAGGAAAGGGGGTGGCAAGGACACTAATTCCTACCGACGGGACCCAAGGACTCGATTTAAGATTCCGACTTGCACCTCAAATTAAAGAGGAAATAAAGACGAAGACGGTGGTGTGTAGTTTATGCCAGGAATCGGTTTTTGGTAGAACAAACTTTAGCTATTTTAGTTTCGAAGTGGGGGTCAGGACACTAATTCCCACCGACGGGACCTAAGGACACGATTTAAGATTCCGACTTGTACCTCAAATTAAAGACGGAATCAAGACGAATACATCGGCGTACTATTTGTTCAAAGAATCGCTTTTTTGTTGAACAAACTTTCCAGATCTCTGTTTCGAAGTGGGGGTCAGGACACTAATTCCCACCGACGGGACCTAAGGACACGATTTAAGATTCCGACTTGTACCTCAAGTTAAAGAGGCTATCAAGAGGAATACATCGGCGTACTATTTGTTCAAAGAATCGCTTTTTTGTTGAACAAACATTCCAGATCTCTTTTTCGAAGTGGGGGTCAGGACACTAATTCCCACCGACGGGACCTAAGGACACGATTTAAGATTCCGACTTGTACCTCAAATTAAAGACGGAATCAAGACGAATACATCGGCGTACTATTTGTTCAAAGAATCGATTTTTTGTTGAACAAACTTTCCAGATCTCTGTTTCGAAGTGGGGGTCAGGACACTAATTCCCACCGACGGGACCTAAGGACACGATTTAAGATTCCGACTTGTACCTCAAGTTAAAGAGGCTATCAAGAGGAATACATCGGCGTACTATTTGTTCAAAGAATCGCTTTTTTGTTGAACAAACATTCCAGATTTCTTTTTCGAAGTGGGGGTCAGGACACTAATTCCCACCGACGGGACCTAAGGACACGATTTAAGATTCCGACTTGTACCTCAAATTAAAGACGGAATCAAGACGAATACATCGGCGTACTACTTGTTCACAGAATCGCTTTTTTGTTGAACAAACTTTCTCGATTTCAGTTTCGAAGTGGGGGTCAGGACACTAATTCCCACCGACGGGACCTAAGGACACGATTTAAGATTCCGACTTGTACCTCAAATTAAAGAGGGTATCAAGAGGAATACATCAGTGTACTTTTTGTTCAAAGAATCGCTTTTTTGTTGAACAAACTTTCTCGATTTCAGTTTCGAAGTGGGGGTCAGGACACTAATTCCCACCGACGGGGCCTAAGGACACGATTTAAGATTCCGACTTGTACCTCAAATTAAAGACGGAATCAAGACGAATACATCGGCGTACTATTTGTTCACATAATCGCTTTTTTGTTGAACAAACTTTCTCGATTTCAGTTTCGAAGTGGGGGTCAGGACACTAATTCCCACCGACGGGACCTAAGGACACGATTTAAGATTCCGACTTGTACCTCAAATTAAAGACGGAATCAAGACGAATACATCGGCGTACTACTTGTTCACAGAATCGCTTTTTTGTTGAACAAACTTTCTCGATTTCAGTTTCGAAGTGGGGGTCAGGACACTAATTCCCACCGACGGGACCTAAGGACACGATTTAAGATTCCGACTTGTACCTCAAATTAAAGAGGGTATCAAGAGGAATACATCAGTGTACTTTTTGTTCAAAGAATCGCTTTTTTGTTGAACAAACTTTCTCGATTTCAGTTTCGAAGTGGGGGTCAGGACACTAATTCCCACCGACGGGGCCTAAGGACACGATTTAAGATTCCGACTTGTACCTCAAATTAAAGAGGGTATCAAGAGGAATACATCAGTGTACTTTTTGTTTAACAAACTTTCCAGATCTCTGTTTCGAAGTGGGGGTCAGGACACTAATTCCCACCGACGGGACCTAAGGACACGATTTAAGATTCCGACTTGTACCTCAAATTAAAGACGGAATCAAGACGAATACGTCGGCGTACTGTTTGTTCACAGAATCGCTTTTTTGTTGAACAAACTTTCTCGATTTCCGTTTCGAAGTGGGGGTCAGGACACTAATTCCCACCGACGGGACCTAAGGACACGATTTAAGATTCCGACTTGTACCTCAAATTAAAGACGGAATCAAGACGAATACATCGGCGTACTATTTGTTCAAAGAATCGCTTTTTTGTTGAACAAACATTCCAGATCTCTTTTTCGAAGTGGGGGTCAGGACACTAATTCCCACCGACGGGACCTAAGGACACGATTTAAGATTCCGACTTGTACCTCAAGTTAAAGAGGCTATCAAGAGGAATACATCGGCGTACTATTTGTTCAAAGAATCGCTTTTTTGTTGAACAAACATTCCAGATTTCTTTTTCGAAGTGGGGGTCAGGACACTAATTCCCACCGACGGGACCTAAGGACACGATTTAAGATTCCGACTTGTACCTCAAATTAAAGACGGTATCAAGAGGAATACATCAGTGTACATTCTGTTCAAAGAATCGCTTTTTTGTTGAACAAACTTTCTCGATTTCAGTTTCGAAGTGGGGGTCAGGACACTAATTCCCACCGACGGGACCTAAGGACACGATTTAAGATTCCGACTTGTACCTCAAATTAAAGACGGAATCAAGACGAATACATCGGCGTACTACTTGTTCACAGAATCGCTTTTTTGTTGAACAAACTTTCTCGATTTCAGTTTCGAAGTGGGGGTCAGGACACTAATTCCCACCGACGGGACCTAAGGACACGATTTAAGATTCCGACTTGCACCTCAAATTAAAGACGGAATCAAGACGAATACATCGGCGTACTATTTGTTCAAAGAATCGCTTTTTTGTTGAACAAACTTTCTAGATCTCTGTTTCGAAGTGGGGGTCAGGACACTAATTCCCACCGTCGGGACCTAAGGACATGATTTAAGACATCAACGCATGCCTAAAAGGAGATCCCAAAATGGGATCAGAACATCCTGCCCATTCAAAAATTTCATTTTTGTTAAAAAAAACATTACCAATTCTGTTTTGCAAATTGGTAGAAATAATTTGATTGTATAATTTGTATGTTCACAAAGGCAAGGTAAGGCATACGTAGTCGTAACTTATATTTGCCGTAGCCGTAACGTTGCCCGCTGAAGCGATTGAAGAACGTGCCATATGACACAGAAATTGACTTAAAAACTTAATTTTATTTATTTTTATTTGCTCTCATTTTAACATTTTATTATTTATGTAGAATTCAATTGAATATTTATAGAATTGAATAACAAAAACCGACTATTCAAGAAAGCGTCACCTTGCGTTTTTCATCGACAACATCCATTTATCGCATACCATGGCAACCTTGCATTCGTTTGTACATGGATGATGCTGATACAAATCGCCTGGTGGCGCTTTGTTGAATTGGCGCAAATAGAACACACACACATACCTATGTATGTATGTATACATTTATTTACGAATGGGAAAATGAAAAAGGAGTAACATAAATGGTATGTGGTATGCATACATACATCGGACCGCAATGCAGAAATTGGTGGAAAAATTCTAGCTGTTGGGACAAGACAAGCTGCTGTAGCCAAAGTGTTGAAGAAAGCCCAGGTTTGCCCATTCCTCGTCGTTCTTTGGAATTTGGCTAAAGACATGGGTCTTAAGGCTTATAAAGTTCAGTTAACACAAGAACTCAAGCCGGCCGATCATCAACAACGTCGTGTCTTTGCTGATTGGGTCCTTGAAATGCATGAAAATTATCCGGAATTCCATCGAAAAATCATCTTGACTGATGAGGCCCATTTCCACATCGGTGGCTACGTCAACAAGCAAAATTGTCGCATCTGGGGCTTGGAAAACCCAAGAGTTATTTTTGAGAAGCCTCTACATCCTCAACGTGTGACTGTTTGGTGCGGTTTGTGGTCCGGCGGGGTCATTGGACCTTACTTTTTCGAAAATGAGGTTGGATCAACAGTTACGGTGAATGGATTGCGATATCGATGGATGATTAATGATTTGTTATGGTCGGAGTTGGATGGTATTGATCTGGACAAAGTTTACTTTCAACAAGACGGCGCTGCGTGCCACACAAGCAACGAGAACATTGCTCTGTTATGGGCAAAGTTTCTCGATGAGGTGAACACAATTGGCCAACGAGATCTCGTGAAAGATAAGGTCTTCGCCAACAGCTCAGCGTCGATTCAAGACCTCAAAGATAGAATTCGTGAGGCCATCGAGGACATAGGGCAGCCACTTTGCGATTTGGTTATGGAAAATTTCATGAAAAGCATATGGTATTAAACAAATGAATTGTTGCGAGAAAAGTTTGGAGATTCGATTATTCAAGAAATTGATTTAACTCCATTAGACTATTTCTTGTGGGGTTTATTTGAAGTCATTGGTCTTTCGAAATAAACCAGACTGTCTGAACGAGCCATTCATGATACAACCTGATTTAGTGGAAAAATGTTCGAAAATTGGGTTCATCGAATTCGTTCCTGCAGAAGAAGTCATGGAGACCATTTGAATGACGTTTTGTTTAGAACTTAATTGCATCGATTGTACTTCACATAAAAAAATAACTATTGAATTTCCTTAACAATATGTTTTTTTTTTTTCAAAGAAATCATATCACACTTATTGGAAAGCCTGTATATATTTGTTTATATCTAAATTTGAAATGATTTTCCCCAAATTAAGCAGTATTCGCTGCCAAATTAAGAAACTTCTTTCCAAAAGCACTGCGCCGATTCAAGACCTCAAACTTAGAATTCGTGAGGCTATCGAGGACATAGGGCAGGCACTTTGCGATTTGGTGATGGAAAATTTCGTGAAAAGGATGTGGTATTAAACAAATGAATTGTTGCGAGGAAAGTTTGGAGATAACAATATGTTTTTTTTTTTAAAGAAATCATATCACACTTATTGGAAAGCCTGTATATATTTGTTTATATCTAAATCTGAACTGATTTTCCCCAATTTAAGCAGTATTCGCTGCCAAATTAAGAAACTTCTTTCCAAAAGCCCAGTGTCGATTCAAGACCTCAAAGGTAGATTCGTGAGGCTATCGAAGACATAGGGCAGCCACTTTGCGATTTGGTTATGGACAATTTCATGAAAAGGATATGATATTAAACAAATGAATTGTTGCGAGAAAAGTTTGAAGATTCGATCATTTCAAGAAATTGTGATATTGAATGGCCTCCAAGAAGTTGTGATTTAACTCCATTAGACTATTTCTTGTGGGGGTTATTTGAAGTCATTGGTCTTTCGAAATAAACCAGACTGTGTTCAAGATTTACAAGTCAATATTGAATGTGCCATTCGTGACATACGACCTGATTTAGTGGAAACATGTTCGAAAATTGGGTTCATCGAATTCGTTCATGCAGACGAAGTCGTGGAGGCCAGTTGAATGACGTTTTATTTAGAACTTAATTGTATCGATTGTACTTCACATAAAAAAAATAACTTGAATTTCCTTAACAATATGTTTTTTTTTTAAAGAAATCATATCACACTTATTGGAAAGCCTGTATATATTTGTTTATATCTAAATCTGAACTGATTTTCCCCAATTTAAGCAGTATTCGCTGCCAAATTAAGAAACTTCTTTCCAAAAGCCCTGCGCCGATTCAAGACCTCAAACTTAGAATTCGTGAGGCTATCGAGGACATAGGGCAGGCACTTTGCGATTTGGTGATGGAAAATTTCGTGAAAAGGATGTGGTATTAAACAAATGAATTGTTGCGAGGAAAGTTTGGAGATTCGATTATTTCAAGAAATTGTGATATTGAATGGCCTCCAAGAAGTTGTGATTTAACTCCATTAGACTATTTCTTGTGGGGGGTTATTTGTAGTCATTAGTCTTTCGAAATAAACCAGACTGTCTTCAAGCTTTACAAGTCAATATTGAACATTCCATTCATGACATACGACCTGATTTAGTGGAAAAATGTTCGAAAATTGGGTTCATCGAATTCGTTCCTGCAGAAGAAGTCGTGGAGGCCATTTGAATGACGTTTTATTTAGAACTTAATTGTATCGATTGTACTTCACATAAAATAAATAACTTTTGAATTTCCTTAACAATATGTTTGTTTTTTTTTTTCAAAGAAATCATATCACACTTATTGGAGTTTGTCACAATTGTTTATAATTTAGAATGTCAGGTTATTATATATCCACAAACATCAGACAATCATCGAACATGTTTCTAATTTATTTTAATTTTTTACGTATTAAATAAAAAAACTATTTCACTAAAAATTTTAGCGAAATATTGTAAGATATGGGAGATTTCATATTCTGATCGGGATGAAACTTGCACCAAGTATATTATTTTTGGGTAATAGTTATGACACAACGTTTCAACGAGATTCGGTGAGGATTATCTGAGGTGGAGGGTGTCGAATTATGACATTTTGGCCAAATGCCTCCTTTCCTCTCCACATAACTAATTAATTAAATTATTCATTTTTGTCAAAAAACAAATTTTCTTTGATTTTTATCTCAAACAAGAGCTTAGGTCTTTTCCTTTAAGAACATTATGGTCTATTAGAGGGATGAGACTTGTTTATTTAACAAGTAAAATATAACCAGTAAGGAAAGGCAGAAAGTCGGGCGGGGCCGACTATATAATACCCTACACCTCCCTAACAATGCGATAATAATTTGGAATAATTGGTAAATGGGTAAGAACATATATATGCAGATATATCTAATTCTGAACCGATAATCGCTAAATTAAGCAATATTCGTTCCTAAATTGAGAAACATCTTTCTGGAGAATTTTGTAATGATCGGAAGTAAAGTACAACTTCTATAGCGCTTTGTAAACAAATCAGGAGGAACATATATATGGAGCTTATATATAAATCTGAATCGATTTTCCCTGAATACTCATTCATGTAAAATAGAAACCTCTTTCTGTCGAATTTCGTACTGATCGGATATAAAATACAGTCTCTACAGCGCTTGAATGTCAAATCGGTGCTAACATATATATGGGGGCTATATCTAAATCTGAACCGATTTTCTCCAAATTTGGCAGTATTCCTTCGTGTAATAAGAAACCTCTTTCTGCCGAATTTCGCTGTGATCGGATACAAAATACAGTTTCTACAGCTATTGAATTTCAAATCGGGGGTAACATATATATGGGGGCTATATCTAAATCTGAACCGATTTTCTCCGAATTTGGCAGTATTCCTTCTTGTAATAAGAAACCTCTTTCTGCCGAATTTCGTACTGATTGGATATAAAATACAGTTTTACAGCGCTTACATATCAAATCGGGTGCAACATATATATGGGAGCTATATGTAAATCTGAACCGATTTTAACCAAATTCAATAGGGATCGTCCTTGGGCATAAAAAAAGATATGTGCAAAGTTTCGTTGAGATCGGACCATAATTGCGACCTGTACTTTGATTACAAGAATACGTCCACAGACAGACGGACAGACAGACAGACAGACGGACATAGCTAAATCGACTCAGAAAGTGATTACAAGTCGATCGGTATAATAAACAATAGGTCTATCTCTTCTCCTTTTGGGTGTTACAAACAAATGCACAAAGTCATAATACCCTGTACCACAGTGTGGTGTAGGGTATAAAAATCTAAAAAATAGAGACTGAACCACATATTTTTGCATAACTCGAAACCCATTCATCCAAATTGTTTCAGGATAGCTTAAAAGAATCAAAAGTTAAGTAGTCTTAAATTTCATCCAACATATTTTTTCATCCCTTCAGCATTTTCGATAATATCTTGAAAAATATTGGGAAAGAACTATTTAAAGAAATTTTTAAAATTTGTTTATATAAACCTCATAAAGACATCGAAAAATGCTCAATTATTATATTTTAATTATTTTATTTTCGTTTGTTTTTATTTCGGGCTTAAAATCGTTATTGATTTATCATTGGGATATTCTCCTGAAGTACAATCGATACAATAAAGTTCTAAATAAAACGTCATTCAAATGGCCTCCACGACTTCTTCTGCAGGAACGAATTCAATGAACCCAATTTTCGAACATTTTTCCACTAAATCAGGTCGTCTGTCATGAATGGCACATTCAATATTGACTTGTAGATCTTGAAGACAGTCTGGTTTATTTCGAAAGACTAATGACTTCAAATAACCCCCACAAGAAATATTCTAATGGAGTTAAATCACAACTTCTTGGAGGCCATTCAATATCACAATTTCTTGATATAATCGAATCTTCAAACTTTTCTCGCAACAATTCATTTGTTTAATACCATATCCTTTTCATGAAATTTTCCATAACCAAATCGCAAAGTGGCTGCCCTATGTCTTCGATAGCCTCACGAATCTATCTTTGAGGTCTTGAATCGACACTGGGCTTTTGGAAAGAAGTTTCTTAATTTGGCAGCGAATACTGCTTTATTTGTGGGAAGTCAGTTCAGATTTATATATAAACAAATATATACAGGCTTCCAATAAGTGTGATATGATTTCTTTGAAAAAAAACATATTGTTAAGGAAATTCAAGTTATTTTTTTTATGTGAAGTACAATCGATACAATTAAGTTCTAAATAAAACGTCATTCAACTGGCCTCCACGACTTCGTCTGCAGGAACGAATTCGATGAACCCAATTTTCGAACATGTTTCCACTAAATCAGGTCGTATGTCATGAATGGCGCATTCAATATTGACTTGTAAATCTTGAAGACAGTCTGGTTTATTTCGAAAGACCAATGACTTCAAATAACCCCCACAAGAAATAGTCTAATGGAGTTAAATCACAACTTCTTGGAGGCCATTCAATATCACAATTTCTTGAAATAATCGAATCTCCAAATTTTTCTCGCAACAATTCATTTGTTTAATACCATATCCTTTTCATGAAATTTTCCATAACCAAATCGCAAAGTGGCTGCCCTATGTCCTCGATGGCATCACGAATTCTATCTTTGAGGTCTTGAATCGACGCTGAGCTTTTGGAAAGAAGTTTCTTAATTTGGCAGCGAATACTGCTTAAATTGGGGAAAATCAGTTCAGATTTAGATATAAACAAATATATACAGCCTTTCCAATAAGTGTGATATGATTTCTTTGAAAAAAAACAAACATATTGTTAAGGAAATTCAAAAGTTATTTATTTTATGTGAAGTACAATCGATACAATTAAGTTCTAAATAAAACGTCATTCAAATGGCCTCCACGACTTCTTCTGCAGGAACGAATTCGATGAACCCAATTTTCGAACATTTTTCCACTAAATCAGGTCGTATGTCATGAATGGCATGTTCAATATTGACATGTAAAGCTTGAAGACAGTCTGGTTTATTTAGAAAGACTAATGACTACAAATAACCCCCCACAAGAAATAGTCTAATGGAGTTAAATCACAACTTCTTGGAGGCCATTCAATATCACAATTTCTTGAAATAATCGAATCTCCAAACTTTCCTCGCAACAATTCATTTGTTTAATACCACATCCTTTTCACGAAATTTTCCATCACCAAATCGCAAAGTGCCTGCCCTATGTCCTCGATAGCCTCACGAATTCTAAGTTTGAGGTCTTGAATCGGCGCAGGGCTTTTGGAAAGAAGTTTCTTAATTTGGCAGCGAATACTGCTTAAATTGGGGAAAATCAGTTCAGATTTAGATATAAACAAATATATACAGGCTTTCCAATAAGTGTGATATGATTTCTTTAAAAAAAAAAACATATTGTTAAGGAAATTCAAGTTATTTTTTTTATGTGAAGTACAATCGATACAATTAAGTTCTAAATAAAACGTCATTCAACTGGCCTCCACGACTTCGTCTGCATGAACGAATTCGATGAACCCAATTTTCGAACATGTTTCCACTAAATCAGGTCGTATGTCACGAATGGCACATTCAATATTGACTTGTAAATCTTGAACACAGTCTGGTTTATTTCGAAAGACCAATGACTTCAAATAACCCCCACAAGAAATAGTCTAATGGAGTTAAATCACAACTTCTTGGAGGCCATTCAATATCACAATTTCTTGAAATGATCGAATCTTCAAACTTTTCTCGCAACAATTCATTTGTTTAATATCATATCCTTTTCATGAAATTGTCCATAACCAAATCGCAAAGTGGCTGCCCTATGTCTTCGATAGCCTCACGAATCTACCTTTGAGGTCTTGAATCGACACTGGGCTTTTGGAAAGAAGTTTCTTAATTTGGCAGCGAATACTGCTTAAATTGGGGAAAATCAGTTCAGATTTAGATATAAACAAATATATACAGGCTTTCCAATAAGTGTGATATGATTTCTTTGAAAAAAAAAAACATATTGTTATCTCCAAACTTTCCTCGCAACAATTCATTTGTTTAATACCACATCCTTTTCACGAAATTTTCCATCACCAAATCGCAAAGTGCCTGCCCTATGTCCTCGATAGCCTCACGAATTCTAAGTTTGAGGTCTTGAATCGGCGCAGTGCTTTTGGAAAGAAGTTTCTTAATGTGGCAGCGAATACTGCTTAATTTGGGGAAAATCATTTCAAATTTAGATATAAACAAATATATACAGGCTTTCCAATAAGTGTGATATGATTTCTTTGAAAAAAAAAACATATTGTTAAGGAAATTCTAGTTATTTTTTTATGTGAAGTACAATCGATGCAATTAAGTTCTAAACAAAACGTCATTCAAATGGTCTCCATGACTTCTTCTGCAGGAACGAATTCGATGAACCCAATTTTCGAACATTTTTCCACTAAATCAGGTTGTATCATGAATGGCTCGTTCAGACAGTCTGGTTTATTTCGAAAGACCAATGACTTCAAATAAACCCCACAAGAAATAGTCTAATGGAGTTAAATCAATTTCTTGAATAATCGAATCTCCAAACTTTTCTCGCAACAATTCATTTGTTTAATACCATATGCTTTTCATGAAATTTTCCATAACCAAATCGCAAAGTGGCTGCCCTATGTCCTCGATGGCCTCACGAATTCTATCTTTGAGGTCTTGAATCGACGCTGAGCTGTTGGCGAAGACCTTATCTTTCACGAGATCTCGTTGGCCAATTGTGTTCACCTCATCGAGAAACTTTGCCCATAACAGAGCAATGTTCTCGTTGCTTGTGTGGCACGCAGCGCCGTCTTGTTGAAAGTAAACTTTGTCCAGATCAATACCATCCAACTCCGACCATAACAAATCATTAATCATCCATCGATATCGCAATCCATTCACCGTAACTGTTGATCCAACCTCATTTTCGAAAAAGTAAGGTCCAATGACCCCGCCGGACCACAAACCGCACCAAACAGTCACACGTTGAGGATGTAGAGGCTTCTCAAAAATAACTCTTGGGTTTTCCAAGCCCCAGATGCGACAATTTTGCTTGTTGACGTAGCCACCGATGTGGAAATGGGCCTCATCAGTCAAGATGATTTTTCGATGGAATTCCGGATAATTTTCATGCATTTCAAGGACCCAATCAGCAAAGACACGACGTTGTTGATGATCGGCCGGCTTGAGTTCTTGTGTTAACTGAACTTTATAAGCCTTAAGACCCATGTCTTTAGCCAAATTCCAAAGAACGACGAGGAATGGGCAAACCTGGGCTTTCTTCAACACTTTGGCTACAGCAGCTTGTCTTGTCCCAACAGCTAGAATTTTTCCACCAATTTCTGCATTGCGGTCCGATGTATGTATGCATACCACATACCATTTATGTTACTCCTTTTTCATTTTCCCATTCGTAAATAAATGTATACATACATACATAGGTATGTGTGTGTGTTCTATTTGCGCCAATTCAACAAAGCGCCACCAGGCGATTTGTATCAGCATCATCCATGTACAAACGAATGCAAGGTTGCCATGGTATGCGATAAATGGATGTTGTCGATGAAAAACGCAAGGTGACGCTTTCTTGAATAGTCGGTTTTTGTTATTCAATTCTATAAATATTCAATTGAATTCTACATAAATAATAAAATGTTAAAATGAGAGCAAATAAAAATAAATAAAATTAAGTTTTTAAGTCAATTTCTGTGTCATATGGCACGTTCTTCAATCGCTTCAGCGGGCAACGTTACGGCTACGGCAAATATAAGTTACGACTACGTATGCCTTACCTTGCCTTTGTGAACATACAAATTATACAATCAAATTATTTCTACCAATTTGCAAAACAGAATTGGTAATGTTTTTTTTAACAAAAATGAAATTTTTGAATGGGCAGGATGTTCTGATCCCATTTTGGGATCTCCTTTTAGGCATGCGTTGATGTCTTAAATCATGTCCTTAGGTCCCGACGGTGGGAATTAGTGTCCTGACCCCCACTTCGAAACAGAGATCTAGAAAGTTTGTTCAACAAAAAAGCGATTCTTTGAACAAATAGTACGCCGATGTATTCGTCTTGATTCCGTCTTTAATTTGAGGTGCAAGTCGAAATCTTAAATCGTGTCCTTAGGTCCCGTCGGTGGGAATTAGTGTCCTGACCCCCACTTCGAAACTGAAATCGAGAAAGTTTGTTCAACAAAAAAGCGATTCTTTGAACAAAATGTACACTGATGTATTCCTATTGATACCCTCTTTAATTTGAGGTACAAGTCGGAATCTTAAATCGTGTCCTTAGGTCCCGTCGGTGGGAATTAGTGTCCTGACCCCCACTTCGAAACTGAAATCGAGAAAGTTTGTTCAACAAAAAAGCGATTCTTTGAACAAAAAGTACACTGATGTATTCCTCTTGATACCCTCTTTAATTTGAGGTACAAGTCGGAATCTTAAATCGTGTCCTTAGGTCCCGTCGGTGGGAATTAGTGTCCTGACCCCCACTTCGAAACTGAAATCGAGAAAGTTTGTTCAACAAAAAAGCGATTCTGTGAACAAATAGTACGCCGATGTATTCGTCTTGATTCCGTCTTTAATTTGAGGTACAAGTCGGAATCTTAAATCGTGTCCTTAGGTCCCGTCGGTGGGAATTAGTGTCCTGACCCCCACTTCGAAACAGAGATCTGGAAAGTTTGTTCAACAAAATAGCGATTCTGTGAACAAATAGTACGCCGATGTATTCGTCTTGATTCCGTCTTTAATTTGAGGTACAAGTCGGAATCTTAAATCGTGTCCTTAGGTCCCGTCGGTGGGAATTAGTGTCCTGACCCCCACTTCGAAACTGAAATCGAGAAAGTTTGTTCAACAAAAAAGCTATTCTGTGAACAAATAGTACGCCGATGTATTCGTCTTGATTCCGTCTTTAATTTGAGGTACAAGTCGGAATCTTAAATCGTGTCCTTAGGTCCCGTCGGTGGGAATTAGTGTCCTGACCCCCACTTCGAAACAGAGATCTGGAAAGTTTGTTCAACAAAAAAGCGATTCTGTGAACAAATAGTACGCCGATGTATTCGTCTTGATTCCGTCTTTAATTTGAGGTACAAGTCGGAATCTTAAATCGTGTCCTTAGGTCCCGTCGGTGGGAATTAGTGTCCTTGCCACCACATTTCTTACAGTAATCGCGAAAGTTTGTTCAACAAAAAAGCGATTCTTTGAACAAATAGTACGCCGATGTATTCGTCTTGATTCCGTCTTTAATTTGAGGTACAAGTCGGAATCTTAAATCGTGTCCTTAGGTCCCGTCGGTGGGAATTAGTGTCCTGACCCCCACTTCGAAACTGAAATCGAGAAAGTTTGTTCAACAAAAAAGCGATTCTTTGAACAAAAAGTACACTGATGTATTCCTCTTGATACCCTCTTTAATTTGAGGTACAAGTCGGAATCTTAAATCGTGTCCTTAGGTCCCGCCGGTGGGAATTAGTGTCCTGACCCCCACTTCGAAACTGAAATCGAGAAAGTTTGTTCAACAAAAAAGCGATTCTTTGAACAAATAGTACGCCGATGTATTCGTCTTGATTCCGTCTTTAATTTGAGGTACAAGTCGGAATCTTAAATCGTGTCCTTAGGTCCCGTCGGTGGGAATTAGTGTCCTGACCCCCACTTCGAAACTGAAATCGAGAAAGTTTGTTCAACAAAAAAGCGATTATGTGAACAAATAGTACGCCGATGTGTTCGTCTTGATTCCGTCTTTAATTTGAGGTACAAGTCGGAATCTTAAATCGTGTCCTTAGGTCCCGTCGGTGGGAATTAGTGTCCTGACCCCCACTTCGAAACTGAAATCGAGAAAGTTTTTTCAACAAAAAAGCGATTCTGGGAACAAATAGTACGCCGATGTATTCGTCTTGATTCCGTCTTTAATTTGAGGTACAAGTCGGAATCTTAAATCGTGTCCTTAGGTCCCGTCGGTGGGAATTAGTGTCCTTGCCACCACATTTCTTACAGTAATCGCGAAAGTTTGCTCAACAAAAAAGCGATTCTGGGAACAAATAGTACGCCGATGTATTCGTCTTGATTCCGTCTTTAATTTGAGGTACAAGTCGGAATCTTAAATCGTGTCCTTAGGTCCCGTCGGTGGGAATTAGTGTCCTTGCCACCACATTTCTTACAGTAATCGCGAAAGTTTGTTCAACAAAAAAGCGATTCTTTGAACAAAAAGTACACTGATGTATTCCTCTTGATACCCTCTTTAATTTGAGGTACAAGTCGGAATCTTAAATCGTGTCCTTAGGTCCCGTCGGTGGGAATTAGTGTCCTGACCCCCACTTCGAAACAGAGATCTGGAAAGTTTGTTCAACAAAAAAGCGATTCTTTGAACAAATAGTACGCCGATGTGTTCGTCTTGATTCCGTCTTTAATTTGAGGTACAAGTCGGAATCTTAAATCGTGTCCTTAGGTCCCGTCGGTGGGAATTAGTGTCCTGACCCCCACTTCGAAACTAAAATAGCTAATGTTTGTTCTACCAAAAACCGATTCTTGGCATAAACTACACACCACCGTCTTCGTCTCTATTTCCTCTTTAATTTGAGGTGCAAGTCGGAATCTTAAATCGTGTCCTTGGGTCCCGTCGGTAGGATTTAGTGTCCTTGCCACCCCCTTTCCTACAGTAATCAGGAAAGTTTGTTCAAGCAAAAACTGATTCTTGGCACAAACTACACACCAACGTGTTCGTCTTGATCCCCTCTTTCATTTGAGGTCCAAGTGGGAATCTTAAATCGTGTCCTTAGGCCCCGTCGGTGGGAATTAGTGTCCTTGGGCCGCCCCATTTTATACAGAAATCGAGAAAGTTTGTTCTACCAAAAACCGATTCTTGGCATAAACTACACACCAACGTGTTCGTCTTTATTCCCTCTTTAATTTGAGGTGCAAGTCGGAATCTTAAATCGTGTCCTTTGGTCCCGTCGGTAGGAATTAGTGTCCTTGCCACCCGCTCTCCTACAGTAATCATGAAAGTTTGTTCCACCAAAAACCGATTCTTGGTACAAAGTACACACCAACGCGTTCGTCTTGATCCCCTCTTTTATTTGAGGTACAAGTCGGTGTCTTAAATTGTACCATTGGATCTCCAGGAAGCTATTTATGTCCTGACCTTCAGTGGAAATTGGAATCAATAATTTGGATAAAGAATGACACATTTCCATATATGGGTGATTTAATATGATCCCAAAGTTGTTCAACTTTCACGTCGTGTACGTAACATGCATTAAAAACATTTATTTTTGTCATTTTGAACAATAAAATTAATATTTATTTAGAATTTTTCAGCCGTCGGTAACTTTTTTTACTGTCAGTGGGCCATAACAGTTGATAAAAGGCGTACTTTTGCCTTCTAAATACGGTTTTACGCTTCTCTGTGTCACCCTGTTGTTTCGTGTTATCGGAAGTTATCGAAAGTTACCGACGTCGGTATCTTCACGCAGGTTTGTCAGCCGTCGGTCACTTTTTTTACTGTCAGTGGGCCATAACAGTTGATAAAAGGCGTACTTTTGCCTTCTAAATACGGTTTTACGTTTCTCTGTGTCACCCTGTTGTTTCGTGTTAGCGGAATTTATCGAAAGTTACCGACGTCGGTATCTTCACGCAGGTACCCAACGAAGTAACGCTGAAATGTGTGAGCAGTTAATAAATATCAACCCTACAAATGTACTGTAAAATACAACTCTGTTGTTTTCGATTTCCCTCTTATTTCTTCTACCCCAGTCACAACACCACCACAACAATTAGTCGTTAATTGTCGTACATTTTTTTTACACAGCGGCGAAGATTTTTCTCTTTGTATATCTAAATTATAATTAAACATATCTATCTATCTATTACATAGTGAAATTATCCCAACATGTCTTTGGAAAATCAAGAAAAAAATGAGGTATTTAATAAACAAAAATTAATAACTTATTGAACAGAAGGCAGACGATGACGAATACAAGTTGTTAGCTTTGTTGAAAAAAGGAAAAAACTACATACATACACCATACACAGCTACATAAATATGTACATGCTATGTACATATACTATACATATGTATTAATGGATGTAGTAAGTGCACTGTGTTTAGATTTCACATAAAACAGGTGGCAGATATTTCTCTGCATTTCATTTGCGGTAGAAGAAACCGAGGCAACAACAAATGTGTAATTATTCTCTTATCTAGCATTGACCCTGTATTAGAAAGCTGGGCTGTACATGGTAGAGCTCCACACTTGTTAGTGAGCCAAAACTGGATTTTAAAAGAAACTAAAAGCTTTGTTGATAAATTATTTTAAAAATTTATGGCCAATTCCACAATCTCCGTTTATCTTGCAGTTAGAGCTAACCTACAGTTATAGCTGTCAAATTGTATGAAATTTTTATTTTTTAACTGTGAGTTAGCTCTAACCGGAGGTTGTGAATATGGGAGTAAGAGAAAAATGTATCCCACCACCAAAAATTGTTAGTTAATAGAATTAATATGTAAACCTAATGTTGTTCAAAGAATTTCTTTTTTAGATTTAATGATTCTGATGAGTAATTTAACAGGGCTTGCCTCAATATTATGGTCAGACATACATGTCGTCATCAGAAACGAAAAAGGGCGTAACAACAAGAAAAATAGAAATTCAGTTTTTATGGATTTCGGTACACTGCATCAAAATACACATCCTGACAAATTTTTAGCGGCGTAATATTAAAAATGGCGTATTTGTTAACGAAATTCATAAGGGCCTAACAACTAATTATTTCTTTTTTCATAGTTAAAAAAAATCCTATTTCACGCAATTTTCACAAACAAGTTATAAATCATATTTGTGTGATTTTATATATGCATCGTTATGTTTAGATATTATCCTGAAAACCCCGTTTTTCTCACACCACTTTTCATTTTATTTAGTTTTTTGCTTCTGTAAAATTTTCAAATATGATGATAGGCCCTTTTTCGTTTCTGACGACGATGTGTACATCGATAGCATCGTTAGAATTACTCTTATAAAAATAAAATACATTCATATATACACTCGTATGCACATACATAACATACATTATTTAGCGTGCTCTTCTAAGTTTTGTTTGAAATTGAGATTTTTAATTTGGAATTGACTAAATTCCATTTGATATTGAGATTTTCGATTTGATATTGAGAAACATTAATTTGAAATTGATTTCTTGAAAATCCTATCTCTTCTTTAATCGCTCTTGGCTAAAAGTTATACTTTACTAAGATAAAACAAATGTACAACTATAATAAATTTCATGTTTTACAGGTGCAGCAGGCAGTTCCTCAGCCAGATGATCACCTTCGGAAAATGTTTTTGGGTGGATTGACGCCAAACACAAACGAAGATATTGTTCGAAACTTTTTCTATCAATTTGGCGATATCGAAGATATTGTTATAATGCGTGATCCGGCAACAAAACGTTCCAGAGGTTTTGGTTTTGTTACATTCAAATCTATTACAAGTGTGGATAAGGCACAGGCCGCCAGACCACATGTTGTTGATGGAAGGTATGTTTATTTTTATTCGTATTATTTTGAGTATACATACTCTACAAGGATAATAATGTTGCCAAGTTTAGTTTATGTCTAAGATGGTTCACCCTTTCACCTTGATAACTCTTTAATTAATTTGTTCTAATTAGGTCACTATATAACACTATAAGCTTGTATATAGCTTTATAACTATATACTATAAAATGTGTATAATTGCCACACTTATTTATATCCTATACCACTAACCATTATAAGTTTGTTTTGTGGCGGATGTTTGTAACACCTTGAAATACTACAGCTAGTATACCAATCTACTAAGAATCACAAGATGAGTCGATTTAACAATGTCTGTCCGTCGGTGAGTCCGTCTGTCGGTCCTAAGTTGTTCTCAATGTACAGGTCGCAGTTTCAGAGAACATGAAATGCTGCTGATGAAATTTGGCAAGAAACACACTTCCTCACCTGGGACAAAGCCTATTGAAATTGGTAGAAATCGGTTCAGATTTAAATAAAGGCCCAATATTTACGTACCTATTAGATCTTCCTTCCGATTTGCCTCTAATCGCTATAGCACATCTCTTTTCCGTCCAAATTTTGTGTAATTCGAGAAAAGGGAGTTTCTTAATCTGAGGACGTACACTACCAGCAAAAAATAAAAGAAGTACTTCCAAAGGAATAACATTATAAGTACTTCCAAATCATAAGTATTAACATTTTTTTCGGCATTTAATGAAGTTCTTCTAAATAACTAACCAAAATGTAATTTCGGAATATAAATTAATAACCCTAGAATGCATAATTTCAAAACGATTGGATGTAAAATAAAGCTTCTGAAGTGATAAAAGTCCAGATCGGAAGGAACATATATATGAGGTCTATGAAATATATGTAAAATACTGCTTCTATAGTTTAGAAGAAAGAAATATATATTTATATGGCGGCTATATCAGAATTAGTGAATGGTTCTGGAAGCTAGTCTACTTTTTCATCGTTTCAATCGACTAGTACGATTAATCGGACCTAAAAGTCGACTTTTTCATAGTCGATTAAAATAACATAAAGTCATTTCAAAGTATGCTGATTTTCTTCTAGTGACCGTTTATTCTCGGATTAAAAAATCCTTTGTGCAAAATATAGTACATTTGACTAAAATATGGTTTCTATGGAGCTTAGATGCCAAATCGGAAGGAACACATCCATGCGACTATGTGGGGCTATATGTAAATTTGAACCGATATTGTTCACACAGATATTAACTGTTAAAATAAGATATTCTTTACCAAATTTCATGGATATCGAAAGGAAATTACATCTTCTATAGAGGGTATAAGCTAAATCGAAGGCACATTCCATTCATATATATTAAGATATCTGGTTCTAAACTGATATTCAAAAGAAAGAAAATAAGTTACAGAAACAGGACCTATATCAAAATACGGATTGTCTTTCAATTTCAATACGAATTGTCTTGACCCAAAATAAAGATATGTGCAAAATTTCTTTGAGATCGGACTATATTTGTGACCTGCACATTGATTACGAGAATGCATGCACAGACAGAAAGTGATTCAAAGTCGGTTGGTATAATTAACGATTGTTCTATATATCTCTTCTCATTTTGGGTGTTAGAAACAAATGCATAACATTATAATAAATTGTACAACAGTGTGGTGTAGGTTATATTTAAATAATTTTAAAAGAAATTATGGTAATTAAATATACCATACTTACTGTACCACACTGTGGTACTTTACTACTATCTGAACCGGGAAAATATATAGCGCCGCACAAATGTGAGAATGTTGATCATTTGCGAAAATGTCATTCGGTCACACTTTTCAAGAGCCAGCTACAACATGCAGATTACAAACAACATGCAGATTACATCAAATGTCCTAAACATACTTACATATATATGATCCTTTATCTCTTAGGCCAATAGTATATTATTTATACGTTCCCTTCCCATGTCAACATTTGTATTCCTTTAAAATAAGAGATCTCTGGACCCAAAGATGTTAATAAGAACGACATACATTCATGAAATAAATACAACACCAAAAAAGCAAATCTTACAGTGCTTTAAAAGGCGTTGTGCAAAAGTGGTGACAAAGAAGTACTTCCCCGGCGCGACAACCCCTTGTTAAATTCATGGGTGAAAATCCAAATTAGAACAACTTCCGGATCATAAGTTGGGGATTTTTATTGCTTCTTTGGACTTTTTTTTGCTGGGCTGTCCAATTAGAAGAAAATCGGTTCCGATTTGGATATAGCTCCCCTATTCATGTTCCTTCCGGTTTGGCCTCTTAGAGCTCAAGAAGCTCTCAGTTACGTCCAATCATTTTGAAATTGGGGAAAGTAAAGATTCTTGGTCCAATTAGAAGAAAATCGGGTCAGATTTAGATATTGCCCCCATATATACGTATGTTCCGATGTAGAAACTCATATATATGTACGTACATATACATATGTGATATTTAGAGTTTTACTCATCAGAATTACATACAATTTGGTTGATACCAATTTTGCATTTTATTTTTCATAGTTAAAAAATGCTATTTCTCGCAATTTTCACAAACAGTTATAAATCATGTTTGTGTGAATTTATATACGAATGCATCATTAGCCCTTATTCCAGTTGGCGTCGTCGACGTCGTCACATCATTTTCGTCATATCTATGAAGTTCTAGCTTTGTCATCTTTACGCCAAAACGAATGTTTTTGGTATCCATGAACTAACAAAAACCTTTTTATAACTTAAAACCAGTAAGGAAAGGCAGAAAGTCGGGCGGGGCCGACTATATAATACCCTACACCTCCCTAACAATGCGATAAGGGTCATTGCCATAATAATTTGGAGTAATTGGTAAATGGGTAGAAACATATTATCTAATTCTGAAACGATAATCGCTAAATTAGGCAATATTCGTTCCTAAATTGAGAAACATCTTTCTGGAAAATTTTAATGATCGGAAGTAAAATACAACTTCTATAGCGGTTTGAGGAGGAACAATCAATATAAATCTGAACCGATCTACCCTGAATACTTATTCATGTAAAAATACCTCTTTCTGTAGAATTTCGTACTGATCGGATATAAAATACAGTCTCTACAGCGCTTACATGTCAAATCGGGGGTAACATATATATGGGAGCTATATCTAAATCTGAACCGATTTCTTCCAAATTTAACAGTGTTCATTCATATAATAAGAAACCTCTTTCTGCCGAATTTCATACTGATCGGATATAAAATAACATTTTTACAGCGCTTACAAGTCAAATCGGGGGTAACGTATATATGGGGGCTATATCTAAATCTGAACCGATTTTCTCCGAATTTAGCAGTATTCCTTCATGTAATAAGAAACCTCTTTCTGCCAAATTTTGCACTGATCGGATATAAAATACAGTTTTTACAGCGCTTACATGTCAAATCGGGGGTAACATATATATGGGGGCTATATCTGAATCTGAACCGATTTTCTCCGAATTTAGCAGTATTCCTTCATGTAATAAGAAACCTTTTACTGCCGAATTTCATACTGATCGGATATAAAATAAAGTTTTTACAGCGCTTACATGTCAAATCGGGGCTAACATATATATGGGGGCTATATCTAAATCTGAATCGATTTTAACCAAATTCAATAGGGATCGTCCTTGGGCAAAAAAAAGATATGTGTAAAGTTTCGTCGAGATCGGACCATAATTGCGACCTGTACTTTGATTACAAGAATACATGCACAGACGGACAGACAGACAGACGGACAGACAGACAGACAGACATAGCTAAATCGACTCAGAAAGTGATTCTAAGTCGATCGGTATAATAAACGATGGGTTTATTTCTTCTCCTTTTGGGTGTTACAAACAAATGCACAAAGTTATAATACCCTGTACCACAGTGTGGTGTAGGGTATAAATATTGAAAAAAAATTTCAAAATTTATGAAGTCGTCAATCTAAACAGTGTCGACTAAGAATCGACGTCGACGACGCCAACTGGAATAAGGGCGATTTTGTTTAGGCATTATCCTGAAAATCCCGATTTTCTAACGACAAAATGTTTAAAAGTGATGTCTTCTGATCGGGATGAGACTTAAAACATGTTTAGTCCTATTGGATAGTAGTTATGACACAATATTTCAAGAAGATCGGATAAGGACTGTCCTGCTGATCAAACGGTCTTTTTTCCCCCATCCTTAAAATTAACTATCAATTGTATTTCGAAAATTTTGCCTAAAGTGTTTTCGACAGATTTTTCATAAATCTTTTTAAAAAAAATCACAAAAATATTTGTGTCTATTTTTTTGCGAAATTAAAACTTTCTTTGACATTTTTGTCAAAACCATATTTTTATTTACGATATTTTTTGCTCAAAAGAGAGCTTTAAATAGCCTTCATCTTCTTCTAATATAATTTTTTCATCCCCATCTGCGGTTTCTAAGATATCTTACATGATATTGCAAAAAATCCCATTTTTTGAGAAAATTTTAATAATTTTTTAATTAAAACCTTCAACAAATGCACAATTAAAATCTTAAACAAATGCATAATTATAATATTTTTTTTATTTCATCATAAGGTCTGATCGATCATGATTATCTGTGCTGTGGGTTAACTTGTGGGTTTGGTAGATTTGCTAAATTAGCTATTTTTCAATCCATTTTTATTTTTCAATTCCAGTGACTTCATTATTGCCACATAAAAGGATTGTTTATATGATTGTTGATAAATAAATAATATTTTACTTTAACAGGGAAAATTTGTTTACAAACGAAATCGCCTATAAGCTATGTTTATATAAATTTTTCAAATTTATTTAAGATCAAAATTAGGGGTCTATTCAGAGATATAAAAATATTTATTTTTTTACAGAACAATAGACACAAAACGTGCATTGCCACGCACTGACACTACAAAGAGTGAAAGTAATGGTTCGGTTCGTAAGGTTTTTGTTGGAGGTCTAAAGGACTACCATGATGAGGAGGCTCTTAAGGAGTACTTCCAACAATTTGGCAAAGTTGTGTCGGTAAATATTCTAGTGGACAAGAATACCGGACGTAAACGTGGTTTTGCCTTTGTAGAATTTGATGATTACGATGCCGTCGATAAAGTTGTGTGTAAGTAACTATTTCGCTAAATTTTGTTATTTTGTTGTTTCGTTAATTTTTTGTTTTTCAATATATTTTAGTGCGTAAAACACATACCATTAAATATATGCTAGTGGATGTCAAAAAGTCCAATTATAAACAGGTGCAAGCTAAACGCTTGGCACTTCAACAACAAAATGGTGGTATTGGTGGAGCAGCACCTCAAGGCGGTGGCGATCCAAATGCTGCTGCAGCCTATCAACAAGCTCAATATCCCCAAGCTGCGTACAGTTACCCACCTCCACAATCCTATGCCGCATGGGGTTATCCGCCACCAGCTGCACCCTATACACAACAAGCTTCTGCTTATGGTGGTTACGCAGCTCCTCCCACACAGAATGTAGCACCACAACAATCATGGAATGGATATGCAGCTGCACCTGGCTGGGGACAAGCTGCCTACAGTACTCCACAAGCGAATACCTGGAGCGCCACGCCTACAGCAACCGCACCTAGTAGTTATGCCACACCACCAGCTAACGGTTGGAATGCTGCACCAGCCGCGCCGCAAGCTCCAGCTCAAAATTTTGGTACATATCAGCAGTCCTATAATGGTGGTCCACAAAAAAGCAGTAGTTTGCAAGGAAATCGTATGAATCCATACAGTGTTTAAATTGTATGTGCTGCTACTGGTGAGTGAGAATCATTTTTCTTTCATAAGTATAACTGGTTCGCTTGTTGTGTTCAATATGTTATTGGGGGAGGAAGGATTATTAAAAATTTTGCACAACTGCTGATATTTTCTTTGTGATTTGTAATATCTCTATTAGAATTAAATTGTAAGAATTTTAATAACACTAACAATTTTTTCCAATTTTTGGGTAGATTTCTTGTTGCAATTGCTTCTTTAGATTTCTAATGCATTTATAGTTATTTCCCCCTAACGATTTAGGATTAATTAAATAATGCTTTGCAAAATAGGGGTCATTAAAGAAATACAACACAAATAGTATGAAATCGCTTTAAAAGACATCAAATATTTGCCTTGTCAAACAGGCTTTTTGCTTTCCACCCGTTTTGTTCTGGATCGCTATTGAAGCAACACAACGGGCCAATTTATGAACTAACATTAAAAATGATTTAATTATTTTTTAAGAAAATGCAAAGATGACGATTTTTTTTAAATTTTCAAATAATGTTTGTGTACCTCTTATGTATCCATGTATGTCTCTGTGATCTTAATATTTGTAAAAGTAATGCTTTCGAATCATTGGGAAATCATTTTGAATTCAAATATTATTCCGATAGAAGAATATTCAACTGTTTACTGTATTTACAGACGCATTTCTCAAGCTGCATTTCCCTGTAAACGGATGAACATTTTGAATACACAATTTTTCAGGATATTCATGTCTCTGGGATCTTAGTTTTTGTAATATTAATTTTTTCTTTTTCTCGACGTATTAAATTCTGTATCTTTATTTTCACAACATTTAGGCAATATTTTCCCCAGTCATAATGTTTTTAGGACAAATCCTGTTCCACTTAATAATAAATCTTTTTTTCAACAACTTCGCCAATTTTACAATATGTGGAATTACACCCGAAGTCGAATTTTAAAATAATTAGAATTTTATCATATAATGTACAGGGTTGCCCATATTCGACGGACCCATGTTTTTTAAAAAAAAATCAAAGAAAAAAATAAAAATTTGGCGGTTGGCAATCTTAATCATTTAATTTGTTCCAAGTAGATTTGTTTACATCAATTTTTGAATATGATATCTCTCAAATGGCCGCCTCTGGCGTTGATGGCGTATTGTGCCCTTTTTGCAGCATTTTCCATCGTTTTCGCCAACATTTCGGCCGGAATAGCGGCTATTTCTTCACGAATGTTGTCCTTGAGCTCTTCTACGGTCCTTGGCTTGTTAACGTAAACCTTTGACTTCAAATATACCCACAAGAAGAAGTCAGGCGGCGTCAAATCGGGCGAACGCGGTGGCCAGTCCAAATCACCACTTTTCCATGGTAAAAATCTGCTTGGACTGACGCTTCAAACGCGGTATGTCATTAAGCGATCTGACATCTCTGTCAAAAGTTATGGCGTTGCCAGATGGGTCCGTCGAATATGGGCAACCCTGTATATCAAATCCTAGATGAGCTGGCCATATGTGTTTTTTTCCCAGTTAATACTCTAACTTATAGCTACTTATGGTTTTTCGCTCGATCGATTCATGTATTGTAGTTTTGGAGTAATAAGCCGTTCAATGCCTGAAATTTGTAAATGCAGTAATAGGCTGTTTTCTTTAAATTTTTTATGTTAAATGAATATTTACATTTGAATGTAAATGCTTAAAAATATTATAGTTTAAATAAACATGTTTAATCTTTTTAGGTTTTTGCCATTTTTGACCAAAAATCTTATTTTTTAATAGGTTCCACATCACAAATACGTTCCACATGGTTTGTGTCTTGGATGTGGGACGAATTTAACTCAAGAATTTATCTTCACACCCTTAATTAATAAAACATAATAATAAATAAGCAAGGTGTTTTTACTTTAAACGGGTATAACTTTTTTCACTGACTCTAATCTAGATAACCAACATGACATTATTAGGTTTTAAAAACCTACAATGTACTTGGGCTTTTAATTCGAAGCAATTTTAAGAGTTCTCAACGTTCTCCGAACGTTTTTTATAACATACATATAATTAAATTGTAAGAATTTTACATACATAGAATACCATCAACAAAGTTCGTCTGAAGAAAGTATTTGGTAGGAAAAAAAACGACTGAATAAAAGTGAGTTCTTCCATTAATATTAAGAAAAAACAAGAACTTCTTTACTTGTTTTTTCATCGAAAAAATTCTCCAGGAAGTTTTCTTTAATGTTTTGCTAATAAAGGGAGTCCCACGAAAAAGTTGCGTTTTAAAATTGTTATAAAAAACGCGGATAAATATTTTTCAATGATTTTGTCTTTATTGAAATGCCTCAAAATTCCAGTTAATGATGGGACACCATTTTATTCATATGGCTGCTGCGGCTGCAGCCCTTTCTGTGTCGACGCAATTTTTCAACACTTTTTCGATTGTCATAAATCGTCTCTAGATGGTTGGCGTAGCACTTATCCTTAACGGCTCCCCACGAAGTCCAATCGCAAATCTGCCGTAGTTCAAAAACCAACCTTTAGATGGGCCTGCCGCTATAAGCTAGGTTGACAATTTGTCATTATGTGGTGATGATGTTTTACTTTATTAGAATTAAAGCTTAATACATTTTGTCGTTGCTACATGATGACAAATTCTTTCGAAATGTTCGCTCTGAAATGGGAACAGTACCATGCTTATTTATATCAAAACATTTGGTAATAAATAATAAAAAAATAATACTATAAAGCTAAGTGAAATAAAGTATTCAGTATTCGATTAATCGTACCTTGGTTTGCACTTTTCTAATTTGAAATATTAGGTCTCAGCATTAATTTAAAAAAATTGTTGATTCGTACAGGAACTTAAAGTATTTTTTAAAGAATTTTTAAAAATTTACTTGAGATTAGAATTCCGTGCTTTATCGAAAAAATTACTAGGCGTTAATGGTTTAATAACAAAATAAGATATAATTTCTTTTCTAGTACAGCTTTAATGAAAGAGATATTGATGTAAATATATGTTGTTGTAACTTGGAGACGTCGAGTTGATAATCCTTAAGTCTATTTTTATAACAGACTTCGTTCCAGCATATGTCCGATTATCGTGGGATCTTTATGTGGTTTTCATCTCTCAATATTGTCCGGATGTTAATTAACATTTGTCTGTTTGAAATTCGTACTTTTTGGCGTATATGTATATCAGTTGTTGTGGGCCAAAACTGTAAAACATCGAAGGAGTGACCTAAGAGACCTCTAGATTATTTGGCGGAAATCCGTTTTGGTCCATTTTACGTAATTTTAGCAATGTCCGTCCGTCCATCTGTCTGTCTGCCTGGTGCGCACGATAAGTTTCGATAGGAGTAACCGATGGTATGTGTTAATATTTTGCTATCTCAGGCTAAGATCAAAGAAGGACCGTGTTGGTCCACTCCTTCGAGCACCTCCGCCACAAATGGTCAAAATTTAGTGAAATATTCTTTAATAACTCTATAGTAGTTATCGGAATCTTCCGCTTTTGGTACCTCCCATACAAATGGAAGATTTAGCACAAAAAGTTAACGGCTTATAACATCGGTTTCTACGCATACAAACAATTGAAATTTTGCACATTGTAATGCTTTTATAGTATCCATAGTCTATTGAAAAATGGGCGTTATTTTTTGTACACCCAAAAGAAAAAGTCTGCTCTTAAACAGCAACATTGTTTGCTGAGTCGTCCGCTGTCAAATTGTCTGTTGTAACAACACAATCTCCGCTGTTACAGCAAATTGTCTGTACATTTTGAATAGCTAACATATAGCGGAAAAGTTTGCTAAAAATGTTTGCTGTTATGTTAATATAATTTTTGATAACAAAAATTGACATTTTTTAATTGCTTCTCGGTATTTGTAAATGTATAGTGATAACACAAATTAAACTTAACAATCTTTCCTATATTTAAAAATAAAAGAAGTATATATATTGTTCTATTACAATATTTCAGACATTATTTTCTTAGAGGTGGGATAGGTTATACTTTTTTGGATTATAAAGTTTATAATTATGGTAAGAAATCTTTGCCAACATTTCAATGTTTAGAAGATGAACCAAACGCTTTATTTATAGAAACAAACATGAGCTTGCCATTTCAACAGACACTTACTCCCTTTTTCAGCAGAAAACCTGTTTTTTTAGCATACTTTTTTGGTGTGTCTACTCACAAATTTCTTTGAGTGTACCAATTAGAATAAATGATTTTCCTTCTGGAGCTTGGAAAATCATTTATTCTAATTTTAAGCACTCCATCAGTCATGCATTATTACCTATACTTTAGCAATATGATAGCGGTATGAAAACATAACTATACGAACTCCTTATATATTTCACACATTAAATCTACAAGCATATGTACATATATTTATAATGAACTCATAATTAATTAATTTAATATTTTATACATGTAATATTTTTCTTTATTTTTATATAGGTAGTACTATCTCAGATATATATAATATATATTTTCTTTATATACAACTTATTTAAGTATGTAATGAAAAAGTAAAGAAAGAGCGTATATCCCCATAATCTAAGCGATACAACAAAACACAACGAGTGCTACTACACAAAGTAGACGTGGACAAAAATTGGCATATTTATATATGTATGGATTTGCACTAGAAAATGGTCAACAACACTACTACTACTACTGATACGTCCAACAACCGTAACGGGCAACAAATAATAATATGTAATAATAACTTTAATATGTCTACTTTTAGTATTTAATAATATGCGCTAATATTATTGAATCTTATTCCTAAACATTTATTATTTCTTTTCTTTTTTAAGACTATGTGACAGTTTTTTTAATAATTTCAAAAATAAACAGAATAAATGCTATTATAATTATATATACCTATATATGTATATATATAAATATTTGTTTGAAGATTTTATTTCGTTATTTACTTCAAATATAAGATCGTCTACGAAGAAATCTACCGCAGCATTTACATGGACGTGCTTTACAAGAAGTCTTATGATGATCAACTAATTTGTGATGGTCGTGTCCTCTGGTCCTGTCCTGTTGGCTGGCTACTTGTGTACAATTTCCACTAGAGAATGCAAATCAAATTTAAATTATTGTGAAATGTTGTTTACACATCCCAGATCTTACATAAATATATGTATGCTATATATACTATATATAAAGAAGTTTTTATTGTTATATCCATATGTGTCTATAGTTATTTCAGAGTTAAGATACTTTTCTCTTTTGTATGCTTATTGAAATAGTAGTCTTACAAATGCAGCATATTCATACTTTGTATGTATATTTACATGTATTATTATCGTAATTTTATATCTACAAAAAATGTTTTACATGTAAATGACTTGGGGGCGTACAAGTAATATTCTCTAACAAGTCCGACAGACAACACAAATTGCTCTACATAAAATATACATCTATGTATGCAAAACGAGGTTTTGATATTTATAATCAAAACCATACGATCTATCCTTTCAAAAATTTCTTTCTAACATCCCTAATATCCATTATAAATATTATTGTGTGAAAATAATACAATTCTATTATAAAAACGCATAGATTATACAGGTCTATGATCATTTCCAATCCTTAACCTACATTTAAAACAAACTACACATGTATTGTTCGTTCGTTTCGAATTCAACCGCCCGTCCCACCCACACAACTGCAAGGGAAGTGTGTTTCGATAATTTTGCTGCTTTTCGCGCGCATTCTTAGTTAACCTAGCCTTTCTTTTGTGTAATCACGAAATTTTTAATTGCATTTGTATTTGTAAAACGTATGTACATGCATATCCACTTTAAAACGCATTATTCTTCACTTTATTGTTTTGCGTTTATGTTACTCATTCGTTATTGAAAATGTTTTAACAAGCTGAATTGAATTATTTCAATATCTCTTTTAAGCAGAATCAACTGAGAGCTGATGGAGATGCCTCTGTGTTTCCAAAAATTTTGAGAGAACTTTAAAGATCTGTGATAGGTGCCGGAAAATCGTTGTAAGTATTGCATTTTTTAATATGTACGTATGTATTTCATTTTATAGGTACCGACGTAGTCAAATGATTTTCAAAAAAATAAAAAAATAAAGTAAAACTTACATAATTGTTTAATTTATAATTGGAAGTATGTAAATTGTTTTCGATTCCTCTTCGACGTATTTTGGCGTTTGAACTCTTAAAAATTAAAAAATAAGAATAAATTTTTTAATTTCTATTTTCTACAGCTACCTTTATTATGTTGGCTCTATTTATGGATGGGGTAAATGTAATGATATATTTTCGATAATACAGGGCTTTCCAACAAGAGGTGTTATTTTGAATCACCCTGTATTTCGGTAGCTGTCACTTTTGAAGCTTTTATTCTTTGACATTTGACAAGTAAAAACTACGCCATTACTAAAAATGGAACGATACAAGATTCAACAATGCATTGAAATTTTTAAAATTCGAAAAATCATCTTGACTGATTATCCGGCGCCTTTCAACCATATTTTGTAAATTTATTTATAAAATATATAGAAAATAAATAAAAATAAATCATATTGACTGATGAGGCCCATTTTCACCTCGGTGGCTACGTCAACAAGCAAAATTGTCGCATCTGAGGCTCGGAAACCCCAAGAGTTATTGTTGAGAAGCCTCTCCATCCTTAACGTGTGACTGTGTGGTGCGGTTAATGGTCCGGCAGGGTCATTTGACCTTACTTTTTCGAAAATGAGGTTGGATCAACAGTTACGGTGAGTGGATTGCGCTATCGAGAGATGATTAATGATTTTTTATGGTCGGTGTTGGATGGTATTGATCTGGACAAGGCGGCGCTACGTGCCACACAAGCAACGAAACCATTGCTCTGTTACCTCTCGAAGAGGTGATCACAATTGACCACCGAGATCTTGTGATTTAACACCTTGCGACTTCTTCCTTTGGGGCCACGTGAAAGATAAGGTCTACGCCAACAGCCCAGCGTCGATTCAAGACCTCAAAGATAGAATTCGTGAGGCTATCGAGGCAGCCACTTTGCGCCATTTGGCTGATGTTGTTTTTCATTATTAACGGCGTACCTTCCTCGTATGAAATAAAAATCCGATCATTTATCTCAAAAAATTGAATTTTTCTTTGAATACCAAAATAACACCTCTTGTTGAAAAACCCTTTATATTAAATTAAATATAATCGTGTGGGTTATATATGTATATATATGTAGGTTATATATGTATACATATATATATATATATATACTTAGAAACTTATTTGTTTTTTTTTTTCAAAATACAAAGGACAGAAAAAGAAAATGAGGAATATTCGAACACAAATATGAAAATTTAAAAAAATACCTCTTTGCTGAATATACTCGTCACCACATTGTGTATAGGGTATTATGACTTTATGCATTTGTTTGTAACGCCCAAAAAAGAAGATAAACAGCCCTATTCTGAATAAAATTCCCGGGAATTTTTCTCCTATTCCATTTTCCCTTGTTCTAAATAAAATATTCCCGGAGATTTTTTCCCTTTCCTTTTATTCTAAACTACCAGGTTTTCTAATAGGGACATAACAATTTCGTATCTCTATGTCAACGCAGCCTCAAACATTTTCAATGATCTGTCAGTGTCAAAACGTAAGTCGAAGTCAACACTTTCATCATGGTAAAGTTCACTTACGTGCAACGTTTGGAACTCATTGAAAATTAAATTAAGAGCGCTTACTCCAATTTTCAGCTAATAATCGTCCCAACCGATAGGATGTGGATAAATTGGTATTCACATTTTCACTTTTGGATGTTCCGGCGCCAAAGAGACGCCGTACCGCTCGAAGCGACGAAAATGAGCCAAATCAGTCGATTCCACGTCGTTCTCAGGAATTGGGCATCTCTCAAACCACACTGTGGCGTATTTTGCAAAAATATCTTGGCCTTCATCCTTAATAAGATCAAACAGACTCAAAAACTAAAGCCAATTGATTATTTGAAACGCCGAAACTTCTCCGATTGGGCTCTGGCAAAGTAAATGTTATGTACTTAATGGAAAACCCTGTAGTTTCGAAAATGGGAAACTTTTCTCGCCAGCATTTTAGAGGGGAGTTTTAAATATAAACAAGTAAGAAAGTTTCATTCGGGTAAACCGACTAAGGTATACCCTCACTTTGTGAGTAATGTAATATGGAATATTATACGAAGTAATCTGTCAATTTGTGTGGGAGGTACCAGAAGGGGTTTAACTAATACACCTATTTTTCTCTAAACACTAGATTCTTTAAATACATTGCACTGTGCCGAATTACAAGCGTTTATGTGCACTTGTATATTTACGTTATTAGCTACCATTTACGTTATAAGCTATTACATTTTGATATTATTTGATCATTTCGTGTGGGACGCACAAAAAGAAGCGTGGTGATAACGCCCATTTTCACAGGGCTATATATACTTTAAAAGCATTACACTATGCAACATGTTGTAGTAATTTCGTGCATTGGTACTCACGCTATAAGATGTTAACTTTTGGTGCCAAACGGTCCATTTGTCTTACAGGTACCAAAAGGGGCCGAGAATTAACGCCAATTTTTCACTGAACTGTAGGCACTGTAACAGCATTACACTGTACACAATTTCAAGCATTTGTAGCACTGGTATTAAAGTTATAAGCTGTTTACTTTTGGTGTAAAACGGACCCTTTGTGTGGGAGGTACCAAAAGGGGCGGTACATTAATGCCCATTTTTTACCGGACCATAGGTACTATAAACACATTATACTACAAAATCTCAAGTATTTTTATGCACTTGTATTGAAGTTATAATCTGTTAACTTTTGCAAAATTGTCAATTTGTGTGGGAGGTACCGAAAGGGGCGGGGCCACTTCGTCCATTTTTCTCAAGGTGAAAATGCTGGAACCACGTCACATCACCTAAAATGCCAAAAGACAGTACAAACAAAAAAACTGTATAAAATGAAAGAACTAATTTTTCAAAATCAATTTGTTCACATCATATCTAAAGATTATCGATACATCGTTTGGTATGCTGTGAAAAAGGCTAGTCTGACGATTTTTCATATAAAAAGGAGAGTTGGCGACTTTTCCATATAAAAAAGTCAATTTGGCACTCACAAAAGTCATCTTAGCGACTTTTTCATATACAAAAGTGGATTTGACTTTTTCGATAAATATTCGATTTATAGATTTCCTTAACTCGACTTTTCTTTAGTGTCAAACCACCATAGGAGGGGGTATCAATGACAATTGAATACTATAGACGTCGCATGGAGTTTGAAAATTCGTTTAGTATGCATATTGAAGATGTCGCTTTGTCGCTGGCTAAACTGTAAAGAGAGTGTTCTTCAAAGAGAGGATATAGATACTTTCATTACTCTGCAAAGAGAGAAAAGATTTTCATCATTAATTTTAGTATAGCTTTATTATTGCGGACTGTAGCGTGATTACCACAGACGGACGGACGGACAGACGGACATCGCTAAATCGTCTTAGAATTTTACGACGATTAAGAATATATATACTTTATGGGGTCTCAGATCAATATTTAGAGGTGTTACAAACGGAGTGACAAAATGAATATACCCTCCATCCTATGGTGGAGGGTATAAAAAAGTCTATGCTTTGACAGAGAAATAATTGAGAGAGGAATTTGAGAATGAGAGAGAAAGACTGCTTTTGTCTTGCTACGACAATCGTGTGTACATAGCTTTAAGCTAGCTTATGCACAATATGGTTGGCTCTTTAGAGTTAGTATAAGATAAACCAAAATATATTTTCTGAAAGCGTGTAAGTCATGTGACACGTTTTTAAGTAAACCAGCCTTAAATGTAAGTATAACGTTGAGACAAGGTAATGTAAGTACATAACGAGATGGTTCATCTAACGGTTACTTTTTGAACTACGATGCCTCGCAGCTGCTATTTGACTCCGTTAAACTATTTTCTGGGGGAGCAGAGAGCTATTTCTGCCTGCCTCTCTCTCCTACAAACTTTGACACTTGCTTGGAAAAAGTTGCCGAGTGTGAATCTGGACTTAAGGATAAGTGCTACGCCAAACATCGATTTCATGACTGAATTGGATATTCCATATGAATGAATTGGTGTTCCATTAACAGGAATGTTGAGGCATTTCAATAAAGGCAAAATCATCGAAAAATGTTTATCCGTCTTTTCTTTATAACAACTTTAAAACGCAATTTTTCCGTGGGACATCCTTTATAAATCATGGGGGCCACTGCAAGGCCAGCCGCGGAATTCATATGAATAGTGTTGCTGAGGAATTTCAAAGGCAAATAAAGGCAATATCATTGAAAAATATTTATCCGTCGGGATACGGAACGGGACAACGTTTAAAAAAGTCAAGTTGGCACCTTTTTCATACACAAAAGTTATGTTAGCGACTTTTTTCGATAAATAGTCGATTTATATATTTTCTTATAAAAATCTACCTATTGACTTTTCTATAGTAGGCGTGTTTTCTTTACAAGCTATCAATTTTAGTTTTGCAGTTTGCAAAGAAAACATCTTAAGATCCACTATCTGGCGCATAAGTCCAGATTCACACGATTCAATTTTTTCCAAGAAAATGACAATGTTTGTAGGTTTCCGCCTGTATCGTGTGAATCAGAACTAAAGCTATGTATAGATTACACTATGCAACAAATGAACACGATTTGTTAAAATGGGGCCAAAAATTACAGTTATGTGGGGGAAGCTAGAGGGTTAAAATGTTCCACAAAAATATTGGCCTTAATATTTTCTATAAAATTGGTGAACATACCCTAAACCAGAAAAATATATTTTTGTTACATAACAGTGAAATACTTAAATTTTTGGGGTACAATGTGGATTTTTAAGCTATTTAAGGTGCCTAGACACGTTCAGATTGTATTGATATGTTCATAAAAGATGTTCAGATTTACCATGGCTACAATATTGCCGAATATTGTTAGTAAAAAATCAGCGATCCCTTAAAGTTATGCCGAAAAAAGTGAAAAAAAAATAAATTTGATCCCATGTTTTTCGAAAAAAAGTGCAGGAAAACAAAAATTTTTGGCATGAAATGTTAACAGACTTTGTTCAACGTGTTCTTAGCTACATTATTGCCAAATATAGTTAAGCGCTATCACCAAGTCTGAAGTAGCTGTTGCTCAAAAACCGATGACACCTTTTTTCAAGGGGTCCACTGGTTTTCCGAATCTTTCGAGGCCCATAAAAAGAAATTGGTCACCAATCTCGCCAAACTGAGTATAAGGTTATACTACCATTTGGCAGTAGAATCGAACCTATACCGTCAGATCCGTGTATTTTTTTTACTGTTGCACAGTGTTATCAGATCGGACAACGTTATTTACCCTGTTAAAGTGCTGCAAATGTACGGACAATGACAAATTGTTAGCAAGAAAACATTACAATTTTATATATTTACAATATATTTTTTAAATATTTATATGTAGGATTGCCAATAAAAATATTTTATAGAAAGTGTTATCAATACAATTTTTGGAAAAAAAGTATGCCGTACTCGTACTTATCGTACTCATCGTTTTGTGTTTTTCGTTCTCACTTGGAAACAACAACAATTCACACAGGCAAAGCCGAAACAAAACAAATGAAAATAAGTTAAGTATTGAAAAAAAAAGTACGCGTGTGAACGTAAATACTTTTTCAAAAGAGAATAAGCCGATAAGTTACTTAAAAAAAAAGTACCATGTAAATGGGGACTAAATCAATTGAGTTTGAGAACCAAAGAGGCAGGGTTGTATTTGTTGCTGGGCACGTGACACTACCTTTAAAATTGTCTCCTGATAATTGAGTATATGAGAACAAAATCGAAATTAGTCGTACCACGTTACGTTATTATTCACGCAATTTCTATGCGATACACTAGTCCCACTAATAAAAGTTGACCTAACGTTGAGTGACTAATCAATGTAGTGACTCCTACCATTCCCATATGAAGGCTTGATTAGACAAACGTAACCAACGAATCTTATCTCGTCGAATTGAATTCAGTGTAATCGGTTAAACTACAAAATAGCGTTGGACGCGGCATGCGCTTTTCAATCTTCTGTCAACAAAGTCGAAACACGGTATTTTTAATGAAACGGGGTATTTACACGATACATCTGATCATATATGAATGTATTTGTGAAAATGAAAGTGTATATGGCACATATAAAAGATTTTCACTTTACAGGCAATCAAAGCCTGAAAATTAAAATCATCGTTTGAACGAAAACTAGCGTCATTTTCTGATAATTGCCGAAGCGTCAATATGTGTGGGAAAAAAACAAAAGAAAAATTAGACTATAGACAATTTATTTTGGAATTTATCGACTTTTTTCTTCTTTGTAGCACTTTTAATTCATTTCATTTATTTCATACATTGTAACACAAAAGCCAATAAGGCCAATATTTCATACCATTATAATGAATTATTAAATTAGTTATAACAAAAGCAAATATATAAATAAATCTAATAACTAAAGGTTTAGAAGAAAAAATAAATAAATAATAATAGGTGTGTTTTCGTTACACCATTGGTGCTTAGTTTGTATGGGGAGCTAAGCACTTTTAAGCATTATTAGTTCCCGATGAAGTTTGGTGCTTGTGTTCGTGTCTTAATCGAGTATGGTGTTGTCAGATTGGGCATCCAATATTTCTCAGTATGACATCTCATTTTTGGAGAGATTGTTGTCAATTATTGTGAATTAACGGGAAGAAGAAGAACAAAAATGAAATTTTTTTTTAAAATTTCCAAAAAGAGTAAACAATTGAACATAGAACAGTAAATAAATTTATGTTTTATAAATACATTTCACGAATTTTTTGTCTGTTTCGCACTGTTTTTTCTTTGCAACTCATAACACCATTGCTACCAGATGGAGGAAATCCGTCACTTACTGCTTATGCGCCAGTTAGTGGAAGTCAGTTGTTTTCGTTGCAAAGTGCTAAACTAAATTCGCTAGCTTGTAACGAAAACATGCCTAATATTAAGTTAACATTAAATGAATGGCTCCCCAGCCAAATACAGATGGTATTAACGAATTTATGTATATAGACCCTCACTGATAACGCCTGAATCATGTGGTCAAGAAATTATGCACAGATCATACATGTATATTAACATACATTTCAGGACTCGTGCAGAACATATTCAAAATATTTCCGCCTAAACGTATGAGCAGGATATGAAAATGTACGCAAACACATAGGAAGCCGGTTCCATATTCTACTAACTCGTACAACGAATGATCGTTCAAACGTTCACCCAAACAAGAGCAACGATAATTCGATTTTCGTCCGACAGTGACATTTTTGTTTTAAAAATTCTAACAAACTGACTGATTGAAGAAAATTTATGTATCCTTTTTCTGTGCGATTTATCGTGTAAATACCGCAAAAGAATACGCACGGGTGTCAGATCTTACAATGTTTTCAGATGTGTGTGGTAATGTACTGACTGACAATGACAGATTGTAGGCAAAAGGTGAATTGTTAGTTAATTTTTTCGATTTTTGTTCTTCTTCCCGTTAATTCACAATATTTGACAACACAGAAAACATTAGTATGAAATTTGAGACAGACACCAGACCCTTTCACTGGTGTTTAAGAGATACCCTTAAATTTAATAGCGTTGTCTGACACAAAACGCAAACTTTAGTGAGCGCACACTTTATCCGTCGGGCGTTTTGTTTTACTACGTCGTCAATCGCTGCTCTTCGTTAAGGACGGTTAATGCACCACCGTACGACGTTGAGCTTGCCACTAATCACTTTTATATTTACATGTCTTGTCACTAGACATATACGTAAGAACACATTACGATACGTTTGTGCAACTAACCCCGACAGAAGTGAAGCCATTTTATTGAAAAAATTAATTTAGCTGCCATCGAAGAGGTCACTTTTTAGCGTTCAAAGTTTCAGTTCATCGAGGATTTCTGCGTCTGTACCGTTGTTTGCGATTAAGGAAAAAAATATTAAAATATACAAAACAATATCCAATACTTTTAAGGGATAAATAAGTGAAAAAATATGGCTGACGTAGCAATTGCAAGACCTTATGATAATCATCAGGTATGTACCTCATTGTGTTCAGACATAAAATTGGAACAAATTCTAAAATATTTGATCGAGTATCCCTTATAATTTTAACGAATATTGCCGGTGCCACAAAACACCGGGAATTCGCTGCTTTCCCCTATCCCAGACTCGAGACTGCTTCCTACGTACAGTATACAATAATGTACCGAATTTTAATATACATACATACGTGGATACATACAAACGTCTTTATGTACTTTACAAATATATTTATTTAGATATGTGTGTATATACATACTGACACGTGCGTCAACTCTTCGTTCTACGAAGAAAGTAGCTAGACATCTATCATCTATGCTAGGAAAATGTCTTCCACTATCATCTATTGTTTTGGATATAAGTACGTACATACATATTTAATATCCCGATGCTCCTTTTTTCCTTTGGAAAACAATCGTTAATACTCTTACTTTTTTTTCTCAAATATCCCGGAAGAGCGATTTCGAATTTGTATATTAATTTCCCACCAAAAAATGTTTGATTCGAATAAACAATTTATCAATCATTATATTTTGGAGAAATTGTTCTAAAGTTCAACACTCCCTCGATTATTGTTTATGTATGTCTGAATATTTTTAATGTTTTTAGAAAACATTAAGAAGTAATCTATAGTTGCGATGATGTACACAAAATAAAAAATAAACAGCTTGTATATAATTATGGTCATATTTATTTCAGCAAAATGACAATGACAATTACGCGTGCAAACTCTTCTTGGGTGGTTTGTCACCCAACACTACTGAAGAAAGTTTAACCAATTTTTATGCTCAATACGGTGAGGTGGCAAATGTTGTTGTCAAGCGTGATCCCACAACACAACGCTCCAAAGGCTTCGGTTTTATCACATACAAGGATTCGTCGAGTATCGAACGCGCCCAAAGTCTCAAGCCTCATATTATTGACGGAAGGTAAGCGTACGAATTATACTGGTAGTTGTTAGTTCAATTTGATATTAACAGTAATTATTTATTTTTATAATTTAGAAATGTTGATTCAAAGCCAGCTTTGCCGCGATCTGAAACGAACAGAAATGGTGGTGGCGGCGATTCAGTGAGAAAAATTTTTGTTGGTGGTCTTAAAGACAACCATGACGAACAAAATCTCCAAGACCATTTTCAACAATTCGGCAATGTTCTGACCGTAAAAATTCTACTTGACAGAACCACCGGTCGTAAGCGCGGTTTTGGTTTTGTGGAGTTCGACAGTAATGATGCTGCTGACAGAGCCGTATGTAAGTACAAACAAATTTAAATAAGTTGGTTAAGTTATTGTATTATCAGGGAAAGGGAAAATTATCTGGTTTTTAGTATAGATGTATTGTTTTTCAATCATCACGTCTTTAATCTAAACCTAACCCTAGTGGTCTAGTAGTTTTCATTCCTTCAGTACATTCAAAAGCCTTTTACCGATCTCTAAGGTGATGCGAAAGCAGTTATTCGATATCACGTCTGCAGCCGAGCCGCCACGAAATCATTCATAAAATTTTTAAAACCCATATTAAATATGTCTCTCAGCAACTACTTTATGTGCTAAGATATCTAACAAAAATATAGCAAAAATTGTTGGCTGTGGTCAATATGATCGTGATCAGAAGGTTTTAGTTTCGACTTCTGTTTTCTACTATCCCGATTGAACGGCTAAAACCATATGTACCTATTACTGTTAATAGCATTTCATTTTACAGCACATGTTTTTCAGCCTCCTTAACGTTGTAAATACATTGGCATAGTTAAAAGAATACCTTGCCGTTATCACTGAATTTTTATGAGTGGGGATCGTTAATAACTATTTTACTATATTTTTATAATTAGTTTTTCATTAGAATATTTGAAGCGTTCCATTATATATTGTTTGCATCAATACCACGGCTTTTTCACCTTAATTTGTTGTACATAAAACAGCGAACAATTCATAAACAATTTATTTCTTTGCAGTCCACAAAAATCATACAATTGACAATCTTACCGTTGAAGTGAAGAAATCAAACTATAAACAAGAACAAGCTAACAGAGGAGCATATCAAAACGCAGGTGGTCAAGGATCCTATTCTTCCGTTCCATACACACACAATGCATCATATAGCTATGCCCCAGCAGCGTCTTACAATGGTTGGGGTGGACATGTTACACACTATGCTCAGCAACCACAACAGGTTTATGATGCCTACGGAACTGCTCCAGCGCAAAATACTGCAGCAACAGCGTACACAGGATGGGAAGAACAAAATAATTATAATTCTGCGCAGCCTGCCGCTGTAGCAACTGGAAATGGTTGGCATGGAGCTCAATCGGAGGGGCAATTCGGTAATTATCAACATTCCCACGGTGGTGGACCACAAAAAGGTCATAATTTGCAGAACAACCGAAGGAATCCCTATAACGTTTAAGTGGTATGTATTGAAAATAATGTCTTATCACACTTTGTTATCGACAGACTGCCTGTGTGTGTTTGTAGTAGGTGTGAACGTCATTATTTCTGTTAATATATGCACTGTAGAAGAACTACAGGGCACATTTTAACATTTAGGAGACCATGAAATGGCTTGATTAGCCATTATATGGTAGCATAACTCTCGTGGATGTTAAATTAATATTTATGAAAAGTGACTGAAATGGAGGGATGTGTGGTTGGTATGAGCTAATAATGGTAGCCTTTGCTTACATCTGAGAAAACCATCTGTGCCTTTACAGCAACGGTTTCGTCTCAATAAATGTCGGGCGCTTTTGATGTGTGAGTACTGATGCTACTGTCTGCCTTCGCAGCTGGTTTTAAACAAAAACCTCTTTTCTCAGTGAGTAAATTATATATCTAGATTAGTACATAAATTGAGAGTAATAACAAAATACTGCGCGTATTTTGCGTTATTATTAGGCGCAAATCGATGCCGTTGTTAACACTATGGTAGACTGAAAATGTAAAAAAGGGGCCCACTTCGACGACCTTGCTGAATTCAGTTGTATTATCCGTTGTTCGTAGCTAGTTCAGTTTTAGAGATGTTCGGCCACGAAGATTGCTGGGAAATCATAGTGGTTAGTTATCTTGTGGGAGAATTTGAAGCGGGAGTCTCTACTATATCTATATATTTGCAATCGTAAATAATAAAATGCTCGTCAGGGCCAAAGTATTCAAATTTGTTGAGTCTGCAATTTTATACGCTGTGTTTTTTAAGACTACTGTCTAAGAAATGTTGATCCTATTTGAGATATCGGCTCTTTACTAAATAGTCTGATGGGTCCAACATTTTTAGTTTTAGGCAAAAACACTTCATGTAAATTGGCAAACTTATAGACAAATAAGGACTTGTAAAATGTTTGTTCGGGAATATTTCCCCCTTGGATTTCCTTAAAACTAAAACTAACTAACTTTTGAAAATTTTATTTTTTATACTTTTTGGTTTGCTCGTCTGCTTCAAAAATTGTGCCCCACTGGACGTAAAATTCTTTTTTCGAGTAAAAACTACAATCAAATCTTTTGTAGCCCGCATAGTTTTCTTGATATTGACAATATCATGGGTTTGGTCGGATGATTCTATCCGAAAATAATGCAGATTTCACCCAAAAATCTATAGTTTTGTCATATATATTATTTTTCCTAGTTTAGGAGGTCCATATTTAGGAGAATATAGTGTAATTATACGAATATTATTATTTATTTGCAAAACTATACAATAAAAATGGGGATATCTGTCGTTTGGTTATGCATAATATCGATTTAATATGTATTGTGTTTAAATCTTCGCAAGTTCGAGTTAACATTTTATGGAGAACTTAAACAAATTATGAATTGAGCATATATTTTTAAACAATCTCCTTCGTTTGAAGTAGTATAGCGTACAATCTTTACAATACCCCTCCAATTACTCTTTTAATCATTAATCCACTTAGAAAATTTTTTATAAGTGAGTATATTAGTAATTTCGCACATCTATTGAACACTCCGCAGGAGAACTGTTTTTACATTCGGAGCAAGTACATCTTTGTTATCTCTATACATACATATTTATTTATTTATGTATGTATGTTTGTGCATATGTATGTATGTATGTCTCTGAATGAAATCAATATTTATATTTCTCGATATATCTTAAAACGATTTTATTTTATTATTATTCATATATTTCTTTATTTTTTATAGAGTTAATTATTAAACAATCTATACACAATTTCTTATAAATACTACAATGTATATTATTTAAGAATATATTACAAATCAATGGATTTTCTCGTATCGAAGAACAATTGGATCGGCATCATCCCTCTTTTTTTATTGGATGAACAAAGAATGAAGAAACATTTGTTTTTAATTTGTCTACAGAAAAAATGTTGTGTAAAACATAAAATGAAATATATATATATAATTTTCAACAAAATATAAATAAAAATCCGTAATTTATGCATTTTGTTTTAATGTTATGTGTGGACCTGGGCTATACGAGTCTTATATTTGTATGTATGTATGGTAATGGTGTATGGACAGATTATGAAATAATGTTGGGACATTTTTGAGGTATTTAATTGAAATCCATTCCATTTGATTTTGAAAAACTAATTGTTGGTTAATTTTAAACGCAAAACACCACATGCTGACATGTAATATAACCAATATCGCATGTCACTTAAATTTGAGATACTGCGATTACTCATAGGTATATAGTTCAGACAAAACGTGTTTTGCTAAATGAGTCATATTCCCCTTTATAGAAATGTCAATCAACAATGGAAAACGACGTGTTTTTCCATAGCACGTTTATACAGAAACAACAAGTATGTACTCTTATGATTTCAGATAGCTGCTCTGTGTACGTGAGTTCATTAGATTCCCTGCAGCCAAAATAACTAGTATGCAGTTAAAAATATACTCGTTGCTTTTAACTTCAAACTATAGTTATTTTTTAAGAGCTTTTGGATGTGATTTAGAAAGACGTAAAATTTAGAGAATTATATGAAGTCTTTATTCGAGTCGATAGAACAGTCTATATAATTAATTCAATGTTTAAAGATGATTTCATGTAAATGCTGACCGCGGTTGCTCCTCAAATGATTCATACGCTGGTTCCAATTTTTGCATTCCCTCCAACATATCGGCCGGAATTTCACGAATAAATTCTTCAATATTGTTTTCCAGAGCCGTCAACCGTTATGTGCTTATCCTTATAGACATGAGCAGCGTTACCGTTGGGAAATTTCAAAAAGGGGATTTTTTCGGAAAAAGGGGCTACCGATCATTAAGAAAGGGGGATCAATTTTAAGGTTTTTATTTAAAAAAACAACAATAAAAAACAAAGCTTAACATAAAAAATAAGTAGGTAACATTAAAAAATTCATTCATTTACACTAAAACTAAATAAAAAATACAATGTTATACAAAACTTCTTATGACTTCTTTTTTTATACTTTCGGAATATTTCTCGGAATAATTGAGTGATTTTTGATCGTTCGCAGAAGACGAACGAAAAAAAAGTTACAGAAACAGGCCCTAAATCGTTTTAACATATGCGTATATCCAGCGTTACCGTTGTGCGACTAAAGTGGCATATTTGCCCCTTTTTTTCAGCCGTGCTACTTTCGCGCCCCTTTTATTTTTTGATACTAAATGTGCCCCTTTTCGATTTTTTGTGCCACTTTTTGGCTTTTGCAAAAAAACTGCTTTTTATACTCTTATAACAACACTTTCGTACTAACGTACGGAAATGCCTCACGCGCTACTTTCTGAATTAGGTTATTTAATGGGATATACGCATATGCTAAAACGATTTACATTTATCTTTTGTATGTGTATGCATATGAGAATTTATTTCCACCGTTTCATCTTATTGGTGAAAATTCTGCGAATAGGTCGGCGTCTATGCAACAACACAAATAATTTGAGTGATTTCTTTAATGTAACAATATATGGTGAAAATTGTTTTTTCGAATCAGTCGGCGTTTATAAAAAAATTCAATTTGTTTTGCTTGTGGTTTCTTAAATGTAACAAATATATGGATAAGTATTTTTCATTAGGTTGATGTACATAAACATATAAGTTTTTTTCTAAACAGATTTATTGTGAGATCAAAAAAACTCAATACAAAACACATCTGTCCCAAGCACAGATCTAATTAGAAAGTGTAAAAAGAAGTTACAAAAAAGTAACTAAACTTTATAAATAAAGAAATGTATGTGATAAAATATATTTAGTATACATCATAAGATGTTTTCTATAACATTATATTTTTTGTTTAGTTTTCGTGTAAATGAATGCATTTTTTAATGTTACCTACTTATTTTTTATGTTAAGCTTTGTTTTTTTCTTTAAATAAAAACCTTAAAATTGATCCCCCTTTTTTAATAATCAGTTGCCCCTTTTTTCGAAAAAATCCCCTTTTTGTGCCCCTTTTTGAAATTTTCCAACGGTAACGCTGCGTATATCCCATTAAATAACCTAATTCAGAACGTAGCGCGTTAGGCATTTCCGTACGTTAGTACGAAAGTGTTGTCATAAGAGTAAAAAAGCCGATTTTTTTACAAAAGCTTTTTGGCACAAAAAAGCGAAAAGGGGCACATTTAGTATCAAAAAATAAAAGGGGCGCAAAAGTAGGCTGAAAAAGGGGCAAATAGGCCACTTTAGTCGCACAACGGCAACGCTGGACATGAGCATTAACATAGCCCCACAAAAAATAATCTAAAGGCGTTAAATCGCACGAAGTAGGCGGCCAGTTGACTCAAAATTCAATAAAAATAAATAAATTCAATATTTTACAAGCCCTAAGTAGCGGTTCTATTTAAAAAAACTCCCCTGTCACTGGGGTGTAGTAATCGTTTTTTGGGGCAATGACGTAATGGACCTAACCTACCCCACACTCGTGGGACCTATATGCAACTCTTTAAACCAACAAAAACGGACACACTACAACAACCAAGTGATACGACTACGAATACAAGAACTGATAACGATACAACTACAACGAATACGACGACGACTACGACAAATAAACGAGGATCTAAACCTAGGATTGAAAACAAGCCAAGTGATCCAAAGGCCAAGTGATCCAAAGGCGGCAGCATTACCTGGCACTTCGGTTTTCTATGGTAAGCAGAGCAGTCCTTCAAAGAGGAAGTTTAATGATCGGCGCAAGGCTCTCAGGATCCTTGAGAGACTTAAGAAAGCCGATCCTGCATCTCTGATTAACAAGCAGAGAGAATCCCTGAAGTCGATTCATGGTTAAATTATAGACCAAACTGAACATGTGTGACAGTAACATGTTACAATTTTTACAGATGAGCCTGTACACACAGTTGTAAGATCTTAAAATGTTATCACCTCAATGTGTTAAGCTAAGTATACACGATTGCCAGATCGGACAACGTTATCAACCCTGGTATTGCAAATGTACGGACAATGACAGATTGTTAGGCAAAGGCGAATTGACAGTTCAGACGATTGTAAGAAAACTTCACAATTTCAAATATTTACAATATATTTTGTAACTATTTATACATATGCATGATTGCCAATAAAATGTTTTTCTGACAATGGCGCCGTTGTCACATGCACAAACTTCGCACGTCTAACAATCTTTACGTACCACAATCCCGATTTTTTTTTAAATTTTGCACACCCCCCCTATATGATCCCAAAATCACGAAAACTTTGTCGAAAATTGGGGCTTGGATCCATGGGACCCCCAAAAAATGGACCCGAAAAGTTTGCTCTGAAGGGTCCTGGGGGGCCAAAAAATGGACCCGGTCCCCCACATCGTCAATATTATACTCAAACGACAGAAATGGTGAGGAGAACCGAAAAGTAAGAAATATAATCTAAAAAATTCACTCAAAAGGGTCGAGGGGCCTTCAAACCTGAACAAATTTGACCCGGTCCACGAAAAGACAAGCAAAACGCAAAAAATAAAAAAAAAAATCGCGTAATTTTTTAAAAAGGAATTTTGGCTGCGGCGCTTCAAAAAACCTTTTTTTTTTTGAAAAGTCAAATCTGCTTCATGGTCACATTGGAACATCGGGACACTACCACCCTGCTTCCACTGATAAAAAATGGATCCTTCCAGGGTTTATTATTGGTTATGAGCACTTTACGGTGAATCACTCATAACATTTCAAAGATCCTGAGACTGGAGCGCATTAGAATTCCATTGAAAGTTCCTGGGCTCACGTCAAGCGAGCGATACCCAATGGTGGTCGGAGGAAAGTAAACATGCCCGGCTATTCTGCTAAATTCATGTTTACCAAAAGGTGTATAGCCCAAAAGCTCGACCCTTTTGATAAATTTGCCAGGATAGCCGGTCGTCTTTATGATTGTCTAAATCCACGCCCACCCGTAGAGGAAGTGGGGTTTCTCCGAAGGAAGTGTTGGAGAGCTCTGAAGAGAGTGATTCTGAGTAGTGTGTCATCTTCGGTGTTGTGTGAGGCGGTCAAGGTCAAGGGAACTCACGTAAAAAAAACTCCCGATGGGGATTTAAATTGGACTATCAACTCCATTCGGTAATCCCTGGGTAAAGACAACGACAGCAATAAAATAATATGTATATTGGGTATATAAATTTAAAATATTGGCAAGGGCCCCTAATTTATGGTATCATAGGGTCCTTTTGGGATAACTTTGTGTTATTTTTCCCACATTTCGCTTCTCGTAATTTCCTTTCGTTTGAGTATAATATTGACAATGTGGGGGACCGGGTCAATTTTTTGGGTTTTTTTGGACCCCCAAGGTCACTTCAGAGCAAAATTTTTGAAATTTTTTTTTCACTTTTCGGTTCTCTTCGCGATTTTCTTTCGTTTGAGTATAATATTGGCTATGTGGGAGATCGGGTCCATTTTTGTGGTCATTTAGGGGGGGGTGCAAAATTTCAAAAACATCGGGTTGTGGGACGTAAAGTGAACTTTTGCCCGCGGGGGAACAAATTTGCCGTAGTCAAAACGATTAAAATACCGTACAGTATCATTGTCATTATCAGAACATTTCGATCTGAAACAACAGTTCACACGCGAAACAATAAAGCCAAGTTTAAAAGTGAAATTGCGGAGAATCTGCTAAATATAAAAATATCCTCGAAGGACTATGAAGACGAAAAATTTGTTCGGCATTTAATTTAATTTCAAGTATTGTCTGGCAGTGAACATTTTTTTACAAAATAACCTAAGAATAGGTGTGATTCCGTTACACCTTTATGGCTTAATGTAAAGCATATTTAATTCACAAGCGGGAATCTATCGAAAACATACACATTAAGCCATAAAGGTGTAACGGAATCACACATATTCTTAGGTTATTTTGTAAAAATATGTTCACGGCCAGACAATACTTAAAATTAAATTAAATGCCGAACAAATTTTTCGTCTTCATAGTCCTTCGAGGATATTTTTATATTTAGCAGATTCTCCGCAATTTCACTTTTAAACTTGGCTTTATTGTTTCGCGTGTGAATTGTTGTTTCAAAGTGCGAGTGAAACGATGAGCCCGAAAAGCCCTAGCCAAAGACAAATAGAATATAAGAAGACATTCCTTCAGGCCGAAACGTCAAAATCTATCAGTTACGAACGAGTAGGAATGAATTGTAACACGCGAAAAAACAGTATTCCGCAAACATTGATTGAAATTTTTTTGCACTTATCGATTAATATTAATTTTTTAATTGTGACAATTACAAAAAATTCGGGAAAAACGGTCTGAAAATCCGCTAAAAACCTCACTCGTTGGAATCAAATTCCTATTCGTTCGTAACTGACAGTTACTCGCTACAGGAAGGAATGTCTTCTTAAATTATATTAGGCGTGTTTTCGTTACACCATAAGTGCTTAATTTGTATGGGGAGCTAAGCACTTTTAAGCACTATTAGTTCCCGATGAAGTTTGGTGCTTGTGTTCCTGTCTTAATCGAGTATGATGTTGCCAGATTGGGCACCCTATATTTAGCAATATGGCATCCCATTTTTTTGAGAGATTGTTATCAATTATTGTGAATTAACGGGAAGAAGAAGAACAAAAATGGGAAATTATTTTAATATTTGCAAAAAGAGTGTAAACAATTGAACATAGAATAGTAAATATGTGTTTTATAAATACTTTTCACGAATTTTTTGTCTGTTTCGCACTGTTCTTTCTTCGCAATTCATGACACCATTGCTACCAGATAGTGAAAATCCGCCACTTATTGCTTATGTGCCAGTTAGTGGAAGTCAGTTGTTTTCGTTGCAAAGTGCTAAACTAAAAGTGCTAGCTTGTAACGAAAACATGCCTATTGTTTTTGTAAGTATAAGTATTAAAAAAAGTGCGTGTGTGAACGTAAATACTTTTCCAAAAGAGAATAAGTCGATAAGTTACTTAAAAAAAAGTACCATGTAAATGGGGACTAAGAATCAAGTCCAGATTTACACGAGAAATTTTTTTTCTAGCTAGTGTCAAAGTTTATTTGTGAGAGAGGTTTGCGGAAAGAGCTCTCTGCCGCTCTCTACTACAAACTTTGACACTTGCTTGGAAAAAATGAACTTACAAATGAAATGTAAGTTCTGCTTCACAGGATGCAATTTTTTCCAAGCAAGTGTCAAAGTTTGTAGGAGAGAGAGGCAGATATCTCTTTCCGTCTGACTTTCCCTCCTGCAAAGTTCTGATTCACACTCGGCAATTTTGTACAAGCAAGTGTCAAAGTTTGATGGTGAGAGAGGCAGGCGGAAAGAGCTCCCTGCCTGTCTGCTACAAACTTTGACACTTGCTTGGAAAAAGTTGCGGAGTGTGAATCAGGAAAGCTTTGGCTCTTGCTCGGAAAAGGTTGCCTCGTGAGAAGCAGAACTAACTGTTAAACATTACGATACGTTGTAAGCACTAATTTCTGGCTAATTCGGTATTGCCGCTAACCACATCGTCGTAAACAGCGGCTCTGTGCTTTAATATCCTGCTGCGTTTTTTGTGTACATACATATATTTAATAAGATAATAAATAAACAAAATGGTAAGGATAGTTTGCAAGTTTTATTTTGCCGAAATGTGTACTATGTTTTGCATATATGGTATATTTTAATGAAAACCAAAACCCACCACTATACTTTATTACATCTATAATGGCATAGGTATAGATGACATGCAACAATAACATTACATCGCCTCCATAGTTCTTTAACTGTTTTATTTTTTTCGGAGCGTTTGTTTACAGGCGAGGTTATAAAACAGCCCGGGCAATTTCGAGTGGTGATATGAATTTAGAATAATGGTGCAATACTGTATTTGGGGAAGGATACAACATACTTATGTTATTTGTCTTGAAAATGTTATCGTCTGAGTGATCGCCTCCCAGAAATCATGATAGATATTATCGTTTAAGACAGCTTTATAGGTTTGTTAACACCGATTCGTGACTTCAAAAAACCCCACAAAAAAGTTAATGGACGATTTTGAGTACGAGCTCGAATAGCTAAACGACCCAGAAATAAAGCCATACGAATTTTGGTAGTGGCTGTTGCTTCATCCTGATGGAACCACATCCCGTGCCAATTCATACATCAGGCCTTGTTTTTTTTCGAAAACCTCTGCCTCCACTAAATGACTGAATATGATTTTCAATAAAAACAATCTTTTTACGTCTGTTACGTACAAATGTCTGATCACAATTATATCGTCGTAAAAGGGACTTTTACACTCGCTGCTTTTCGGCCAGTTAAGTGTAGTTCCCTGCTTCAGTATCTCTAGATGTTTTGCTTATTCCAACTTTCGGGAACGTATATTATGCTTTTCGGCCAGTTAAGTGTAGTTCCCTGCTTCAGTATCTCTAGATGTTTTGCTTATTCCAACTTTCGGGAACGTATAATGTACCTGCTATTCTGATCTCACCATCCAGGGTAGTATATATAGGTATTTTATAATCTTCAATGAATTATTTAATTTCATTTTTATTTTATTAATGTAATTTAAAGCCAGAGGGCCAATTAAAGGTAAATTACAAAATTCTTCAAAAATAATTGGTTTATGCTATAATTTGACTTAATGTTTGATGTTTATAGTTTCTACTATAGTGTAGAAAAAATAATATCTAATTCTAGACATCCTTTGTAACTTAATAACTATTTAAGTAATAATAGCAATCGCAGATTGCTACTTTATAGATGCTACTACAATTTAACAAGATTAAGAAAATAAGCATTAAACATAGAAAATAAATCTTTTAAATTAAAAAAAAATAGAAGCCGTGAATTAGAATTTTTCATCTCCCAAATGAGATGAAAAAAAGGAGAAAAGGGAAGTAAATCAAGAGTAGACAATAGTAAAAAATAAGAAGCTACCATGCTCTTACTACTCTAAGACTTCCTAGCACTTTAAAACTAGGTAAGCTAGAGAACAAAAAAGAGCAAATAAATATTTACTAATTATTACTCGGAATAATTACCGAGTAGTAATAGTAGATTACAGGGTTACGGATGATTTTATCAATATATTAATACAATAACTACATGTGTAAATATGTTGTTTTTATTATTCAGAAACGTAATGATAGTAGTAGAACTCTAAAAAAAACTAGTTGAAGGATTGAAAATGTTGTAGGATTTTTTTTCGATAATTTGCTTCCGATACGTTAAAATATCTGAGAGTAACCGGCAATTTATTAAACAATCGAGCTACTCTAACTGAGAATGATTTCTCCACCTAATGGTCTAGTGTCGGTATAATCAATTGATTACAGCGAGATGAGCGGGTGAAAGAGAATGACCCACATAAGAATAATGGGAATTGATTTTTGTAAATCTTGTAAAAAAGAACTAGAGAACGGAGGCCAATAAACTCACTAAAAGAACAGCCCAAAAATGTTTCTAGAAAGGGACTGACGTGGAACAAACGGTTAATGTGGTGTAGGTAGCGCATAGCGCTTTTTAAATCTCTCCCTACTTTATCACTATTACGCTTCAATGTACCAGCATATACCTCCATGCAACAAAGGATATTAGGCATAATCAATGCATGTACTAACTTTTCTTTTATGTGGTGTGGTAACATGAGATCACAGTTGTATAGACGTCGTGGAGTTAAATTTGTGCGTGTTACAACACCGTCGATGTGTTGATCAAAATTTTTTATTATGTGTTATTTGAATTTTTTTATTACAGCAAAGCAATAATGAAGCAGATATTCCTCGAAAAATGTTTCTGGGCGGGTTGCCGCCCAATATGACGGAGAATTCATTGCGTGATTTCTATCTACAATTTGGCGAAGTTGTTGATATTGTTATAATGCGAGATTTGGCTACAAACCGTTCTAGAGGATTTGGTTTTATAACGTTCAAGGATGCTGCATGCGTAGATCGAGCTCAGACCGCTAGGCCACACATCATTGAAGGAAGGTAAGGCAATAAAGTTTATATAAATAAGCCAATATGGCCAATAATCTTATAATAACTTTATACAGAATTCTATTATCTAAATAAGTTCTACTACACAAAAATATTCCACCATTATAGTGATACAATTCATATATAATTACAAACCATTAAACTAAACATAATATAGTTATTCGGGAATCGATATACTCTTGTAAAATAAAAAATAAATAAATTTAATTAGCAAAAAAATTAATTAACATAAAGAATATATTTTTATGAATGCAAGCAATAGACAGAACACTCAATTATAATACAAATGTATCCCCTACATTTCACTAGTTAAAAAACACCATACTAGCGAAACTGAGAGTTATAATAAAATGATAATCTTAGCAAGATATTACTCGGAAATTATTACCGAGTAAAAGTAGCATTAAACTTATTAAAATTCAGAAATAAAAATTTACTTACAAACCAGCCGTTCAAGCAAAAAATATTAAAAAATTAAAAAGAAAACGGAATAAAAATACCCTGTAAGAAGTTAGTTGTTATACATCAAGCAAATAATCAAGACATTTACAGCTGAATACATAAGGTATACATGAAAAGTTACGCAAATGCAACGGAAAATGGTTCAATAACCTAGCTACCCTTACCACAAACGATCTTTCGCCAATTATCGAGATAAATCGTAGTAGAAGTAGTAGAAGTTGAGGAAGAAGACGTGAATGTCATCCGCATAGAGATAAAGATTACAATTACTAATAGAAACAGCACTCGAGATATCATTAACATACATTATAAACAACAACGGCCCCACAACAGAACCTTGAAGAACACCACATGCAATACTACGCAAATCAGACTGAGCACCACGATAAACGACAAAATAACAACGATTAATCAAATAGAAATATGTCAATTTACAGGCAGATAAAGAAACCCTAATGTTGTACTGTAACTTTTCCAATAAAAGTGCATGATCAATAGAGTCTAATCTATTAAGATCTATATCATAAATCTCAGATCAAATATATATTTAGGGCTTTTGATTTGGCTGGGAACTCTATTGACCGATGGGCATTGAAATTGCATATTAATAAATGAAATGAAACTAATTAAATTTCATTTGAAATATAAATATTAAAATTGAATAAATTTCATTTAAAATTGAGACTTAACACTTAGAGTTGACAAAATTCCTTATAATATTGAGATTTTCCATTTGAAATTAAGATTTTTCAATGTAGATTAAGAGTGGAACATCCTCCGATAGCGGAGTATATTTGGATTACTCATATTGCTGTCCAATACATCATGGAAAATTAAAAGGTGATTGGTGCAATGACTCTCAATATACTTTAAGAACCATTAATTCGTATAGGCGGAGCCACACTCTATTATATTTTTTATGGTCAAGTCACGCATATTGCTCTCAAAGATCGTCCAATAAAATCGGAACAATATATATACAACTTAAATTATCTTTTATATGTACATCTATATAAATAAGCAGGCAACCGCTGCTTTGCATGCGAACATTTATAATAAAAGCATTTTGATTACCCTTTATCTTCGCGGATTGTCAGAGGTCAAACACAAAAATTTCCATATAAAATCATTTTCATTCCTTTTTAGAATAATTTTTATTCAAATAGTCTTGTTGAACCTTAATGTGATATTTACTATTGTTGTACGTCTGAGGAAATTTCAGAAAACTTGCTATTACCCAGTAAAATTTTAGCTAAAAAAAACAATTCTGTCAATTTTTAAAGGCACTCAACATCGTAATAATAGTTTCAAATACATACTCCGATTTAGTAATGTCACTCACACTTTTACAATTTAAGTACAAAGAGTATATGACCAGTATAGTTGTTCTAGTCACTCACATAAATAATTTATCGTACAAGTTATTTATACATATGCACCGGTGCGATCTCATTCATTATTTGACGGGGGAACTCACTTTGTTAACATAATAACGCACACCAAATTTAAAGATTGTCGGTACCTTGGTATTCCGTTTGTACACCTTGGTATTCTGTAATTATTTATTTCATATGTTATGAATCATTAATACTTTTCCCATCCCTAACACTTCTGGGTAATTGACCACTAATCCTATCACGATCACTTTTGGAGAAATTACTAATATTAACTCCTATAACTTACAATCCAAATATCATTCAATATCATATCAATTTTAAATATTGATAAGCCCACTTTTGCCACCCCGACCAATCCGCCTATCTTTTTGTCAAGTTTTCAATAACAACAATTCTGCTAAAGTATGTACAAATTTTCGTTCCTCTACATTCAATACTTTTTGAGATATTCAAATTTCAAACAATACCACGCCCACTTTTGACCCCGTCCACTTTTTATTTGTTACGATTCATCTGTGATTAATCTAATATTGACTTCGAAATAGCATACAAAACAAATTTCGTTCTTCTACGATAAATAGTTTCTGAGATATTCAAAATGTAAATATTGCCACCCCCTCTTATTCAATCCCGCCAACTTCTGGTGAAATTACTAATGTTTACCCCAATAACTAACTATGCAAATTTCGTTCTTCTATGGTCAATAGTTTCCGAAATATTAAAGATCAAACATGTCAACGCCCACTTCTGCCACACCCACTTATTCGATCCATTCTCGTCCATTTTTTTGAAGTTTTGGATAATAACTCGAATAAAGTATGTACCAAATTTCGTTCTTCTTCGATCATACTTTCTGGATATTCAAATTTTAAATAATGCCATGCCCACTTTTGACCCCGCCATTTTTATTTTTTAAGAACCATCTTTAAGAACCTTTCATATAAAAGAAATTTTTTTAAATGTACCAAATTTCGTTCTTCTTCGATCATACTTTCTGGATATTCAAATTTTAAATAATGCCATGCCCACTTTTGACCCCGCCATTTTTATTTTTTAAGAACCATCTTTAAGAACCTTTCATATAAAAGAAATTTTTTTAAATCGGTCCAGTAGTTCTTACTTTATGCCGTTACAAAGAATTTGTCTACGCTTCGGATTTGATTTAAATAACAAATAAAAATTAGAGATATGTATGAAATCTATATTTGAGTCGATAGAACGTTCTATACAATTCAATGTTCAAATGGTTCATACGCTGGGTGCAATTTTGGCATACTCTCTCCACATCCGCCGGGATCTCACGAATAATTTCTTCAATATTAGCTTCCATTGCGTCAACCGTTGCGGTCTTGTCCCTATAGGCATGAGTCGTTAAATCGCACATCTAGGCGACCAAATGACCGGCCCCAAACGTGAAATAAACTTTTCACCGAAGTCAAAATTCAACAAAAATAAATAAAATTCAATAATCTGCAAGCGTTGTGGGTTTGTATAGACCAAACTGAACATGTTTGACAGTAACATATTACACAAAAAAAGGCCAAAAAACAGTATTGCCAAAAAAGAAGTTGCAAAAAAATCACAGATTGTATAGAGATATTCCGATGCATTCTTAATTAATAAAAATTTTTCCAGATCGATTGATTCCAAACGGGTGTTAGCTCGTAAAAATACAACCAAATCTAGCGTCAGTACGTCCGGACGGAAAATTTTTGTCGGTGCATTGAAGGATGTTCACGACGAAGAAGCTCTAGCTCAACATTTTAAGCAATTTGGAAGTGTTCTGAATGTTAAAGTTTTAGTTGACAAGAATACGGGCCGTAAACGAGGATTCGCCTATGTAGAATTCGATGATTATGACTCGGCAGATAAAGCTGTTTGTAAGTACATACATAGCAAATAGCAAGCGATTGATTACTTCATTTTACATTTTCTTTCACATTTTAGTACATCGCAATCATACAATTAAATATCTGACGGTTGATGTGAAAAAATCAAATTATAAAGAAGAACAGGCTAAAAAAATGGCCAGTCAGTCGCAACCAAATGCTGTCCCTTCAACAGGTGGACCACAACAAAATGGACCATCGTACGCATATCCGCCAGCACCATATCCACCACCATATGGTTATCCACCAGCGCCAGCATATGGTGGCTGGGGTGCTCCTCCAGCACCGTATCCTCCTGCACAGCCTCCTGCCTATGGAGCCCCACCTCCGGCATGGAATGGTTGGGGTTACGCAGGTGCACCTCCAGCAGCACCGCCTCCAACGACCAATGGAAATTATCAACAATCTTACAATGGTGGACCTCAGAAAGGAGGAAAATTGCAGAATTATCGTAACAATCCATACAAATCCTAATATATTCGCAACAAATGATGGTGAGTACATAATAAGTAATAATTTAATGTCGCAGCTATTTGCATACATAATCGTATGTGTCACATTTTTTGTGTCTGTTTTTTTAGGGGGGGGGGGGTTTCACATATGGTTCCCAATTTTTTTATTAAAAATCTGTGGTTGACATTTACATTAACATTAATTTAATTTTAATTTTATTATTTAATACCGATCCCATAGGCGGTATATGGTTACAAATTACTTCTTTAGGTGTAATACATTCAATTTTTTTTTAATAAATTATCTTATATAACTAATTATGCGGGGATTGTTTTTTTACCCTCAAAAATTGCAAAAAGCATAAAAATCTTAAAAATAGACAAACCTAACCTGTTCAATTATGCAAAAAAGGAATTATAAAGAAACATCAAAAGAAAAGGAATGGGAATAGAAATTGGAATTGAATACTTAGGTAATATTTTCAATAAGAATTATTCAAAGACAAAACTATAGAGTTTATCTTGTGTGTTTTTGAGAAAAAAATGTATTTCCGAAAATTAATGTTTAACTTCTTAAATGGTATGTTATGATACTTCGAATTAAAATGTTGGACACATCTTTAACTATTTTTAACGTTTCTGTATTTAAATATTATATTAATTGTATTAATTTGAACAATATTTTAATTGCATTAATATTTTAATAAATTGAATAATAATACTGCGTTAACTTCTACTAGAATGTAATTTTTCAGCCGACGCAATCCACACTTCAAGTGGACAGTTCTCAGGCAAAATTTATGAATATTTTTCAAATAATTGTATAAAACAAGTTTCTTCATTTAATGTTGTCATTTTAGATGGAAAATGAAGAATGATGAATAAATCTAGGTATTGAATATCGGTCGAAATCTTATAATATTCTTCAATATTTGTTGCATCAACATTGCAACGATGACTTTATCGGGCAGAAATCCTAGGTTTATTGTTTGGAATGTCTTGTTCTTTGAAAAAATATTTTAACAGACGAAAAAAATCTCACTAAAATGGAGAGTAAAATTTTCGCGTATGTCTATCAATTCCTTTTTCGTATTTTCGGCCAGATGAATGGTTTCAGCTAAGTCGTGATTTTCACTTTGAAGAACGCGACTTACAAGCTCACATAGACCAGCTTAGGTCCCTAGTGTTTCCACGGGCTGAAATCCCCCTAATCAAAACCAACCTGTTTGAAATACAAATTTATCGATAGTACGAATATCAGTACTGGAAAGATCTGTTAGGCTGCCTAGAAAGGCCGCCCCAGAATGTCCAGTCGTCGTTTACTCAGAGCGGGGCAGTCGCATAGCAAGTGCTCAATGCTCTCCACTTCTTCCTCATCTCCACAGTTTCTGGAGAAGTCATTAGAGTCAATACCCAATCTTTTGGCGTGTTCGCCGATCAAGCAGTGTCCCGTCAGAACTGATACTAACGTAGACAATCTTTGCCTCTCTAGTGCGAGGAGATATTTTGACCTTATCAGGTCATACCTTGGCCAGATTTGCCTAGCTACCCTACAGGTGCCGATTTGTGTACATCTTTCGTTGGACTGCCTGATTGCCTCTTGCCTAAGCCAAAGCTTGCATGTGGATAGTGGCGCACCAATATATGCAAATTCTTCGATAATTTATAAAGACGTACCTTTCCTAGCAAGTTCATCGGCTTTGCAGTTTCCCGGGATATCCCTATGCCCAGGCACCCATATGAGGTGTATATTAAACTGCTCAGCCATCACGTTAAGAGATCTGCGGCAGTCGAGGGCTATTTGTGAATTTAGGGATGTGGCCTCCAGAGAATTGATGACAGCCTGGCTGTCAATTGCCACTTGCCGACTTCCCATATTGCCATTATTTCGGCTTGATAGATACTGCAGGTATCTGGTAGTCTGTCAGCTATATCCAAACTAAGTTCTTCACAGTGTACTCCGAAGCCAACCTTTTCATCAAGCTTCGAACCATCCGTATAGAAGTGGAGATGGTTTCTATTTCCGGGTATTCTGCCATCCCGTTTATAACTGGCTGGTATCATAGTGATGTATCGGGTGTTTTTTTAGGGGTATAGAACTTCGAATTGAAATAAAACACAAGAAAATCGTTTTAAGGTCCATCAATTTGGCTTTATTGGAAGGATAATTTTATGCCATTAATGTTTAAATATGATTTCGGGCATGTGGCCGCCGCGGCTGGCTCGAATAAAGCCAATTCTACAGGTCCAATTTTCAACCACTTTTTCGAGCATATGGGGCCGTATGTCGGCAATAACGCCACGAATGTTGGCTTCCAATTCCCCTAACGTTTCTGGTTTGTTGGCGTAGACGAGCGACTTCACATATCCCCAAAGAAAATAATCCAATGGTGTCAAATCACACGATCTTGGTGGCCAATTGAAAGGTCCATTCCGCGAAATTATGCGCTTATCGAATGTTTCCTTCAATAAATCGATTGTGACGTGCGCTGTGTGGCATGTAGCGCCGTCTTGTTGGAACCACAACTCATCCACATTCATGCCATCCAATTCGGGAACAAAATAGTCGGTTATCATGGCTCTATACCGGTCTCCATTAGCTCTCCACAGCTCCAATTGCTGTGACGGTGGCGAATCGATTCATTCGGGTCCTCTTCAACACTTTGCTCTACAGCGGCAATTGTTTCTTCGGTGCGCACTGTTCGACGTCTAGTGCGAAAACGATCCATGGTTAACCGAATTAATTGCTCTGATGGACGATTATGTCGACCATAAAATGGACGGAGCTTGCGGTAAACTTCGCGAACTGAACCATTATTTTCAAAATAAATTTGCACGAATTGCAAGCGTTGTTCTTTTGTCAACCTGTTCATGATGAAATGGCAAACCAAACTGAACATAAATGACATTAGAGTTGCCAGATTTAACCACAAAATGCCAGTTTTATCTCTATTCGAAAAACAAAGCTGTAAAAAAAACACCCGGTAGTTCCTCTCAAAGGTGCGAACCGTTGATATATAGTCCACTCGGTCGGTTGCCATAGCACTACACTTTGATATCCTCATGTGACCGTAGTTCTTGTACCTCCACATTAATCGGCAGTTTAATCTTAGTGCCGCTTTGGTTGCAACTTCTCTCGCCACATTGATCGGCAGCTTAATCTTAGTGCCGCTTTGGTTGCAACTTCTCTCGCCACATTGATCGGCAGCTTAATCTTAGTGCCGCTTTGGTTGCAACTTCTCTCGCCACAACTTTAATCGGCAGTATATGGAGAAGGGCTTGAATAATAGCCCAAAAAAATGGGTTATCTTTTATTTAAGATTTAGATTCATTTCTGTGTGGGCAATTTTTAATTATTTTTGATTTTTCATGAATATGAATAAACCCCCAAATAATTTGGCCGATTTTTACTTAGACGATTATTCGCATAGCCCTTACATTACTTAAAAATGTTCACTACGATTTCCTCTACTGATTTTGCTACTAAACATAATTCCAGACATTTTTCCTATGTATTATGTCATTGAATGTGATCGAATCTACGACCAATTTTATTTGTTTCAATGATCACCCACACTATATTAGAATGTTTCTAATTTTCATTTAAAAAAATTGTTTAGTCTTCCTTACTTTTTTCATATCATAAAAAAATCGACATTTCGAGACAAAAATAGTGATGTCCTATTTTTGGGCTATAAAAGTCGTAATTTCTTGCAACACTGCTAGCAGAACCAGAAAAACCATGCGGGGTTTCAGTCTAATTAGTCCATATGATGGAAGATCAGTACTATGAATTGCTGAAATTCCTTTGGGATTGTAAGTCTTTAAATATTTAATCTTCTATCTTCTATATAAGTATATAAAAATTGAAAAATGTTTGTATGTATGTATGTGTTTTATAGACGCTTAAACCACTGGACCGATTTTAAAATTTTTTCTTTTGTTTGAAAGCTATTTGGTCTGGGATGGTTTTGGAAAAAAAAATTTGCAAATAGTGGACCAACGAAGTGGACCGGGTCCAGCTAGTATTTAATAAAGAAAGAATTTTCAAATGATTAAAACCACATGAAGGGGATACACAACCTATTTTCAAAAAATTATGGCTTTTTTCAAAAAAGCAAACATTCCCATTATTTATGGAACACGATTTTAGTCATGTGGTTGTCTCGGCTGTCTTCGAAGTAGCGCATACTTGCAAGCCAATTTTCCAAGTCCTTGTTATCGGTTTGAGCCTTGACCACTAGCATGACAGTCTCAATTTTTGAACAAACTTGCGTACAGTAGGTGGTAGAAGAGTTCCTCATTTAGGCAAAATACTTCTTTTGATTAAACTGTTTGGGCTACACAGCATTGACTTTGGAAATAAATTTACATTATTTTCCAGCATATAGCGATTCATTTCGACCGGGAAATAGCTGTCGCTGTCAAAATAATATATGATTTAAAAAGAAACCACTAGATGGACCACCGATAACAGATTTCTGTTTCCTACGAACGTTAACTGTTTACTATTACAAGACCATGACTATTTGAAATGGATTTTTAGAACGGCATGATTTTAAAAGATTTCGCATTATAACACATAAAGTTTTAGCGGATACATACATAGTAGATATGTATTAGTGATCTTAACTTATAAATATTTATATACATATGTTAACTATGATAACTATAAATTCATTATATTTCTTTATTCTTTTATTTAGGACGAAAATATGTACGTAAATATAATTGTGCAAATATTGTATGTATGAATATATTATATGTAAATCAAAAAAATACTTGATTAATGTCTGCTGAACACTCGATGATAGGTGGAATATTCTAATTTGGAAAAGGACATCCATGATGCTGCATATACATACATATGGATTATAAACAATCCACAATTAAAATAGTCATTCATTCACTATATGTATTTTATGTTAAGAGTATTTTTTAAGTATTTTCAAGACATTTTTAAAAACTTTTTTACGTAGTTATGTATGTATAACATAGTATTGTTTGTATTTTTATTTATCTTAGCATACATATATGTTCAATTAAATAGTTTTATATATAACTAAAAGGCAACATTTTCTAGATTGTATAACCTAATTATAATACCATATTTATATTATATTAAATAAATGTAATAAACAGTGTTTTAATGCGTTTCTATTTATTTTATTCATTATAGTTTTTATTTAATCACAGGTAAATTATGTTGCCATATTATAAAGTATTCTTGTATATATGTATTTTACATGTACATATTGATACCTCCATTCCAAAACATGCTAAGGCAAAACAGATTGTTTTTCAGAAGAGGCGATCAAGGTTTTTAATTTTTTTCAATTTGTATGGAATTCCTTTTTAAAGCCAATCAAGTGACCTGTACAGTTTTGCGAATAACTTTCGATTGAGTTGACTGATAATCACCAAATTTTTAAATCGACATTCCTGAAATTTGGTGTTGATATGCCTAAGTGTGTGATCATGACAAAAATGGTCTAAAAATCAGGTGCTGATGTATTTCAATTCATTTCATTTATTTATCAACTAAAGCCCATATTTGGACTATAGGTTAGATTAGATTAGTGGTGCTTTTCTGCTCCTCCACTCGGAGACCCTTTTGGATCCATTGTGATTCCCTTCTTTTTGGTCTATGGGGGAATGAAAGGATGATAGAAGTCAAATAGGAAATGTGAAGTATGAGAGGTTAAAAAGGGATATCAAAGTGTAGTGCTATGGTAACCGACCGAGTGGACTATATACCAACTGTGTACACCTTCGAGAGAAATTACATCACTATGATTCCCGCCAGAGATGAATGGGTTGGCAGAATACTAGTAATAGAAACCATCTCCACTTTTACACGGATGGTTCGAAGCTTGATGAAAAGGTTGGCTTTCGGAGTACACTGTGAAGAACTTAGTTTGGATATAGCTCACAGACTACCAGATACCTGCAGTATCTATCAAGCCGAAATAATGGCAATATGGGAAGTCGGCAAGTGGCTGAGTAGCAACACAGTAACCAACACTGGCGTTGTCATTTACTCGGACAGCCAGGCTGCCATCAATTATCTGGAGTCAACATCCCTAAATTCACAAACAGCCCTCGACTGCCGCAGATCTTTTAACGAGATGGCTGAACAGTTTAACATACACCTCCTCATATGAGTGCCTGGGCATAGGGATATCCCGGGGAACTGCAAAGCCGATGAACTTGCTAGGAAAGGGACGACATTCCAAATTCTCGAAGAATTTGCATATATTGGTGCGCCACTATCCACGTGCAAGCTTCGGCTTAAGCAAGAGGCAATCAGGCAGTCCAACGAAATATGGACAGAAATCGGCACCTGCAAGGTAGCTAGACAAATCTGGCCAAGGTATGACCTGAGAAGATCAAAATATCTCCTCGCACTAGAGAGGCAAAGATTGTCTACGTCAGTATCAGTTCTGACGGTACACTGCTTGATCGGCGAACACGCCAAAAGATTGGGTATTGACTCCAATGACTTCTGCAGAAGCTGTGGAGATGAAGAAGAAGTGAAGAGCATTGAGCTCTCGTTATGCGACTGCTTTCTAGGCAGCCTAACAGATCTTTCCAGTACCTATATTCTTACTATAGATAAATATTTGAGCTTGTAAAAAAATACGGCTGCCACCCTAACCTAACCTACTAGCTCTTTAAAACTAGGGAAGCTAGAGAACAAAATAGAGCAAGCAAATATTTACTAATTATTACTCGGAATAATTACCGAGTAGTAATAGTAGATTACAGGGTTACGGAAGATTATATATCTAAAGATATTATTCAGAAATGTAGTGATAGTAGTAGAACTTCAAAGAAGAACTAACTGAAGGATTGAAAATGTAGAAGGATTTTTTTACGTTAATATACATTAAAATATCTGAGAGCATCCAGCAATTTATTAAACAATCGAGCTGTTCTAACTGTCTATCTTGTAAAAAGAACTAGATAATGTAGTCCAATAAACTCACTGAAAGAACAGCCCAAAAAGTTTCTAAAAAGGGACTGACGTGGTCAAAACGGTTAATGTGTTGTATGTAGCGCATAACGCTTTTAAAGCTCCCTACTTGTTCTCTGTACTCGTATTATGCTTTAATGTACCTGCATTTATCTCCACGCAATAAAAGATATTAGGCATAATTAATGATTGTACTAAGTTTTCTTACTTCTTACCACATCACATAAATTTGTTTTAAAATATCAATTTTCATGGAAGGTAATTTTCGCATTTTTGGGACATTCGTTAAATTTCAGGTAATTTTGTGGACTACAAATGTTACATATTTCACTTTTATGTAGAGCTTTTGACTTAATAACAGTCATCAAAAATATATGTATGTATGTATATTAGGGCGGGTTGATTATTTTTTTAATTCGTATAGCAAAAACGTAAACTACTTAATATTCTAAGAAAATTCTCCGAAGAAACCATGTATCTAAAATAAAATCCTAATCCGCGCCTCTCGACTTGAAAATTTATATGCTCGCCTTTGCAAAAAAAATAAATGTTAGAAAAAATAGCTGTTTTCCAAAAAGAAATCGAATTTTCTGAATAAAATTGTAGTTCTTTTGCACTTATATCTTTTCTACCCTTAAAATTTTTTTCATTAAAACAAATATTCACCCAAGTAAAAAAGTTTGTATATAATTTTATATTTAACATTTTTATAAGGAACATAGATATAAAATTTTCTTTCATAATTTAATAAAAAAGATTGGATATACAAAAAAAAAATTGCACTCAAAAAATTTTTTTCAGTATTTATGAAATAACCTTCTTTTGTTTCGATAAACAATTCTTATTTTATAATGCAAATAAAAACGTGAAACGTGTTCTAACTATTTTTTATATAGAACGCAAATCAAAGGAGATGCAAATTGGGGTTCAACTGCCTTTTTGATAATTGAATATTTTGATTAGTCTCAAGACAAAACCTGTATTGCATAAACTATAATATAACAAGTAAGAAAGTTTCAGTCGGGTAAACCGACTAAGGTATACCCTCACTTTGTGATTACTGTAATATGAAATACACGAATTAATCTGTCAATTTGTATGGGAGGAACCAGAGGGGGTTTAACAAATACTCCTATTTTTCGCTAAACAGTAAACTTCAAATATATTGCACTGTATCGAATTGTAAGCGTTTATATGCACTGGTATATTAAAGTTATGATCTATTAAATTTTGGTATGATTTGGCCATTTTGTGTGGGAGGGGCGTGGCAACAAAAGGGGCGTGGCAACTTCGCCCATATTTGACTGGATTGTAGGTACTATGAAACCATTACACTGTACAAAATTTCAAGTCTTTTTGTGCATAGGTATTTAAGTTATAAGATGTTAACTTTAGGAGCAAAATGGTCCATTTGTGTGGAAAGTACCAAAAGGAGCGAGGTAACTTCGCCCATTTTTCTTGAGGTGATAGTGACTAATAAAATAATATTATATGTAGAATTTCAGAGGATTCAAATAAGTAGTATAGAAGTTATTAAATAATCAATAATTCAGTTAATATTAACACTTTGTGGGGGAGGTACTAGAAGGAGTGGACCAATATGGCCCATCTTCGAACTTAGCCGGAGATAGAAAAAAATATTACCACATACCAAATTTGAAGACAATCGGTTACTCCTTTCGAGAGTTATCGTGCGCACCAGCTAGACGGACGGACATTGCTCATTCGACTTAAAACGACCTAAAACGGATATCCGCTAAACATACATACTTAGGGTCTTATGTCACTCCTTCGATGTGTTACACTTTTGGCCCGTAGCAAATGATACCCTCGTATCACTAAAGTATAATAAAACAATATATTTCAAAAAACGAAAATAATTTAAGCGAAAGAAGAGGAACAAAATTTTCAAGTCGAGAGGCGCGGATTAGGTTTCGATTTTAAACCCATGGTTTCTTCGGAGAATTTTCTTAGAATTTAATGTAGATTACGTTTTTACTATAAGATTTTTAATTTTTTTTCATCCATACAAATCAACCCGCCCTAATGTATATGTATAAACAAAATATTCGTTCGTTTTATTTTTGTTTTTCAATCGTTATTGATTGTTAACTAGGATATTCTCCTGGCTTTAGACCATCTTTGCCCCTATTATGTATTATAGGATGCAAATTTTTTTATAAAACGGTGAAGCAAATACAATTACTTGACAGCTATGCTACCGTATAGCTATTTCACGGATGCTACTCCGATCATTTAGCGAGGTTTAGCTTAATTTTTTGTTAAAAAAAAACTGTTTTTTGCTGGCACAAAAAATCCGTAAAAATTAGAAAAAAATAGTAAACAATTATTGTATTACGAGTAAATATTTTAAAAGCAAGCATGCAAACGAATACTTCAGATAACACTGAAGAAAAAATCTAGAGGTGTCATATCACACGATCTGGTCGGCTACCTGACTGGTTTGGTTCGCAAAATTATCAGCTCATCAAAATTATTTTTCAATAGCCATTCGCGAAAAAACACCCTCGAAGAGAAGAAGACGTATTTTATGAAGATCTGAATAAACATTTTTGACCGTGATTCGAGACTATATATTCACCTATAGTCATTGATCATGTTCTGGCCCGAAGGTCGATACTTTGACACAGGAGGAGGTCAGATGACCCCCATTCCAAGGATAAGGCGATATTGTCGATACAGGCAGAGATATGAAGCTATTATTCAACCACTTCTTAGCAATAACAGAGTACCTACTGTTAAAATATCATAGCAATTATACAGAAAATATGCCGACATCGACATCTTTTTCGTCTCGAATATGAAACTCCGTGTCGTCAGTAAGGAGAGAGATGTAATTAATGGCTTGGCTTCGTGCGAGGATCTCCTCCAGAGATATATGATCATTATACCTCAGGAGTTATGCGAGGTGAAGGTCGTAGTAAAGATCCCAGTATACGAGGATTATAATGAGAAATTCATCTACGAGAATATCGCCGTTAAATATCAGGCCGAATATGGACATCACATTCTCGGGAGACAGATTCACAATTACCAGACAAACAATTAGATGATCTTCATGAACATGACACAGATCTACCAGAACCGGAGACCCGGTCGACAAAGAACCAACACCCTGAATTACGAGTAAACACCGATTTTAACTCCCAGAAAACCCAATGCTCATTTGATTTATTCCACCAATCTGTTCAGAAAAACGTTGATGATAAAACGTTGCGTAGGAGTCAGTATGATCCAACTGATGAGCTATGCGACGATGAAGATTATTCAAATAAGTCTAACTAGCTCAAGAAACAAAAGATCACAACGGTCTAAATATTTAAAGGATGAAAACATTGACATAGCATGTCTGTCTGAGACACATCTTAGAATAAATGAGAAATACGAGATTCCTGATTACAGAATTATTCGGAAAGACAGACCCACACTGGGTGGTGGTGTCGCTATTATGCTGAAGAAACAACTTAAAAAGAAATGCAAAAAGTTAAGGCAAAGCAGACGAAGATGCTGGCCCAATTCAGAAGAAGACCCTATAGGGAGAATCTAAAAAATTATGTCAAGTGAACGGGAATACTTTTATACTCAGAAATTCGAGAAGAGACTAGGATGGAGGTCAATGTGTGAGGGCATCAACTCGGATCTTACACCAACAGAATTATGGAGGGCCGTCGAGAAATTCAGGGGTATGAAAGTCCCCAGAGCGCCAGAAATACCTACATCATGCATTGAGACATTTTGTGACAACCTGTCGGGTCCAGCCGGTCCGATAATGGAACATCCTATACCTTCAACCAATTGTGAAAAGTTCTCAGCCGAAGAGCTTCAGATGGCTATTAACGCGTCAAAGGATACATTGCCGGCATAAGGCATGGTCATATAAGAAAATTTAATGATGACATCAAAACAAACTTTTCTAGGACTCTATAACTCGGTATTTTCGAGTGGGCATATTCATGGAACGTGGATGAAGTATAGAGTTAAACCGCTGATTTCTCGTATACGCAAGATATTCGAAAGGATGCTATTCAATAGGATTGACCACCAGTTAGAGGCCGGTCGGAAATTTAACAACCCCCAATCCGGCTTTCGTTGTGACAACACAGTAGCTCTTTGGTCGCCAGTGCAATTGGCTAGAAGGGAGAAGAAATTTACTAAGTGTACTTCTGGACATAAAGACCGCTTTTGAGAACATCAATATTAACATACACGTGGAGAAATTTAGATCGCTAGGAGTTGATGAACGCACTTCTCATATGATTAGACAACTGTTTAGATACAAGGATCTCGTATTGGAGACGGACAATGGCAAGTACGAGAGGCGCTCGTTTGCTAGGACCCCACAGGGCTCGGTTTAAGCCCCCTTAGCTTTAACGTTTACATAAATGAGTTGTTTGAGGACATTGATGTCGAAATATTGGGTTACGCAGATGATCTTGTCATCTTCTGTTCGGACACATCTTTGGAGGTGGCAGTATCCGCAGTCCAAAGAGTTATCGATACGTTGAACAACAAACTAATGGATCAACAACTTGTATTATCCTCGAGTCAGAGGAAGGCAATGATTTTTTACTTATATGAAGAGGAAAAGATGTCGTATTTAAACAAGCATTCATATTGGGGGGGCCAGGATATAGAATAGGTCACTAAATATAATTATCTCGGATTTACGTTTGAAGCCAACTTGAGGAACGGGGAACATATAAAAAATGTGAGGAATAATTGTTTCCAATACATGCACATTTTACGGGCTTTGTGTGGCGTTACGACCCTTATGCTTTACATTGGTTTGATAAGACCTGGAATAGAATATATGGCGCCTCTTCTTTTGGAATGCAAAGAGGATGAAATTCTATCACTACAGAGGATCCAATTTAAGGCAATAAGAATATCCCTAGGGGACATGATTTCGACCTACACACTTGGACATTGGAACAGGAGGCTGGGATAATGCCGATTGAAATTGATTACGGACAAGTGGCTATCACATTTATACAATCATACAACGATAAGTTTGAGCCAGATCTGAGATTACATAAGAAATACGACGAAAAGATTTCTAACTATAGGATAGATAGAAATGAGATCCCACTACGATACAGGCTTCCCTTTAGAAGTAACGTCTTCAGACGAAAAGTAACATACCTAGACATTGACAAGAGCAGGTCTCAGGCAATTGAAATAAACAGAAAATACACCGAACTGATTGCTGGAAAGTGGAAAGAACTGAATGGAACTGACAACAAAACAGAAAAGTTATGGCCATATCAATTATATTTTCAAAAAATCGCTATGTACACTTGGTTGTCAAATCTTACAATATTGTCAGGAAAATTGCGAAAAATTCAACCCTGTGAACTTACAACAATTTTTGTCCTGCAACGTTGGCAGAAAAGTCATCGTCCATAAATTGTAAGATGTCAGAAGTTTATGCATCTGACAATAGCGCTATTGTGAGGGAAACATATTATTGGCAACACTGCCTACAAAATATTTTTATTGGCAATCCTGCAGAAATGTATGAAAAGTAATCAGCTGCATTAAAACTGATGAAAATTAATTAGCATATTTCTAGAAATTAACACTACATGTTATGCTATGCTACATCTAAGCGGAGCATAAGATTCCTGTCATTCACATTCGTCAAGAATTTGGTCTAAATGTCCTTGATAACGCCAATGACGTTATCAAGGACATTTTTTTCCAAGCAAGTGTCAATTTTTGTAGGTGAGAGAGGCAGCTCTCTGCAACTCTCCTTCAAACATTGACACTTGCTTGGAAAAAAAATGCCTCGTGTGAAGCTTCACCTACCGAAATAAGTACTACATCACAAGAGGCATTTTTTTACAAGCAACTGTCAAAGTTTGTAGGAGAGAGAGACAGAGTTGTTTCGCCTGCCTCTCTCCCACAAATTTTTACACTTGTTTGTCAGTTAACAGAACCTAGTCCTGAATCACACGACTGCATTTTTTCCAAGCAAGTGTCAAAGTTTGAAGGAGAGAGAGGCATAGAGCTTTTCCGCTTTATCATCTAAAGAGTAACATTTATAATCGGAGTAAGATTTCAGTTTAAGAGGTACAACTCAAAATAATACCACTATTTACATACAAACTTATTTCAGAGAATGAGTAATAACTCAAAAAACTTGTTATTTTTCTGTAACCACCAAAAGACAAAAAAGAAAATAACGTTAACTTTTTTTAGTGATATTTTCTTGCAATGACATATTATTTTTTTTTTTTTGTAATGTATCATTAATATTAACGGAAACGGTTTTTAACACATGCTGAATATTTTAAAATTTAAGTTGTTACCCTTTTGTGGAACAGGTGCGATATGTGAAATCATTGGGCGTCGCCTCCATCGTGATTGATTTGGTTTATACTCTTAAATTGGCATCACTGTCCACAAATGAGATGTGCGTCGCCGGCGTTTAGACCGCCGTCGTTTAATAATTTCAATTTCACCGTCGCCATCTTTATAGTCTGTTGCAGGCATCATTGTACACAAATTCTCGGTCTACCATTTTTGTACACACACATTTTCTGTCGTAAGCTGAGTGGGCACATACGTGGTTACAATTCGATTAAAAGATATACATAGATAAAATGGTGAGAAATACATATGTACATATATAATTGATATTTTTTGGTACTCTATTTCTGAAGTGGTGAAATGAAATTATTTTAATATGAAAAATTTATCCATTGTTGCAGTTCAATTCTGAAGGTGATCATCTCCGTAAATTGTTTTTGGGAGGCTTATCACCAAACTCAACTGAAGAGTCCTTGCGAAACTTCTACCGGCAATATGGCGAAATCCTTGACGTGACGATAAGACGAGATCCATCCACAGGCCGCTCCAGAGGTTTCGGTTTCATCACATTCAAAGATTCATCAAGCGTAGACAAAGCCCAAGCTGCCAGACCCCATGTGGTCGATGCAAAGTAAGTACAGATTAAGCCAAATTAAAGAGCATTGACAATTCCTACACACACATATGTACTGGTATTTCATATGTACATTGCGCATGGTGTCTTAGACGATTCCCAATCAATTGCATCTGAAAAAAATAGGTTACTTTCTTAAATTATATTCCATCAATTATGAGATACATACATATGTACATATATTTAGGTATCTTGTTTCTTATAAGGGGAAACAAATCGTTCATCCCTTATTTCATTGGTTGACGCTTTATGAGGTTATCTATGCCTACAAGGTGTAATTAAGTTCATTGTGTTCGTTGATAGAGAATGAATGCGATTGAATGGAAAGAAAAGAGTACATAGTAAAATGTTTGGATACAGTCCCAAATATATATGCCGACTCTGATGTCACTCCTTGACAGTCAAGATCTTGCTGAAATTTAAAATGTATATATATTATAAAAAAGGGGCACCTCGGTTCATGTTTTGATAGTGCAGCCGTAACGTTGCACGCTGAAGCAATTGCCAAAAACGTCCCATATCACCTTTACTTTATTTTTATACCCTACACCACACTGTGGTACAGGGTATTATAAGTTTGTTTCACGGCAGATGTTTGTAACACCTGAAAATAACACACCTTAAAGTATACCGATCGACTCAGAATCACTAGCTGAGTCGATTTAACGATGTCTGTCCGTCTGTCCATGTAAAGTTGTTCGTCGATTACAGGTCGCAATTTCACTCCGATCGTTCTGGAATTTTGCAGTTTAGAGTATTTCGCGGCTGTTAAGATCGCTATTGAATTTGGTTGAAATCGGTTCAGATTTAAATATAGCTCCCATATGTATCTTTCGTCCGATATGGCCCTTTAGTCCTATAGAAACTGTATTTTACATCCAATCGTTTTAAAATTTAGAACGGTAGAGTTTCTTGATCCATGAACCAACATTGCCGAATTTGAAGAAAATCGGTTAAGATTTAGCTATAGCTCCCATATATATGTTTCGTCCGATTTGGCCCTTTAGTCCTATAAAAGCTGTATTTTACATCCAATCGTTTTGAAATTTAGAATGGTTGAGTTTCTTGATCCAAGAACCAACATTGCCGAATTTGAATAAAATCGGTTAAGATTTAGCTATAGCTCCCATATTTATGTTTCGTCCGATTTGGCTCTTTAGATCCAATCGTTTTTATACCCTACACCACACTGTGGTACAGGCTATTATTTAAGTATAAAAAGTAAATTTATGTAAACAATTTATACATGAATTACAAAATTTATATATCACAGTTATTCAATATTACGAGAGTGGTGTAGGGTATTATATAGTCGGCACCGCCCGACTTTAGCCTTTCCTTACTGTTTTTTTTTTGCAAATGCACGTAAACATACCGTCCACATAAAATTTCGGCAGAATAAGCCGTCCGTTTCCATATGCCAGATCGAATCAGCCTAACCCAGCCTTTAGTCTTCCCAAGTATAAATGGGGCACATTGGTAGATGTTTTAGTATAGCCCGCATATAAATGCCCTACCGATGTCACATTGCTCCATGTTTTGGTGTACTTCCCCTCTGATATCACTTGACGCCCCCAGAGATAATATTTTTTGAATTATCTTGTTGAAATTTAATCAATAATACTTTATATTTCACTTAGTCGTCCCTAGTATAAATGGGTAACATCGGTCCATGTTTTGATATAGCCCCTTTATAAAGGTCCTCCCGATCAGATTTTTTGACGCTCTAGGGCAAATCATCACCCAACCCCCAAAAAATCGATGTGAATTTGTAAAACGCCGATACACGTATATTTTGTTTGTCTCTTCCCAGAATTAATGGTCAGAACCCCGTTATTTTTTTGTGTTGTACTGTGTTATTTAGCAAATAGTTCTTTAAACAGCTTAATAATAATTGTTGTCTGATCGTTGTGTTGCTTTTAAAATGGCTCAAACTTCGTCAAAATTGGTAAATCCATTGCAAAATAACTTAACTTTTTTATAACTTCAGGTTTGCTGTTAAAAATTGTTTGACCTTGTTGTTATATTAGGCTTTTGAACGGCAATATATATTGCCTTATAATGTCTGCTCACGTGTTCTTTTTACAAGACAGTGATATTCTTTAAAAGAAGAATGAAAAGTTACATATCTTGGATTAGGGATAGTTTTTTTATTTACCGGGCTTTTCCAATTCTCGGGAAAGCGGGATTTTTTTAAACGTTCCCGGGATCCCGTTCAATGAAAGTTCCGAAATGTGTATTTCATGTATATAAAATGACTTTAGGACATATCGAGCCTTAACCGCCGAAAAGACGTAAGCGCCGCCATTATTTATTTAAATTTTTTTAAAGAAATCGTTTACTTATGAAATATGGCATTATTTTTCAGAATTTTGTAGCTGTAAAATACATAAAGTTATCCTGAGGCTCACAGTAATATAAACATTATAGGTATATGCATTTAAACGAAAAAAAAACAATCGCAAAAGAAGCCTTCTTCTCTAAATTCAAAGAAAACTTAAAACAGAAGAAATTTATTATTTTTAATAGATAACATGTTATTATTTTTTAACTTTTTTTTTTGCCTATTAAAATTTAAGTGTGTTAAGATGTAAAACGTTTGTATGTATATGAGATCAAAAGCGAAAAAAATAATTTTCAAGTTAAATTTAAGTTTTCACGATATCTTACAAGATATTGCAAAAAACCTATTTTTCTAACCAAAGAAAGAAATGTTTGGTTAGACTTCATTCCGAAATTGGTCCGAAAAATCGGTCAAATAGTCGGAAAAATGTCGGAGAAGTCGGACCAAATTCGGATGTTTTGTTAGACTTCCTTCCGAAATTGGTCCGACATATCGGACAGATAGTCAGAAAAATGTCGTAGAAGTCGGACCAAATTCGGATGTTTTGTTAGACTTCCTTCCGAAATTGGTCCGGCAATTCGGATAAATTTCCTGAAACCGGTCGGAATTGAAGCTTGTCGAAAAATCCTTCCGAATTTCCCTCCGATTTTTCTTCAGATTTCTGACAGAGATGTGTCCGACAACTCTGCACAATCATCCGAATTTCCCAAGACAAAAGTTAACGAAATCGTGTCAACCCCTTACACGGTTTTCTGAACAATTTCGAAACAAAGTCGGCATCAGAATCGGATACCTGTGCAAAGTTTCTGATAGAATTCGGAAGAAATTGTATGCTGGGTTGTTTCCATTTGTATGTCATCATGAATGTAGGATTCTACCTATACCAACGCGTTTGTATATTCAACTAATTCATTTCATGTTCCAATCAGATTTCTTTAATAGCGGCTGATTTGAACTGGTAATCTGAACGAAATGAACTGCTGAACTAAAGAGCTGTTTACGTAAAGAGAGCTAAAAATTTGGTGAGCTAAAGAGCTGGTGAACTAAATGAACGAACTACTTCAATCAATTGAACTGAACTAAAAAATGATAGCTTAAAAGAACTAAAATGTCCAGCTAAACAGTAGAAACTTAATAAACATTGCGCTTTACCGAATTGAAAATGTTTATGTACACTGGTTTTATAGTTACCGGCTATTACATTTTGGAACGAGTTGCTCATTTGTGCGGCAGGTATCAAAATATGCCTGACAATTGCGCTCATTTCACTAGATCGAAGCTTTTGCGAAAGCATTGCAATGTACAAAATTTCAAGTATTTAAATTTTAGATCAAACTTTTTAAACATACAAAACTGATCGTTTTGTGTGGGAGGTAAATTTTTTTAAAATTTTTCTAAAGATGGCAGTAATCTAGAAGTTAATAGAGAAACAATATTTAACTAAATGTTAACCAGTTGTGGGAGAGGTAGCAGAAGCAGTTTATCCAAAATGCTCCCTTCTTAGGAACAAGGTGGAATATTATAAAATATGAATTCAATCGGTCACTTATTTCGAGAGTTATGGTGCGCATCAGCCAGACATACGGACGGATGGACAAACATTGCTCAAATGTCTTAAAATTTCCTAAAATTTACGTCGAACTTATTTCGGGTCTTAGGTCACTCCTTCGATGTGTTTTACTTTCGTTAGCAAAATGCGCAGTTTTCGTATTTTTTTGCCATAGGTAAAAATGTAGAGCTTAAAGGGACCTATAAAATAGATTTTACGTGATATTTGTTTCATTTCATTCATTAGTATATGCATTATTTGTTATTATTTATATTAGTTTATTGTAAACGAATTTTACCGAACAAAATTTTTGCAAGTTATTTTTTCTGTTTTTTTGTTAAATGCTTGCCTATACCAGTGTAACAATAAAACGTTAGCATTAAAATTAAGTAGACTTTCCTACCTTTTGTGTCCACTGTACTTAAGCTGCTGTACCGATGAAAAATTTAAGTTCATATCAATTGTAGCTCGCTAAAAATTGGCATCAACTTCTATCAAAAAATATAAAATTGTAGAAAAAAATATTTTTTCGGTTTCAGTAGGACAATATTTATTCATAACAATAAATTACTATTATTCAAATAAGCTGCCTCAAGGTGGGCATAGGCTCTCGATAAGATATCGCCATCTGAATTTGCTGTTTCTTTCAGATCAAGCAGTTTTATAATTTTCCGGCAAGTTGTTGAATTTATCTAGCGTAGTACGTCGCCACAATAAAAGTTTGAAGTAATTTTCATTGTAAAAACGTATATATAAATTATTTTTTTTATTTTATTTCCAGAGCTATTGATTCTAAACGTGCTATCGCACGCCCTGAGCCAAAACTTATGGGTTCTGGAAGAAAAGTTTTTGTTGGAGGCTTGAAAGATGTTCATGATGAACATGCGCTCAGGGAACATTTTCTGCAATTTGGAAAAGTAATGGGAATTAAAATTCTAGTGGATAAAAATACCGGTCGTAATCGCGGGTTTGGTTATGTCGAATTTGAAGACTACGATTCTGCCGACAAAGCCGTGTGTAAGTGAATTATTTCTCAATTACATACAATAATTTCTCCATTACATAAAATTATTTTTTCATGCTAGTACACGGAAATCACACAATTAAATATCTCACGGTTGATGTGAAAAAATCCAATTATAAGCCAGATCAATCTAAAATGCAGCAACAAAATGGTGAGCAGGGGGTTGCTCCGCCTGCAGCCTCTCCGTATCCACCACCCGCTTACCCAGCTCCATATGGTTATCCCCCAGCAGCTTACGGCGCACCTGCATGGGGTGCACCACCACCAGCAGGCTATCCACAACAACCACCACCAGCAGGCTATCCGCAACAACCACCAGCAGGCTATCCACAACAACCACCAGCTTATGGAGCTCCACCAGCATGGAATGGTTGGGGTTATGGCGCTCCTCCTGCAGCACCAGCCCCACAGCCACCTACAAATGGCTGGAATAATGCTACTCCACCAGCAAATCAAAATTTTGGCAACTATCAGCAGTCATATAATGGTGGACCCGAAAAGGGCGGTAAACTACAAGCCAATCGCAAAACACCATATAGATCTTAAATTTGGTAAGTATTACTACTTTATCTGAAACATACCAAAGAACATTGAAGGTATATACACCAGAGCCGACTGTCGAAGTTACAACAACGATTTATTTCAGATGAACGACAATTTATGTTTTCTGCCACCTTGTGAAAAGCTTGGGCAAATGACTTCGGTTGTCTCTACCTTCAATTGACTTCGTATATATTAGAGTTCGACCGATTAATCGGCTTCGGCCAAAAACTGGTAATCGCCCGCATTCGTCTTTCGGCCGAAGCCGAACATTTTGCCTTCCTTAGTTAAAAATATAAAGTATTTTGTTTATATTTTTCTTAAGAACATGTTGCATAAATTATCAACAGTTTTGCATCATTTAGGCATAAAAATCGAGCTTTTCTTGATATATGTACTCATATTATCTGCTATTTCTAAAAACAAGTCCAAAATAAGCAAAAGAACCAAAATTTGACGCTACTTGAGATTGTACATGCTGGAATCTATGCAAATAGCGTATCTATGCGTTTTAGTGGAGCTAAAAAGAATTCACTAAACATTCGGCCGAAGGATTTTGGCCGAAGTTCGGCGTTTGCTTCGACTTCGGGCAAAAACCTTCTTCGGTCGAACTCTAGTACATACAAATCCTAACTTTCACTGTTATGTATGCTAAAGTGGTTTTACAAAAAACTACACGACACATACGACGAATATATAGGTCAAGCAACATAATCTTTCCTGTCTTATGTAGATGTTTTAATCGGCTAATTATAATAAAACGTATTGTTTTTATAAAACATATTTTTGTATATTATATTAATATAATATATAAAATTATTTTATTTTTTATTGAATTGAATCTATTAAAAATATTTATTTCTCTTTCTTATACATTTTATTTTATATATTATTTATATTTCTAAATATCTTTTATCTCTCTATTTAGGCAGATATGTACATATACTTATGTATTATTTCTTTATAAGCACGTATAAATAATATATTATGAAATATATTACTATTGCAAATTGGAAGGACATTGAATGGAATGAATAAGAAGCTTTTGTTGCAGAGCGCTGATCATTTAAAAACAACAAGAATATGTATGCACCATAATTTATCCATTGGAATAAAGAATTTTAAAATAAATTTTAAGAAGAATATGAATACACATTAACATGCATATATGTATGTTCTGGCAATATTATATTTTATCGTATATTTCTACTATTTACTACTACGTACATGTATCTATTACTATGTAACATGATATATAAATATAATTACATATATCCTATATTGAAAGCAAATATTTTATTTGTATGAATTTTATTTTTATTACGATGGAATGTCTCTTGGGATAACAGCAAATCCATCAGTCGATTTAATACTATTGCTGTTTCACACTTGGTCATAAACAGCATTTGATTGAACAATGCTAATATTTCAAAGAATAAAATTAATATTTTGTTAAATGTGACTGTTTTGAGGTTATGTTATGACTACTATATGTTATCCAATTCAGCGGGCCAACAAATCAGATACTAGTCTTATTCGCCCTATACGAGAAAATGGTTAATATTTGTTTCCCGCAAAAATGTTTCCCCGAGCACATTTTTTTGGGATCGATCATGGATTGCAATTGTATGTTTAAAAATTTCAATTCTTCCAATCGCAGGTTGATTTAAAATGTCGCTTTAATATATGAATATTTTGTGCAATAAATTTTGTTATGAATAAAAACTTTTCATGTACTTTTTACTTTGAGTACAAAATTATTTCCACGTACAGTCGACTCGATGGTTGTCTTTGAAGTGTTGAAAATAGGAGGAACTTAAAACGATATTAAAAAAAAAATAATGCATGTTAAATGGGGAAGCTAGGCTATTATTTATGTATGGCATTTACCTTATCGACGGCAACTAAAAAATGTTTTGACACTTCTAAAATATTGCAAACAAGCAATTCAACACAAAAAAAGAAAATAGAGAAAACGGAACCTAACCCAAGTCTAGCTCGCGGTGGTGAAACCAAAGTCACTATGGATGAAGTGTGGGCGAGATTAATGGGAGAGAGCGAGTTTTCAGAATACGTAGCGATGGGTTATTGCCATTCTGAGGTCCGGAAGTCTCCGAGGCGGCCTTCTCAGTCTGTATGACCCGCCATGCTGGCAACATGCCAGAGAGCACCCAACGCTATGACATTTACTAAACGAATAGCATACACGATCTGCAGATAATACTTATGCCTGGGAACCTAGTTTTCACGAAGATGGCGGTGTTGGCGGTGTCCAATCGGATATGCATTTCGTCCCCAACTTGCTATTCTACGCTATGTATCTTCTGCTCTCCTCACGCTCCGCTGCACACGCCATCGGAAAAATGGCTGGGGACTGCTTTCGAAGTAGAGGATCCTTTGTACATTTTAACCGTGTATCTCTTTGCACTCTCATGAAACATTGCAGAAACATCGTAGAGCCTATTTGAAGCGATTGATTGCTGTGGCCCATGCCTGCCACGTACTTCTTTCGGTGAATCATTCAGATAACTTAAAGCATAAGTTTTAAAGCATGCACTGTTGTTAAACTGTTAACTTGTGGTGCAAAATGGTCCATTTGTATGGGATGTACAAAAATGGGCATGTCAATAACGCCCACTTTTCACTGGACTCTATGTTCTACAAAAGAATTTCACTGTACAAAACTTCAAGTATTTGTGTGCACTGGCCCATTTGTGTGGGGTGGCGACATTTCGCCCATTTTTCTCAAGGTTATAGCGACGGATAAACTATTACTATGTGAAGAATTACGGATGATTTCGTATAAAGTAGTATACAGTTATTAGAGAATCAATACTTCACAAATTTGTAATCCTTTGTGAGGGAGGTACCAGAAGTAGTGGACCAATATGGCCCATCTTCGAACCTAGCCTGAGATAGAAAAAAATAAAATCACGTACTAATTTTGAAGTCGATCCGTTACTCCTTTCGAGAGTTATCGTGCGCTACAGCCAGACAGGCAGACGGATGGACATTGCTGAAATGACTTAAAATATCCTATAACGGATTTCCAACGAACTTACTTACGGTCTTAGGTCACTCCTTTGATGTGTTACACTTTCTAAATATACATTCTTTGTGTTACTTATTTCTAAATATAAAACTTATTCTAATCTAATATATTCTAGCCTCTGTGTAAGGCAGTAAATGATTTTGTGTAAAATTGTGGACACAAGGTAGAACACAAGTCGATACCAATTGTTGAGAGATAATTTGTATTGTTCCATTTAAATGCTAATTGTTGGTTATATAAATTTTGAATTAACTGATTCTCGTGCAAAGAGAGAACACGGGCAACAGAGGTATTTTCATTCATAAATGAATTTGTTTGAGTAGCGTTTGTTGTAACTTTGGAAGTTCTTCCCAATACAACATCTGAGTAACTTCCTTTCAAGGATTCCAAAATCTCTCATCACTTTTGGTGAGATTTGAAACCAAATGGGAAATGCGTATAACAAAACAGAACGTATACTTAATTGCCCGTCCGAAGTCGTATTTTAAGGCCGAAGCCTTAGCCGAACTTCGGCTAAATTTACAACCTTCTGCTGAAGCCGATTGTTTTGATATTTGTTAAAGTATTGTTAACTGTCTTCTACCAAAAAGGGAATTTTTCTGCATTAATACCTTGTATACCATTCCTTTTATTTGAAAACAGCTGCCCAACAGCATTTAACAACTGCTCCCTAGCACAGCTGTTGGTGGTGCTGACAAGTACTTTTATGCTACCACTCCATATTTTTGAATAGTTTCGAATTACAGTATTAAAAAATATTAATGATTCTTGGACTTAATGGCTCCATATTATGTATTCTTACTACTTGTACAAGAATGCTTTCACTATTTCGAGAGCTTTAGGATCCTTTTATGCCCTTTCTCCAATTATTTGTATAGTATTGTTCACTTCTCTACAAGTTGCTGCCCTTTTGAGGATATCCATAATAGAATTTTCGTTAAAAGGTCAAATAATTCTATTTTTTTTGTACATTTTGAGCAAAATCTAAATTCCATTCAAAAAATCTCAAAGATTTTTTCGGGGACAACTTTTCGACCACATTTCCCTGATGCGTTTCATAAACAAATTGCTTCACTCTTCGATGGCAAAATAGCATACAAATTCCTACATTTTTACAAGAACGGATAAAAAATAAATAAAAACGTATGAACCAGTTGCTATAGGTTTCGTCCTTGACCCGAAGAAAGCCTCATTAGAATTGTGAAACAAGTGGACATCAATATATATGTATATACAATGACACAGGGCTGTGAAGTCGGAGTCGGGGCAATTTTCTCGGAGTTGAAAAATTATGGTCGACTCCGAGATGAATTGTGAAAAATGTACAATTCGTGTAATACAACTTTTTCACTCAAACATTTTTTGGAAAACAAGTTTCGTATCATTCGGCTCATTACGTTACCAGTGCATAAACGCTTGTAATTCGGTACAGTGCAATATCTGTAGAAAATATGTATCTGCAATTCGCTTATTCGCAAGCCACTTTTGGTACCCTCATTCAAATTGACAGATTCATTCAAACATAACACTCCCATAACTTCTGCTGCAATCACCTAAATGTTTTAATTTTTAGTATTTAAACAACATTTCAAACGATAATAGACTGACAAGAATGAAAATATTTTGGCAATGTTTTGGCATCTCCCACCCGTAGTTTCACCCAGCAAACCACAGTACATGTTTTCTGGGATGGTGTTCACACACCGAAACTTCCGATTTCGAACGAAAAACTTATGGAGTGGTTGACACGAAGTTTGACCCAGAGTTCCGAGCTATATGACTAAAATTTAATATAGATATTTCTTATAACTGCAGGTAATTTGGGATTGAAAATGGGCAATATCGGTCCATTTTTTGATATTGCATCTCCCCGATTTGATTTCATGACGTCATAGAGACCACAAATGTCAACTGCTCGGGCTGAATATTGGTAATTGGGGTTTATTTATACCCGGAATCCTTTACACTAACAACGGTAGTCATAGGTCCATGTTTTGATAACGCCACAAACACCTCAAATTTCAACGAAATGGGCTGAAACTTGGTATACTGAGTTCATTTGTACCCAAAACCATTCATATGCGATTCACGGTGGAGGGTGTATAAGATTCGGCAACTTAACGCTGTTACTTGTTTTTTTTCTTGGAATTACCTAATCAAAAAGTAGCAAAGTCAAGCAACAAAAATTTAAATCAATAACAGAACCTCACACAGTTCAATTTCGATACGATTTGGTGTCACCATGTCTGAAAAATTCAGGCAATCCATAACTGTAAGAACCAAAACAAGAGATAGAGAAAAAAACAAGAATAAACAAAATTTGTCTGAAGAGTTCAGAGAATGAAGACTTGTCGGATATCAGCCAATGTCGGATCATTAGGTTAGCTGGGATATTAAATACATTACTCACAAGGTTAGGATATGCCTTAGTCGGTTTTTATAATTAACATTGTATGTAAACAATATAGCAACAACTAACTTATTTTACCCTCAACCACACTGTGGTCCAGGGTATTATGAGTATGTGCATTTATTTCTAACACATAAAAGGAGAAGAGATAGATCCATTGTTTATTATACCGATCGACTTGGAATCACTTCCTGATTAGATTTAACGATGTCCGTCTGTAGAGGTATCGTTGTAATCAAAGTGCAGGTCGTATTTATGAGTGATGAAATTTAACACAGTTCTCTTTTTTGGCCCAAGGACGATCCCCATTGAAATTGGTTAAAATCGGTTCAGATTTAGATATAGCTCCCATAATATATTTACCTCCGATTTGATATGCAACATTTCTTAACCGAGCTGAATAAAAATTGACACAAAGTTTCTTGATAGACTTAGAGATAATACTAAATTTGAGGAAAATCGGTTCAGATTTAGATATATAATCTGTACAAAGTCTGGCAGGCCTACATTGTAATACCTATTACGGGCTAATACAGACAAGAAAAAAAATAAGCGGGGTTAAATAGAGCGGGGTTCCCCAATCGTCCGACTGTCCGTCCGTTGGTCTTGGCCAAAACTGACCACACCAAATAGGGAGAAAATTTTTCCCCAGTACACACAACAAGTGGTGCGGAAAACTTCATGTCCAACCGTCAAAGCGGAAGCACAGTGAGCACCGGATAGCGCTTAGAGTTTTGACGAAGTTGGAGGCTGTTGAGGTTTTGGCTCTTACCGAAAAACAAGAGTCACTTGCCTGGGCTAAAGGCGTCATAGATGCTTCTAAAGCCAATGAGTCGGCTGAAAGAGCCACAAATTCAGCTGCGTTAACGGCTAATAAAGTCAAAAGAATCAGATCACCTGATGAACCCCTGCCTTCAAAAATGGCAAGAGGCCCTAATTTCATCATCAACAGGGCACTCACCAAGCTCTTCAATGAAGTAGCGAAGGAGAGTCTAGTGATGGCTGTTATAGACAGAAGTAGTGAGGATGGATCCATCCTCAAGGACAAATTGAGCCATGTGCAATCCGCCATTATGGCTCATTACCTCGATGTCCGAAGAGAAATGCCTGGCAAACCACCAGTCTGCAACGATGCAGGATGGCATCAGGGAGAGTAAAGCTCTTATATTTCGGTGATGCCAGATCAGTAGATCTGTATAAGGCTGCTCTGAGTCGAGCGGGTGAGGTGTGGTCGGGTGCCCAGTTGGATGTTGTGGAAAAAACAACATCCCTAGTCACCCTAGAGCCATCACCTGGGTTACAGAAGAGCCCTCCGGCTCGGATGACATATTAGAGATAATAAAAGATTCCAATCCTGGTCTGCCGACCCATAATTGGAGAATTAGCAAGGTGGGTGAGCGGATGGTAACGCTGAATCCACCTCCCATATACAAAGTGCAAGTGCAACCCTGCAATATGGTTTCGAGACAATAGTCTTGAAGGTATACAAGCAGGATATAGCTCCCACTGCGGAAGGCGAGTCGTCGACAGGGGTTGATACAAGGCTTTCTGGAAGCGCGGAGGTCCACACGACCATTACTTCTGGTGACTCTAACTCTAACAGAAGATCTGTAACGTCATTCTCTAAGGATGAAAACACTACTTCGGATACTGAGGGGCTGAAGGAAGTCTCCGGACTCTTTGACGCATCTGACGGGTACATGCTCCCCGATGATACGGACGAAGAGTTCGATAGCACCCTTGTCGGGGTGGATGTCAATCTGTCGATTATCAATGATGTTAAGAATTCTACAGATTAACCTCCATCACGCTAAAGCAGCCTCAGCGGCTCTTTTGCTGCGCCTGTTCACAGGTACAAGGGTAAAACTAAACCTCAATGGTGGACTTCTGAGCTAACGGCAAGGAAAAAGACCTGCAACAAGCTATTCAACATGATTGGGATGCATATAAAGGGCAACTCAAGATCTATAAGAAGGAGCTTAGGAAGGCGCGAAGACGCTCTAGGTATTCCTTCTGTGGCGTAGTGGAAAAAGTCTCCGACGCCGCAAGGCTGAGGAAGGAACTATCCACTTCTCCTTGTACAGTGGGGTGGGTATTTGCAGGATGAGGCAAACAACTGGACAAAAAACAGCGAGCAATCGCTAAGTGTACTGCTCATCAACAAAGCCCGAGGATCAACAGGACCAACAAAAGTGCGTGGGGAATGCGAGCATCGCTAGCTTGTTGACTGAGAGATCTAGAATAAGCTGGGCTATAAACAGCTTTGAGCCCTTCAAGTCACCTGGACCAGACGGCATCACTCCAGCAGAAATGCAGAAAATGTTAAAGTACATTATCCCCTGGCTGCAGAAAATTTATGTAGGCTGTATTAGGCTTTCATACATCCCGAATCGATGGAGGGATACCAAAGTGGTCTTCATATCCGAAGCGGGGAATATATCGCACACTAGGCCAAAAGACTTCAGACTAATTAGCCTATCATCTTTCCTATTGAAAGGTCTGGAAAGTCTTTTAGATTATTTCATTAGGCAAAACCTGGATACAAAACTCCTGTCGGGGAACCAACATGCTTACAATAAGGGAAAGTCTACAGAATCAGTCCTGCACGAACTTGTGAGCACTATCGAATCGTCCCTACATTTAAAAGAATTCACCATGGTGGCGTTTCGCAGTCGCAGTGAGTGGCAAATTCAAACATCCTACGATATATTCTACAGGTGGCTCTGAACAAGTTGGCTAGATGGCCCAGAAGCAGCGGTTTGGGTGTTAACCCAAACAAATCAGAATCGGTTCTCTTTACCTCCTCCTCGGATAAATGGAACTGATATAGTCTTTTCTGAAAGTGAAAAATTTTTAGGAATAATTTTGGATAGGAAACTGTCATTCAGACTAAACGTACTGAAATGTTTAAAGATGGCCAACATCGCCCTATATTCCTGCAGGAAGGCTGTAGGGTCGCGGTGGGGCCTCTCTCCTAAATTGTCCATTGGATATATATAGCAGTGGTTCGTCCAATACTGTTATACGGCATTGTGGTATGGTGGACGGCAACTAACCATCACAAAACTGCTATCAAGGGTTCAGAGAACTGCCTGCCTGTGCATAAGCGGAGCGTTAAGGACTACAGCGACTGAGTCTCTACAAGCCCTTCTCCATATACTGCCGATTAACGTTGTGGCGAGAGAAGTTGCAACCAAAGCGGCACTAAGATTAAACTGCCTATCCATGTGGAGGTACAAGAACTACTAGTCACATGAGGATATCAAAGTGTAGTGCTATGGTAACCGACCGAGTGGACTATATATCAACGGTGCGCACCTTTGAGAGGATCTACATCACTATGATACCAGCCAGGGATGAATGGGATGGCAGAATACCCGAAAATAGAAACCATCTCCACTTCTATATGGATGGTTCGAAGCTTGATGAAAAGATTGGCTTCGGAGTACACTGCGCAGAGCTTAGATTGGATATAGCTCACAGACTACCAGATACCTGCATTGTCTATCAAGCCGAAATAATGGCAATATGGGAAGTCGCCAAGTGGCTGAGTCGGAACATAGTAACCAACACTGGCGTTGTCATTTACTCGGACAGCCAGGCTGCGCCACTATCCACCTGCAAGCTTTGGCTTAGGCAAGAGGCAATCCGGCAGTCCACCGAAAGATGGACACAAATCGGCACCTGTAGGGTAGCTAGACAAATGTGGCCAAGGTATGACCTGAGAAGGTCAAAATATCTCCTCGCACTAGAATGGAAAATATTGTCTACGTTAGTATCAGTTCTGAAGGAACACTGCCTGATCGGCGAACACGCCAGAAGATTGGGTATTAACTGCAATGACTTCTGCAGAAGCTGTGGAGATGAGGAAGAAGTGGAGAGCATTGAGCACTTGCTATGCGACTGTCCCGCTTTGAGTAAACGGCGACTGGACCTACTAGGGTCGGCCTTTCTAGGCAGCCTAACAGATCTTTCCAGTACCAATATTCGTGCTATCGATACATTTGAACATCAAACAGGTTGGTTTCGGTGAATGGCATTTTAGCCCGTGGTACCACTAGGAACCTAAACTGGTCAATGTGAGCTGAAGAAAAAAAAAGAAAACGGCTGCCACCCTAACCTAACCTACTATGTTCCTATTCGTATTAAAGCGCTATTACGTCCGATCTTTGTATTATTTGGCAGAAAGACGGGTTTGGATCCTAGTTGGTGAAAATCTGTTTAGATTATGTTAAGCCCCATAAATTTGTTCCTTCTGATTCCTGATCTAAGAAAGAATACTGCGCATTTTAAGATTATCGTTTCAGATCTAGATTATTATGATCAACATCATCAACTCCTCCTTGGAATAAGCCCTGATGAGAAGGTGGGGCTAAGTACTGCGTTAACTGAAACGAAACCAATTATTCCAAATTATTATCGGAATACCCATTGTCGCATTGTTAGGGGGTGTAGGGTATTATGTATAGTCGGCCCCGCTGGACTTTCTGTCTTTACTTACTGGTTTCGTATTAACATAATTTATTTTAAAATTATAATTCATATTTTTCATGTACATATGTATATCGCTTTCGTATAAATAAATGGCTATGACATCAAAGACTATTAAAGTTAAACCTAAATAGGTTTAGATGACCTATTGAATCAGCCGATTTGTTGTGGTACCGCAGCAACATTACGGTAATTTTGTCTAACCAATCCTTAAATCGTTCTTAAGATGGCATCTCTACCCCAAGATGAAACAACGTGAGCCGCCGGTTTTTAAACCGCCGTTGTTCAGTAGCATCATTTCACTGTCGGCTTTAAAACATGTACAATCGGCTATAAATACTGCTGCGAGACTTTATTGTACACACATATTCTGTCTAAGCAGAAGGACGCATTCGTGGTCTCCTGTTTACTAGTATTGCAAAGAGAAATATACATATATACATATAGATAAAATGGTACGGGGTACACATATTAATATGTTTTGTGTTAAATTTGCGGTGAAATCGAAATTAATTTGGAAAATTAAATAATTTTTTGTTGTAGTTCGATTCTGAAAATGACCATCACCGTAAATTGTTTTTGGGTGGCTTATCACCAAACTCAACTGAAGATTCCCTACGAAGCTTCTACCGGAAATTTGGCGAAGTCATTGATGTAACAGTAAGACGAGATCAATCCACAGGCCGCTCCAGAGGCTTCGGTTTCATCACATTCAAAGATGCATCAAGCGTAGACAAAGCTCAAGCTGCCAGACCACATGTGGTCGATGAAAAGTAAGTACATTTTAAAATGAATACAATCTCAATGGCAATAGGTACCATGTGTGTATAGCGTTCTTATGTATCCATTGTCCCCATTGTGTCTCCTAGTGTGATTTGCATTAAATTCCAAAAATGTAGTTACTTTTCTTAAAGTTCCAACAATTATGAGATGTATCTCGTTTTATTTAAAGGGAACCAAATCGTGCATCCCTTATTTCATTGGTTGATTCATTATGAAGATACCTATCGTATGTCTACTATATGAAATTGGATTCCTTTTATTCATAGTAGGATTGAAATGCAATTGAATTACGACTGAATACTAATTTTTATTTGGAACACAATTTTTATTTGGGAGGGAGAAAATCAATCATTTCTTATAATATGGACTGTTTAAGTTTATAGGTTATTTCGCATATGGCTAGAAAGGCCTGCCGGGAGGGACTTTTCAAATCCTTTGGGCATCTTTCACATATCTGATGAATTTTCAAAATATTTTGTTTTCCTAGAATGAATATTCATTTGATTCGTATTAATCAATGAGATGTGTATGTATGTACTCATGTTTCGTTTTATATAAAACGTATAAAATCATTCATCCCCTATTATTTGGGCGGTTCCAAGCTTAGTTCATATGTCTTGGATACATAGTGTTGAATTGAAAATTATATATGTACATTTATGTACATTTTTGCAGAAAATTTAAGAAAACCGTCGTTTGTATACCTTAATTACAGAGTAATTTTGTATGGAATACAGTACTTTGCGTGGAAGAGTGCAAATTTGTTCAAGTGTAAACGATATTTCTCATATGTAGTATATTTAGCCATTCTTTAAAAAAACAAGTAAGGAAATTTCAGTACAGTAAACCGAATAATTTATACCCTCAGTTTTTGAGTAATGTAATGTATGTATCTATATAAATGGTATAAATATTGTTGACAGACGAATCGTCACAAAACCGTCAGCACAATAATCGACTAGTCAAATACGTCTTCTTAGTTTGTTTCGGGCAAAGGGCATTTTTTCAGGGCTAAATATGGGTCAGCATTTTTAATATTGCCCCATAATATTTATTTATATAAATTACAATACAAGTGTATGTATCTATATAAATGGTATAAGTATTGTTGACAGACGAATCGTCACAAAACCGTCAGCACAATAATCGACTAGTCAAATACGTCTTCTTAGTTTGTTTCGGTCAAAGGGCATATTTTCAGGGCTAGATATGGGTCAGCATTTTTAATATTGCCCCATAATATTTATTTATATAAATTACAATACAAAGTAAATTTATATTATAATTTTACGGTCCACGGAAGCCGGGTTACAAAGACCACGTGGTTAGATTTTGCAGCGACAGACCATAGCCTCTGGTTGGAGCCCGCTACCAACTCACCTACTCGCTCAATGAAATTTATTTTTGCCCAAAAAGCTTTATAAAGTTTCTAAATGGAAAAATAAGACTTCGCTATCTATCATTTAGTTTAAAAAAAAAAGTTTTACAAAATTTTAGGAGGATTTGAAATTTAAACAAGTAAGAAAGTTCAGTCGGGTAAGCCGACTTATGGATCCCCTCACCTTGAGTCCCAAAAAAAATTAGTAATTTATTATTTTTTTGTTTTAATTAAATTATTATCAAACTAAATTGCATTTAATAACTTTAAAGTATGTATGTATGTTGGGTTACCAAAAGGGGCGTGCCGAAAACGGCCACTTTTTCTAGACTCTAGGTACTATAAAAGCATTGCAATGTACGAAATTTCAAGTATCTGTATGCACAGGTATTAATGTAAAAGATGTTAACTTTTGGTACAAAAATGTCCATTTGTGTGGGTGGTACCAAAAGGGGCTTGCCAATAACGCCCATTTTTCTCTGTACTCTTTGTACTATAAAAGCATTACACTGTACAAAATTTCAAGTATTTATATGCACTGGTATTAAAGTTGAAAGCTAGTACCAAAAGGGGCGTGCCTATAACGCCCATTTTTCTCTGGACTCTAGGTACAATAGTAGCATTACGCTCAACAAAATTTCAAGTATTTGTATGCGCTGGTATAAGCTGGTAACTTTTGGTACAAAATGGTCCATTTGTGTGAGAGGTACCAAAAGGAGCCTGGCAATAATGCCATTTTATGCACTGTATTGTAGGTACTATTTATCCATTACACTGTAAAAAATGTCGTCTTTGCATGCGCTGGTAATAAAGTTATAAGCTATTAACTTTTGGTTCAAAATTGTCCATTTGTTTGGGAGCTACCAAAAGGGGCGTGTCAACTTCGCCCATTTTTCTCGAGGTAATAGTGACTAACAAACTAATACTATGTGTAGAATTTCAGAGGATTCAAATACGTAGTATATAAGTTATTAAATAATCAGAAGGAGTGGACCAATATGGCCCATCTTCGAACGCTAAGTTAGATAGAAGGAAATATAAGGAGATAGAAGGAAATATTACCACATACCATATTTGAAGTCAATCGGCTACTCCTTTCGAGAGTTATCGTGCGCACCAGCCGGCAGACAGACAACAGACAGACGGACGGACATTGCTCATTCGACTTAAAATTACTCAAAACGGATATCCGCCGAACATACTTAAGGTCTTAGGTCACTCCTAATGATGTGTTACACTTTTGGCTCGTAGCAAATGATATATACCCTCCTCTCTAAGGTGAGGGGATAAAAATGTATGTTTTTGCTATCATTAATTTTTTAAAAAAAACTTTTTCCAAATTTTTTGAGGATTTCAAATTATAAACAAATTTATGTTTTTGCCTTGAGGTCATAAATAAAATGAATTAATTAAACGAATTTATTTTTAACATTGTGATTTTCCCTGAACTTCTACCGACTTCGTCGATCATTTTCAAGGGTTACACTAAACAAAGAGACATAAATTACCACAGACCTTAAACTAGACAGATGTGCCGTCCGGACGAAACGTCAAAATCTATCAGTTACGAACGAATAGGAATCAAATGTCACACGCGAAAAAACACTTTTCCGCGAACATAGTTAGAACTTTCTTTGCACTAATCAACTAATATTAATTTTTTAATTGTGACAATTACAAAAAATTCGGGAAAATCGGTCCGAAATCCGTGTAAAACCTCACTCTTTGAAGTCCTACTCGTTGAAATTTCTATTCGTTCGTAACTGACAACACTGGGTAGAAGGTGTATTGCCAGAAGGACAAATACATATGTTCAACTTTGTGATACAGAATCACTCTTTGACTCAGTTTAGCCAAGTCCGCATGTTTATGTATAGGTATAATCTAATTACAGATTACAACATTAGTCTCGAAACAACAAAATTTTGCACGAATAATTGGACGATCGCTGATGAAATTTATGGAAATATGTTAAGATTTAAATATACATACATATCTCCCAAATATAAATAAATTTCGTCGTCAGAAACGAAAAAGAACCAATCGAAATTTTTAAAAATTTTACGGGAGAAGCGAAAAACTAAATAAAATCTAAACATTTTTGCAAATTGTGGGAAATAGGCAACTTTAACTATGAAGGTCCGCTAATGAAATCTGTGGAAAAATTACATGTTTCAGTACTTAGACATTTTAAATACCTTCAATCCCATCCCCACTAATGGCCCAAAACACTTCTCCAAACAGTTCAAAATTAGTTTTATGTGGAAATTGACCAGCCCAGAGACCAGGCCTAAATCCTATAGATAACCTTAGGAATGAAGTCAGCAATTAAATCGCAAATAGAAATATGGACGATCTTTGGTCGGCCGCATCGGAAGCTTGGTATGTCATACGCAAAACACAAAATATCAATATCACGTGGAAAGTATGGGTCGCAGGTGCGAAGTAGTCATCAGAACATCGGCTACATCACTACATATTAGGTGTTAAATATTTGTGCATACCAAGAAATCAAAAAAAAATAATTTTTAATACGATTTTTTTCCCCTTTTTGAGATTGTGTCAGTTATGTGTCCAGCCCATTTAAATGGCGCTTTTCCCTAAAGATATTTTTTAAAATATACTTACGAATTTTAATCTTATGTTATTATAAATATTAAATATAAATAATAAACCTTTGAGAAACACAAAGATTTGCAGTTTTTCAATATTAATTACTATATTATATAAAGTATAAGAAAGAACTTATGATAAAATATGTCATTTATATGTCCATAGCTGTATCCCTCGATTTTGCATATAAACGTTGCCCACTGTACTTGAGGTGATACATGCTCATTTATACTGTAGCTAGTTTGAAATTACGTAATAGATACACATTTATGGCGATTTTAACCATCTCCGGGTATATTACATTTAAAGCCAACCAATTGTTATAGACGTCAAAACGTATAGAATATAATTTTTACTGTAGGCTAACTCTACCTAGTGGTAATGATAATGAGAGCTAGGGATAACTTAATTTATCATTGTGTACCAGACTCAATTTTTTTATATCATTTTGCATAGTGTAATTAATATTTTTATTTCACTTTCAGAGCTATTGATTCTAAACGTGCTATTGCACGCCCTGAGCCAAAACTTATGGGTTCTGGAAGGAAAGTGTTTGTTGGAGGCTTGAAAGATGTTCACGATGAACATGCACTCAGGGAACATTTTCTACAATTTGGAAAAGTAATGGGTATTAAAATTTTAGTGGATAAAAATACCGGTCGTAATCGTGGGTTTGGTTATGTTGAATTTGAAGACTACGATTCTGCCGACAAAGCCGTGTGTAAGTTAATTTTTCTCCATTATATATAATAATTACTCCATTACATAAAATTATATTTTCTCCTTTCTCTATATTAGTACACGCAAATCACACAATTAAATATCTCACAGTTGATGTGAAAAAATCCAATTATAAGCCAGATCAATCTAAAATGCAACAACAAAATGGCGAGCAAGCGGCTGCTCCGACTGTTGCATCTCCTTACCCTCCACCCGCTTACCCAGCTCCATACGGATATCCCCCAACAGCAGCGGCTTACGGTGCACCTGGATGGGGTGCACCACCACCAGCAGGTTATCCACAACAACCACCACCAGCAGGCTATCCACAACAACCACCACCAGCAGGCTATCCACAACAACCACCACCAGCTTATGGAGCTCCACCAGCATGGAATGGTTGGGGTTACGGAGCTCCTCCTGCAGCAGCAGCCCCTCAACCGGCTGCAAATGGGTGGAATAATGCTACTCCTACAGCTAATCAAAATTTTGGCAACTATCAGCAGTCATATAATGGTGGACCAGAAAAGGGCGGAAAACTACAAGCCAATCGCAAGACACCATATAGAGCTTAAATTTGGTAAGTATTATTACTTTCTCGGTAACATATCAAAAAAAAAATAAAGGCATAGACACACTAGAGCTGACTGACGAAATAACAAAAAATCCCTCTTACATATGACCGAAAAATTTAATCGACTATTAAACAACAAGGTTTATCATAACGAGTATTGTTTTTATACAACATATTTTTTATATATTAGTTTTATATAATATAAAAATTTATTTTATTTTTTATTGAATTGAAACTATTAAAAATATTTATTTATTTTTCTAATACATTTTATTTTATATATTATTTATATTTCTAAATATTTTTATCTTTCTATTTAGGCAGATATGTACATATACTTATGTATTATTACTTTATGAACTCGTATAAATAATATATTATAAAATATATTAATATTTGCTATATGGAACGACATTGAATGGACTGAATAAGAAGTTTTTGCTGCAGGGCGCTGAGCGTTTAAAAACAACAAAAAGGTGTATGCATCGTACTTCACCGATTGGAGTAAAATATTTTATAATTTACTAGAAGATTATTATAAGAAGTATATGAATATGCTTCATCATGCGTATATGTTTTGGCAATATTATATTCTATCGAATATTTCTGCTACTATGAACTATGTATCTATTACTATGTAACATGATATATAAATATAATATTATAATATCCTATATTAAAAGCAAATATTTTATTTGTACGCATTTTATTTTTATTATAATGCATCATTGCATACATATATTGGAAATATATTAATCAGTCGTTTTTCAAACATGGCCATAAACAACATTTGGTTGTTCAATGCTATTACATCAGAGAATTAGTTGAAGTTGTCGCTTTGACTGTTTACAAATCCGAAGGCAAAGTTCCATAATTAAAATAAATTCGGTCTATCACGAATAATAAACGGTAAACATTTGTTCCCCTGTAACAAATTTTCCCTTGATAATAGTTTGTGTGTATGGTTCTAACCTGTAGATGTCGCTGTAGTGGACATATGGTCAATATACATTTTTTTGATGAATTTTTCCTGATACTCGGGATTTATACATTTTTTAATGAAACCAATGAATAACAAACCAATACATCTCAAACAGGACGGGCAGAAAACCGTCTGCTTGTAAAACCGAGACTTGTAAAATAAAATAAAAAGGGAATACGTATTTTAAAACAAAGTACGGTGCAACCCATTTTTGCAAAAAAGGTTTTTGCAAATAGGTACATAATTTTTGTAACTTTTAGGCCATCAAGAAGAATTCTATTCCGAACGTGAACCAAGAGAGCATTGTTTAAAAATATAATTTTTGCTAACCATTGTTTAAAAATAAAATTATATCCCTAAATTTTAACGAGACCGATTACAAACAGACCGTATGTGCGATTTGCAAAGGCCTTTGCAGAAGTACATTCGCATCTGCAAACTCTAGATGGCTACATAAACCTGTTGAATTCGCACTCGCATATAAACGTACGCGAAACTGACGTTTCCCCCATCTTGTGGGAAAAAGTTGCAAATACACTCTACTTCCGTTGACAGTTTAGTGTCAAATACACAGACATATAGTCGCTTGATTATTGGTTTGGCCTATAGGACATTTTTACCATAGCTGCTTAATTTGTATGGGGAGCTAAGCAGGGTTACCGCAGAGAAATTTCAAAAAGGGACACAACAAGGGGAGTTTTTTTTTTTCAAATTTCGTATGATTTCTAATCAAGTATGAGATGGGTATGTACCTAGTATCTTATAAGATGTAGAAGTTGGCACCTACCTTTTTCAACTTTAGCCTATTCAACTTTAGAGGAAATCTTTTATTTTCCTAAACTGAATTCGTCTGATTCGACACGATCATTGGGATAGTATGTACATACCTATGTTGTATGTACATTGCAAAAATAAGTTTATGAACGTTACCTGCAACTCCCTTAACACAAACATATAAATATTTGAAGTCATTCTGTCACTCCTCCCGAGATTTATCGGGCGCAACAGCTAGACAGACCGGCGGACAAACATTTTTAAATTTCTTAGAATGTCCTTAGACGGATTTCCTTTGAACATTCTTACGGTCTTAGAACCTATCCCACGGCAGCCGGTTCTTTGTACCGGATTGACCCGAAGCAGCAATTCTTCGGCCAGGGGCTGCCACCTCAGTACTTGTGTTTTATGTTCGTCCATTTTTTTGCCTTGGGAGAGGCACATCCCGGAGTGTCTGCTCCGAATTCTTCTGGTCCGTGCCGGGACCGAACAAAATCCCGGACCACAACAATATTTCTGCTCCGTCTGCGGGAACCTTATACGTGGCAACTCAACATCAGTAAGGTGTACCCGATGTATGGAGTGGTTGCATCTCAGGGGTTGCTCTGGCCTTAGGAACGCCGGGGAGTATCGCCGCATAGGGTGCTATGTTGGAGCCTGCTGTGCCTCCATACCTCTCAGTGTGCCTCAAGAATCGCAGTCGTCAGTGTCGTCGGCCTCGTCGTCTACGTCATCGACACCTTCGGTTTATGGGACACCGCCGCAATCTCCCCTACAGCAACATGCACAGCAATCAACACCACAACTAACACCACACATTGCTGTAGCAACCCCCGAACATGCATCCTTCTTGCAATTTAATTGCAATGGTCCTCGCGGCAAAATCAACGAGATTGTAGATTTTATGAATCGGAATAACATCAAGGTCGCTGCGATCCAGGAAACAAAGCTGAGCGACACATGCAGCTTGCACAGTTGTCAGGGTTACAATGTGCTACGTAAGGATCGCACTAGAAGTGGAGGTGGGGGACTGGCTTTCCTATTACACCATTCTGTGCAATACAGACCTATCTCGCCTGAGCTTGACTCTAGAGACCCATACATTGAATGTATGGGGGTAGCAGTTAAGTCCGAGACTGCCGAGATATAGCTGTACAACGTATATATACCGCCGATTGGTAGCTGTGCTCCGCGTTATTTGCCGGACATCAGACCGTTACTGCAGGGCAATAATCGCGTGGTCCTAGGAGACTTTAATGCCCATCATGAGCTTTGGCATTCTCTCCTAGCTAATGACCATAGAGGCATAGCTTTGGCTGAGTAGATAGGTGGCTCTACGTTCTGCACAGTGAATGAGGACGCCCCCACACGGATTATGGGTGACCGTCATTTCATTTGGATCAGACCACCTCCCCATAATCCTCTCCATAGACAGACCAGCCGATTTAATTATCTCTGAACGCCGTACTTTCCTGAATCAAAGGAAAGCTGACTGGAACGGGTTCAGAGAATTCACCAACCGCAGCTTCAGTGAACTACCCATCCCCTCAGATGTTCGGGTAGCTGAGAAGAAATTCCGAGGCATCATCAAGTTGCAGATGTCATCCGTAGCGCTAAGTCATCCAAAGCGCTTGGCCCCGATGGAATTTCGATGCTGATGTTGAAGCAATTGGACATACCGGGAGTTGAGTACCTGACTAGGGTCCTCAATCTGTCGTTGACCACTCTGATAATACCCGAAGCCTGGAAAATGGGTAGAGTGGTCCCGCTACTGAAACCGGGCAAAGATGCGAGCAAGGGAGAATCGTACAGGTCTATCTCCCTTCTCTCGCCAGTAGCAAAGACGCTTGAGGCGTTAATCCTCCCGAGCCTTATTGGACATTTTCCAATTGCTAATCATCAACACGGATTCCGAAAGCAGCATAGTACGACTACTGCTTTACACGCCATATCCACGCATGTGAGCCGCGGTCTTAACCAGAACAAGCCCGGTGACAGGACCGTCCTTGTGGCGCTAGACCTATCGAAGGCCTTCGATACTGTCAGCCACGCCACGCTTTTTGAGGACATTGCCAACACGTCCCTCCCGAATAGTTTGAAACGTTGGACCGTCAATTACATGTGTGGACGCCAGTCGTATGTGGAATTCAGAAACAAGAAGTCCAAACCCCGTAGAGTGAAACAGGGAGTTCCCCATGGTGGGGTGATATCTCCGGCACTGTTTAACCTCTACCTTTCTGCAATTCCACCCCCACCTGACGGCGTTGAAATCGTATCATATGCTGATGACTACGATTCTGGCGTCGGGCCCTTTAATCGATGACATATGTGGAAGGCTGAACATCTACCTCGCTGAGATTGCCAATTTCTTCGCTGCGAGGAACTTAAAAATATCCGCCACCAAATCGGCCACCCTTTTTACTGCATGGACAGCGCAAGTGAAGGAGCAACTCAATGTGATAGTCGATGGCACAAGAATTCCGACCACCAACTACCCTAAGGTTCTTGGTGTCACATTTGATAGCCTCTTCAGGTCTAACGCGCATGCCACAGCTATCTGCAAAAAGATGAGAAGTAGGAACAAGGTCCTCAAGTCGCTAGCCGGCAGCACTTGGGGCACAGATAAAGAAACCTTGTTGACCTCTTACAAAGCGATAGGTCGGTCTGTGGTAAACTATGCAGCACCAGTGTGGTCACCGAATGTGAGCGAGACGCAGTGGAAGAATATACAGACCTGCCAAAATGCCGCCCTGAGAACTGCGATAGGGTGCCTCCTCAGGTCTTCTGTGGACCACTTACATGAGGAGACGAAGATCATAACCGTGCGACGACACAATTTTTTGCTGTCGAAGCAGTATCTGCTTGGTTGCTACCGTCCCAGCCATCCCAATCACCATCTAGTGGATAGGCGCCCACCTCCCAGGCAGATCAGGAAAGACCTTCATGATCTAGAGCGCGAGGTCCAACGCTACAAGAGAGAACCTCTAGACCAAAGAGATTTTAAGGCAGGTCTGGCTGACATACACTCCGACGCAGTCGCTGAAGCCGTGAATAACTACAGAGTCAATGTCGTACTAGGAGACCACCCTCCATCAGTGGCCTCAGAGGAAGAGGAATTACCACGACAGACAAGAGTACTTTTGGCCCAATTAAGATCTGGCTGGTGTAGCCGCCTTAATTCATACTGGGCAAGGATTGATGGCACCTACAACAACAACGGTCTTAGAACAAATACATGGTTTTCCAACAAGAGGTGTTATTTTGAATCACCCGGTATTTCGGTAGCTATCACTTTTGAAGCTTTTATTCTTTGACATTTGACAAGTAGAAACTACGCCATTACTAAAAATGGAACGATACACGATCATCGAACGATACAAAACGATGGAACAAAAAAACGATGCAAAATCATCTTGACTGGTGAGGCCCATTTCCACCTCGGTGGCTACGTCAACAAGCAAAATTGTCGCATCTGGGGCTCGGAAAACCCAAGAGTTATTGTTGAAAAGCCTCAACGTGTGACTGTTTGGTGCGGTTTATGGTCCGGCGGGGTCATTGGACTTTACTTTTTCGAAAATGAGGTTGGATCAACAGTTACGGCGAATGGATTACGCTATCGAGAGATGATTAAGGATTTTTTTACGTGCCACACAAGCAACGAACCGTGTTATCTCTCGAAGAGGTGATCACAATTGGCCGCCGAGATCTTGTGATTTAACACCTTGCGACTTCTTCCTTTGGATCCACGTGAAAGATAAAGTCTACGCCAACAGCCCAACGTCGATTCAAGCCCTCAAAGATAGAATTCGTGAGGCTATAGAAAACATAGGGCAGCCACTTTGCGATTTGGTTATGGAAAATTTTATGAAAAGGATATGGTCCTGTAAGCGTGGTCGTAGTGGCCATTTGGCTGATGTTGTTTTTCATTATTAACGGCATACCTTCCTCTTTATTATGAAATAAACATCCGATCATTAATCTCAAAAAATGGAATTTTTCTTTGAATACCAAAATAACACCTTTTTTTGCAAAACCCTTTATGTATGCACAACTTTGTGGTACAGTATCACTTTCTAATGCAATTTAGCTATACTCGCTCGTGTTTCTATACATGTATTGGGGTAAAATGCAGTAATCTGTTGCTCGCTTAAAATTGAAATCAATTTGAAGCTTTCTGTGTGATATGTTGAGTTTATGTTTAGTCCGGATTTACACTGGCTGAATGTTCAGCAGATTATCCGCGTTTTCTAGGAGAGAGAGGCAGTCGACAAGAGGGGGAAAAACTCTCCCTGAACGTTTTGAGTTCTTCGTGCAAGTTCAAAAGAGAATTTGATGATAAGCTGCTGAAAAAACTTGCCCTTCGAGTAGATTATTTATTGTCGTATTTTGTAATCATATATGGCTATATAGGCTCGGTTACTCCAATGAAAACAAATAAATTAAAATCAAAAAATAAGATATCCTTTCTTTTTCACTTTACAATGACAACTAAGTTAAGTTTTGATTTACTTGCTATTCTTGTGTATTAAATGTCTGTATATGTGTGCGCATTTATCTGTATCTGTTTTAAAATTCAGTCTCTTCTTAGTAGGAACGACAGTGATGTGTAACATCTCAAGCATGTATCTCCTGTGGTAGTTGCTCTCTTCTTCTAATACGTCAACGTCGTCAAAGTTCGGTTGGTGACCAGTTAGTGTACAATGTTAGTTAGTGTGATGATCGACGAAGTCGTTCGAAATATCGGGAAACAAAATTTGTAATGAAACAATAATATTAAAAAAAAAACATTGTTTTATTTATGGCCTCAAGCTGAAGGAATAACTGAAACATTTTGAAGCTTTTTTTATTTTTATATCCCAAATTATAGTTCTAAATAATATTATTAATAAATTTAAAAAGAAAATATAAACATAATTTTTTATTTTTTTTTACAGATCTATTGGTTCTAAACGTGCTATCGTATCGCATGACCTGAGCCGAAACTTATGGTTTCTGAAAGAAAAGTTTTTGGTGGAGGCTTGAAAGATGCTCACGACGAACATGCACTCGGGGAACATTTTCCTCAGTTTGAAAAAGGAATGGGTATTCAAGTTCTAGTGAATCGAAAGCCGTGTGTAAGTTAATTATTTCTACATTACATACAATAATTACTTCGTTAACTAAAATTATGTTTTCCCCTTTCGTTATGTTAGTATACGCAAATCATACAATTAAATATCGCAAAGTTGAAGTGAAAAAATCCAATTATAAGCCAGATCAATCTAAAATGCAACAACAAAATGGCGAGCAAGATGCTGCTCCGCCTGCTGCCTCTCCTTACCCACACCCGTTTACCATGCTCCATATGGTTATCCACCAGCGGCTTACGGTGCTCCTGGATGGGGCAGGCCTCGGGGGCATCCACCTCAGTTAGTCTCTGATTTGATGGTCCATCCGATGGCATCCCAGAAGAACTGTTTGGAGAGTAGCTCATAGTGACTTTTCACTCAAAGTAGTCGGTTCTCTGTACCGGAACGACCCGGATCCAACCAATCCGACCAAGGACTATAACCCCCACAAGCCGAGGCAAGTATACAGTATTTTTGTAGTTTATTCCACTGTTTCGATATCTCACACCAATTTGTGAGCCATCACAGCCCATGGCTTCAACTAATCCTTCGTGGCTTCGAAAGGTTTCCAATTTTCTAAGTTTATTACTCGAAGTTATATGCCCTCTGATGCCAAGCTGTTGGCCCGTTCATGAGTAATCATTTATAGTTCTTTTACAGTCCAACACAATTCTGGATTTGACTCTTTCCGATGTTCAAAGTTAATTAGAGCCAAATTCTATTTAACAGAATGTAGCTTCACTATTTCCTTCACTATTAAATCTTCCACTTTCGTTGAGTCAGTCCACATCCGATAAATAAGTGTTCTCTAGGGACACTTCCCGGCGGCGTGGTTAAAAACGGCCGTACAAAATGTATTTTTTTGTTAAAACATTTATAGTCTATTTTTTTTTTTGATTGCTAAAGCGAATATATTTTATATTTGGTTTTTGCGAAAGCAAATATTTTCAAAATTAAACGAATATTCGTTACATCCCTGCTCTACATCTCGCGATATGCAAAAATAGAGAGTTTGAGACACATATTATAGAATAACTCGAGAACGATTTATCCAAAAATAAGTTGCCTTCTAATACCATTTTTTCATCCGCTCATCGGTTTCGACGATATCATACAGAATATTGCGTTTCTAAAAAAAATTAATGTTTTGAATTTTTTTTTGTAAAGCCATGAATAAAATGAGGCCATTCCGAAGGTAATCGATGCACAAGCTTTACGATAAAATAATAAAATGTTAATAATTGAGCATTTTTCGATGTTTTTAATACGCGTTTAAAATGATTAAAATTTTCTAGAAAAAATATGATTTTTTAGCACTATCTCGTAAGATACCGCGATGTGAACAAAGTGAAGTGAGTATGTATATATTATAGAATTATTGAAAAATAAATATACATATTTAAAAAATTTAGTATAGAAAATGAAAGCTGTGATTAATAAAGAAGTTGGAGAAAAAAATTTAACAAAATGACTTTTATTTTCATTTGCGGTAAGTAGCGTGGCGTATTTATTTTGATTTAATTAGAACACGAGCATAAACCTGCTTCTAAAATATATGTTTATTCTGATTGTTAAATTTGATAAAGGATTTTTGTTGGCTGCTTAATAAAAACATTTTCTTCGAAAGCTTAATACGCCTTTTTTGCGCTGAACAGTAGATACTTCAAACGCATTGTACTGTTCCGAATTGTAAGTGTTCATATTCACTTGTATTAACGTTATGAACCATTACAAAGCGCCCTTTGGGAGGTAAAAAAATTCGCAATTATTTTTTTTACCTATTGTATTTACAAAATTTTGCCCAAAGTGTATTCGATAGCTTTTTCTTTAATCTTTTAAGAAAATAAAAAAATGATTTTTTGCGAAATTAACGCTTGTTTTGAAATTTTTGTCAAAGCCTTTTTTTAGGAAAGCTTAGGTCGTTTCTTTAAGAGCTTTTTGTGCTCTATTAATGGGATGAAACTTGTTTATCTATCAAAATATTGGTTCAATAAACTTTAAATAATCCTAAATTAAGTAGCCTTTATACTCTTGTAATAGTTATAATTTATTCATCCAATTAGCGATTTCAAAGATATGTTGCAAGATATTGCGAAAAAAATTCAATTTTTGGGAAAATTTTAATATATATTTATTTAATGAAAACATCGAAAAATTATCGTAGTCAAATCGGTCATAAATAAAATGAGACCATTCTCCATAATTGAAAAAGTTGTATGTAGCTAATATACCAACCCACAAGTTATTAAATAAAATACCAAATTATGTTAAATTCAGATTCCAATGATGCCATTCACAATGGTGTCCTAATCCAATCCAAGCTCAGCTGAAGTGATGTCAAGTCGACACTTGTGGCGGATGAAAAACGTGTTTTACTGTTTAAGCAAAAGTCACTTAGACAGAGGGCTACAGCTAAACCTGATAAATGTTCACCAGTTTCAATATTGATCATCCTTGGGACAAAATGAGAACTGCTTAATTATAGCACATCGGACCATAAATACGATCTCAACTTTGATTACAAAGATATTCCATGTCTATCGGTATAATAAACAATGGGTATACCTATTTTTTTTGTTGAAATGCACAATCTGATAATATCCTGGACCACAGTATAGGGTATAGAAACTTTTTTAAATTGTTATGACTACCCACTGTTCTTTTTTTGTTTGGTTCCGCTGTACCGAGTTGCCACCACATGTCAATTTCCGCAATGAATTTCTTAGGGTAAACCTTATTCTACGATTGTCGGTTACAAAACGAGCGATGTGTACTTAAAACTACGTGGGAATACGATAATAACGATATTCTCGAAGACATTGCATATTTTAGGGCCTGTTTCTGTAACTTATTTTCGTTCGTCTACGGCGAACGATCAAAATTCTCTCAGCTAACGAAACAAAGTTACAGAAACAGGCCCTTAATGTTTTTTTTTAAACTGCACTTTAAAAGCAATTTTTTTTTTAATTTTCGGGGGCTATAGTTGCAAATAAAAGATTTATAGGTATTGTAAAAACCCCATAAGCCTAGTCAAAGAATTTGTTTGGTTTTTATTCGGGTTTTCGTGCCGATGTTATGAAAAAATAAAATTGAGATACGCCTTTTTATATTAAGCCATCGATATGCCCAATAGGTCGGGTCAGAAAAAAATATCGCGGTTGTCCGCATCTCCTCAAAATTGCAAGTGTGCATATGGATATACTCGGGTATGTTCTGGCACTCACTTGGAGCATCTCACGTGAAATGTCTTAAAAAAGGGTTGTTCTAAGAGTCGTTATCACGCCTGAGTACGGCATGGAAGGCAAATCACATGTTAGGTATTATTTAAGCAGAAGTTAGGCAGCCAATACTTTCTGCAGTTGCCAGACACCTCGCTATTCGTCCTGTGAAGTAAAGGTGAGAAGTGAGTACCAGAACAGGAGTGACTAAATAAATGATGATCCGGTATCGATTAATGAGGGGCACCGCAATTCAAATTTTATTCGAGACGCTTCCGCATAAATGCTGCCGTTGCCATATTTTTTAATATTTTTTTATGAAATTTTTACACAAGAAACCTTGAAAACAGACTTTTACACAATTTAACGTTACAAGTTTTCATTTGAGATGTGGCAACCACGATATTTTTTACTGACCCGCCCTAATGTACAATGTGTATGTAGCTCTAAAAGTAATTCTGACCTTCCGAATTTTCAAAACATAGTTTGCTGGGTAATCTATAAGTTTAATAATTTGGGGGTCAATTTAAATAATTTCTCTGGTTGTACCAAAAGCCCCAGACCACACCCTTACTCCCTAAAAAAGCATATAACGAAGTATTCTACGTTAAAATATCCTCTTAAGTATCAAATCGCTTAGATTACCTAGTAAATGCAGTTCGCACTTATTTTTTTTCTTTGAATTTCATATAGAATCCGAATACATATGTACATAGGTCTAATTTTTGCATCGACCAAACTACTCCGCCCTAATACAGGGTGGAGCGCGGGAATTTGCTTTTTTGCCCTGCAGGCTGTGGCGGCACTGTTGGTCGAAGAGAGTGTGCGTGACCTATAGTGTCTGACGGGAGATTTGTATTCGTCTGCCTTTCAGTTGCCATCAGTCATTGGACACGTGAGGAGAGGTCATTTTGTGTTGAAGCGTATTTATCAAATGCGCACTCGATCATTGCAGTGCAGCGTGCTTTTCGATTCGCTGTTCCCCCACGCGGACGTGTTCCTGGACGGCAATCAATTGTAAATTGGGTAACTTCATTGAGAACAGCAGGGAATGTGTACCAACCGTCCCAACACCTTGGAAGACCTAATTTACAATGTTGAGGCTGAAATTGTTAGTTAGAGTTCATGAAAACTTCAGAAAACTTATGCAGCAGTGTGTGGATAGCGAAGATCGACATTTGCCAGATACACTATTTAAAACAATGTAATTTAAAAATGCCCTCACTGTTTAATACAATTAAAATATAAATTAAATTTTTCTAAGGTTCATAACTTTTTTATTTAATTCCCAAATAAGCAAATTACCGCGCTCCACCCTGTACATACGAGTACATAGTTCTCTATAGCATATAGTGTTGGTTTATATAAATTTTGTAAATAGGAACTTCCGTTGTGCGTTTTAAGCGATGTTCAACATTCCGTGTGATTTGGATATTGCCACACATGCGATGTTATTAAATGTGAACATATTGGAGTGGAAAAAACAGCATTGTATATTTTGGCATAGAAAAAATGTAAATGTAAATGTAATGAAAAAATGTATTTTTATTTCCATATTTGGTCGTTTTCCGTCAATTACGGCAAGTAGCGTGATGTATTTATTTTTTTGTAATAAGAGGATTATAGTTATGTTTTTTTCGTTGAGTAAAAAAATATTTTTATCCAAATAGTTTGGATCACTGCCATATTTCCTAGTATCACTGAGATCTTGAAGAAAATATACAAGAAACCTTACTTCTATCATCCATCAAAACGGCAAAAAATTGTTTTTTTGTACATTGTAAACAGTTTCCAAAATTTGCAAAATTTAAAAAAATCGATAGATTGAGAATTTTAACGGGTCTTTGATGGGTGATTCCGGACTCTTCAGTGGTCTATAGAAAATTTGTATATTCTTCGAGAAGTCAAAAATTTTGAATTTTTACGAAAATTGATTTTGTTCCTTTCATTTCTGATATATTTGCCTGGTTTTCACAAAGCTTGACGGAAATTTAGTATTAAATGATTTCGTTTGACGTTAGAGTAGAATAAGCCATTTTTCGAAATTAAAAACTTTATTTTTTTTGTGCGATGTAACTCCTTTCCAAAGTTTGCAAAAATTAAAAAATGTGTGGACAGACTTCAGTGGTCTATAGAAAATTTGTATTTTCTTCCAGAAATCAATATTTCAGAAAATATTAAATTTTTATAAAAAATCGATTTTATTTCAATTTCGGCCATATTTGCATCGAGAAGTCAATATTTCAGAAAATATTAAACTTTTATGAGAATCTATTTAGTTTTTTTAATTTCTACCATACACGTTTTTACAAAAATTGAGGAAAATTTAGCATCAAATGATTTCGTTTGACGAGTATGATGGATTGGCATAAGCCATTTTTCGAAATTCCAGGCATTATTTTTTGTAGTGTTCTTTGCTAAAAAATTGCACAAAATTAAAAATAATTGATGGGTCGAAAATTTTCACGGGGCTTTCGTGGGTGATTCTGTACCTCAAACGATTTCGTTTGACGAGTTTTCGAAATCCCAGACTTTATTTTTTGTGCATTTTTTTTTTGTGTAACCCCTTTGAAAAAATCACTTAGTCCAGAATTTTCACTGGACTTTCAGTGATATATAGATAATTTGTATTTTTTTCAAGAAGGCAATATTCTTGAAGGATATTCTTGAAATCAAAATATAAAAAAAAACTTGTAAGCTGTTTAGACAAATGTACTGAAATTATGATTAATTTCGATAAGATTATAAAACAGTCGTTTGTTTGCATTGTTTTTTATAATTGCATAAGAAGAAAAAATATGTCATTATCCCAGCAAAAAAAAGAGCATCCAAAAAGCTATAAAAATCCCTTACTTTAAAAGCACTGTAAGATTTGCTTTTTTGGCGTTCTATTTATTTGATGACGGTATTTAGTTCTTATTAACATCTTTGGGTGCATTGATAATTCTTTTCTTTTAATGAATACAAATGTTGAGACCTAAATGTAATTTTAATACGCTTACTCTGATCTAAAACTGGAAATTTAACCCATTTTAATGTAATAGAAATATTAATTTTGTTATTCCTTGAATTCGAATATTCTGAAATGAAAATATCCTCTGTTTATACGTACATTTCAAACTGTAAATTTAAAATATTCAAGCATAAGTAAATTATTACAACATATATATCACGACATACATATGATTATTTTATAAAATTAATTCTACCTTTATACAGAAAATAATAGTCACAAAAACCCTTATAAATGCATAACAATGACAATTGAATACTATAGACGTCGCATGGTATTTACAGACTTCATCCGCCAGGTGGCGTCCGAGCAGCCTTTCTCTCATTCTCAAATTCCTCTCTCAATTATTTCTCTGTCAAAACATGCAGACTTTTTTGTACTCTCAAATAATTTCTGAGAAGGGAGTGAGTTTTTCAGTTTGTTTTGTTGTTGAATGTTTTGAAGTTGGAATATAATAAAATTAATGATGAAAATCTGTTCTCTCTTTGCAGAGTAAATATAAGTAGCTATCCTCTCTTTGCAGAACGCTCTCTTTACGGTTTAGCCAGACAAAGCGCCATCTTCAATATGCAGACATACTAAACGAATTGTCAAACTCCATGCGACGTATATAGTATTCAATTGTCATTGTGCATAATTCGCAAAGGAATAAATTGACACGTACATTTATCATTATTAATAAATATAAAGTAAAATAATATATGTATAATGATAATAAATATATACGCGTTTTGTTAAAAAAAATTTGCTTTTTATATAACTTGAAAAATTATAATAATTTCATAAATTTGTATTTTGTCCCTTTGTCAGCCCTTACCCTCGATATACGTTTTTTTGTTATGGCTTGAGATGATATACCAATGCGGTCTATTTCTCCTCAAACGTGACAAGTCATTTCGTGGGTCTTTTATGTTTTGGGCAAATCTGGAAGGCATTGACGTCATTCATCAGCTCGTGAGAGCTGCTTGGCTACGGGCATTTGGGTCAATAATAACAAAAAAAATCGCCAAGATCACAACAAGCACAACTTTATCAAAAATTATTGACTACGAAGATAAGTCATACGGACGAAACGTCAAAATCCGTCAGGTACGAACGAATAGGTTGGGCTTTTTTTTTGCACTTATCGATTAATATATATTTTTTAATTGTGACAATTACAAAAAAATCGGTAAAATCGGTCTGAAAATCCGCGAAAACCCTCACTCGTTGGAATCAAATTCGTATTCGTTCGGACCGACCCTTGTGGGTCGATTATGGATTGCAACCCAGGTTTAGGTTAGAGTGGCAGCCGTATTTTTTATACAAGCTCACATAGACCAGTATAGGTCCCTAGTGTTACCACGGGCTGAAATGCCTCTCATCGAAACCAACCTGTTTGATATACAAATTTGTCGATAGTACGAATATCGGTACTGGAAAGATCTGTTAGGCTGCCTAGAAAAGCCGACCCCAGTATGTCACGTATATATTAAACTGCTTAGGCATTTCGTTAAGAGATCTGCGGCAATAGAGGATTGTTTGTGAATTTAGAGATGTGTCCTCAAGAGAATTGATGGCAGCCTGGCTGTCCGAGTAAATTACAACGCCAGTGTTGGTTACTATGTTGCGACTCAGCCACTTGGCTACTTCCCATATTGCCATTATTTCGGCTTGATAGACACTGCAGGTATCTGGTAGTCTGTGAGCTATATCCAATCTAAGCTCTGCGCAGTGTACTCCGAAGCCAACCTTTTCATCAAGCTTCGAACCATCCGTGTAAATGTGGAGATGGTTTCTATTACCTGGTAGTGATGTAATTTCTCTCGAAGGTGTACACCGTTGGTATATAGTCCACTCGGTCGGTTACCATAGCGCTACACTTTGATATCCTCATGTGACCGTAGTTTTTGTACCTCCACATTGCCGCTTTGGCTGCAAATTCTCTCGCCACAATATTAATCGGCAGTATATGGAGTAGGGCTTGTAGAGACTCGGTCGCTATAGTCCTTAAGGCTCCGCTTATGCTCAGTCAGGCTGTTCTCTGAACCTTTGTTAGTAGGTTGGTGATGGTTAGTTTGTCAGTTGCCGTCCACCATACCACAATGCCGTATAGCAGTATAGGACGAACTACTGCTATATATATCCAGTGGACGATTTTAGGAGAGAGGCCCCAACGCGACCCTACAGCCTTTTTGCAGGAATATAAGGCGACGTTGGCCTTCCTTACACGTTCCAATACGTTAAGTCTAAATAACAGTTTTCTATCTAAAATTATTACTAAAAATTTTGCACTTTCAGAAAAGACTAGATCTGTTCCATTTATCCGAGGTGGAGGGTGCACATGTGGGACTTTATTCATCCTAGTAAAGAGAACCAATTCTGTCTTGTTTGGGTTTATGCCCAAACCGCTGCTTCTGGCCCATCTAGCCAATTTGTTCAGAGCCACCTGTAGAATGTCTCGGAGGACGTTTTCGAATTTGCCACTCACTGCGATTGCAACGTCGTCCGCATATGCCACAACCTTGCAGCCACAACGTTCTAGATCTAGCAGGATTTCATTCACCGCTAGGTTCCAAATTAGTGGAGACAGTACTCCTCCTTGTAGGGTCCCTCTGTTTACAAACCTTGTTAGAGTTGTGGACCCAAGACATGTTGTTATGCGTCTTCTGTTGAGCAGACTTTGAACTAGTCTAATCAAACTAGAGTTAACTTTTAGATGTGACAGTGCCGCAATTACTACATCTGAGTGAATGTTGTTAAAAGCCCCTTCTATGTCAATAAATGTCACCATGGTGAATTCCTTGAAATGCAGGGACGATTCGATAGTGCTCACAAGTTCGTGCAGGGCTGATTCTGTAGACTTCCCTTATTGTAAGCATGTTGATTCACCGACAGGAGTTTTGTATCCAGGTTTTCCCTAATGAAATAATCTAAGACTTTCCAGACCTTTCAATAGGAAGGAGGATAGGCTAATTGGTCTGAAGTCTTTTGGCCTAGTGTGTGATATCTTCCCCGCTTTTGGTATGAATTCCACTTTGGTATCCCTCCATCGATTCGGGATGTATGAAAGCCTGATACAGCCTACATAAATTTTCTCCAGCCAGGGGATAATGTATTTCAACATTTTCTGCATTTCTGCTGGAGTGATGCCGTCTGGTCCAGGTGACTTGAAGGGCTCAAAGCTCTTAATAGCCCAGCTTATTCTGGATCTCTCAGTCAACAAGCTAGCGACGCTCGCAGTCCACTCGCACTCTTGTTGGTTGGTCTGCTGATCCTCTGGTTCTGTTAGAGAGTTCCCCGGGAAATGTGTGTCGTGCAGTACATTGAGCGACTGCTCGCTGTTTTTGGCCCAATTATTTGCAGGATGCAAGTAACCCACTGTACAGGGTGATGCTGATAATATTTTCCTCAGCCTTGCGGCTGAGGAAAATATTATCTTTTCCACTTCGCCACATATATCTTTTCCACTTCGCCACAGAAGGTATACCAAGAGCGTCTTTGCGCCTTTCTAAGCTCCTTCTTATAGATCTTGAGTTGCTCTTTATAGGCATCCCAACCATTAGCGACCCCTGTAGATTTAGCCTTGTTGAATAGCTTGTTGCAGGTCTTTTTCATAGCCGTTAGCTCAGAAGTCCACCATTGGGGTTTAGTTTTACCCTTGTACCTTGTTTTTGGACAGGCTTCTTCAAGGGAACTATTGAATGATGTGTTGATATGCTCGACCAGATTATCCAGACCGGCTTTGTCATTCGGTTCGTACAGAAGTTTGGAGTTGAGGACTTTCTTGAAATTCTTTTCATACAGGTGCCACTTTGTCTTTCTCACATTTCTGTGGACGGCAGGTTCAGGCGCTTTTTCAGCGAGTTTGAACTCAATATAATGGTGATCTGAGAATGAGTGGTCGTCCAGTACATTCCACCGAATAATTTTGTCTGACAGCCGGTCAGTAGCAAAAGTTACGTCTAGTACTTCTTGTCTGTCTTTAATTGTAAAGGTCGGTTTATTACCTATGTTACAAATACTTAGGTTGGTAGTTAGAATAAAGTCAAGAAGCGAATCACCCCTATTGTTTATATCCATACTACCCCAGATAGTATGATGAGCGTTCGTGTCTGCGCCAACAATCAGCTCGACCTCGTCAGACGTTGCTTCTTCTACTACTTCCCTGAATAGAGCAGTCGGTACTACAGCTTCATAAGGCAAGTAACTGGAGACCACCCAATATATGAGATTGCCGATCTCCAGACTAGCAGATGTTTGGTCTTTACCACTTAAATTAGCCAGGAGAAAGATACTTACATCTTTCCTGGCCAAAATGCAGGTTCTTGGAGTGCCTTCACAGTTGGCCACAATCAGTTTAAAGTTGGGTGTCCTGATACCGCACACCCTTCCTCCCACTGCGTAGGGCTCCTGTATCAGGACGATGTCTACTGCACCTGTGGACAGGCGCAGCAATAGAGCCGCTGAGGCTGCTTTAGCGTGATGGAGGTTAATCTGTAAAATTCTTACCATCATTGGTAATTGACAGATTAACATCCACCCCGACAAGGGTGTTATCGAACTCTTCGTCCGTATCATCGAGAAGCGTGTCCCCGCCAGATGCGTCAAAGAGTCCGGAGACTCCCCTCAGCCCCTCTGTGTGAGATGTAGAGCTTTCGTCCTCAGAGTAGGACGTTACAGATCTTCTGTTAGAGTTGGAGTCATCAGAAATAATGGGCGTGGATACCTCCGCACTTCCAGAAAGCTGTGTATCAACCACGGTAGACGACTCACCTTCCGCAGTGGGAACTATATCCTGCTTGTATACCTTCCAGACTATAGTCTCGAAGCCATACTGTAGGGTTGCACTTGCACGTTGTATATGGGAGGTGGATTCAGCGTTAAGGATCAAATTGACCTGCCGCTTTTTACCATCCGCCTCACCTACCTTGCTGATTCTCCAATTATGGGCGGGCAGACTAGGATTGGAATCTTTTATAATTTCTAATATGTCAGCCGAGTTGGAGGGCTCTTCTGTAACCTAGGTGATGGCTCTAGGGTGACTAGGGATGTTGTTTTTTCGACAACATCCAACTGGGCACCCGGCCACACCTCACCCGCTCGACTCAGAGCAGCCTTATACAGGTTTACTGATCTGGCATCACCGAAATATAAGAGCTTTACTCTCCCCTGATGCCATCCTGCATCGTTGCAGATTGGTGGTGTGCCCGGCATTTCTCTACGGACATCGAGGTAATGAGCCATAATGGCTGATTGCACATGGCTCCATTTGTCCTTGAGGATGGACCCATCCTCACTACTTCTGTCCATAACGGCCATCACTAGACTCTCCTTCGCCACTTCATTGAAGGGCTTGGCGAGTGTCCTGTTGATGGTGACATTAGGGCCTCTTGCCTTTTTCGAAGGCAGGGGTTTATCAGGTGATCAGATTCTTTTGACTTTATTAGCCGTTAACACAGCTGAAATTGTGGCTCTTTCAGCCGGCTGATTGGCCTTAGAAGCATCTATGACGCCTTTAGCCCAGGTAAGTGACTCTTTTTGTTTTTCGGTAAGAGCCGAAACCTCAACAGTGTCCAACTTCGTCAAAACTCTGAGCGCTATCCGGTGCTCATTGTGCTTCCGTTTTGACGGTCGGACATGACGTTTTCCCCTCACCGTACCACCTGTTGTGAGTACTGGGGGGCAATTTTCACCATGTTTGGTGTGGTCGGCTTTGGCCAAGACCAACGAACGGACAGTAGGACGATTGGGGAACCGCGCTCCATCGGAACGCGAAGGCATCCCCGTCAATGAATTTGTTTGTCTGTATTAGGTCGACCTTCTACTTCGAAGGCACTCTCTTGCCATTTTTCTGATGGCGGGGAGCCGTGAGATTGTTGACAAGAGTTTTGCCGTGCTGCGGAGCATGAGGAGAGCGGGAGATAGAAGAGCAAGTAGGGAACGAAATGTGTATACCACAGGGATCTTCGTGGTATACGCGTTCCCAGCCGAAATGCAGCATTAGTAGCTTCAGATCGTGCATTACGGTCATAAATGCAGGGAAGGCCGCCCCGGAGACTTCCGGACCCCAGAGTTGCAGTGACCCCTGCATTGGCATTCTGTCAAACTCGCTCTCTCTAATTCATCGCGGCCACACTTCATCCGTAGTGACTTTATTTTCAACAAAATGCCTACACCGCACAGTGGGAGGAATTCCAAAAAAACGGGAAATAATTCTGCCGTTTCTTAACCAGACATCCGAATGTAATTCACGAATCATTATATTTCCAAAAGTCGATCCCACAATTCCCAAAATAATTTTGAAAATCCCCAAAAATGGGATTTTTTGGATTTTCTCCTATATCTACTATACTAAAAGCGAGGTTTCAGCAACAACACCTTACCACACATAAATATGCTAAAATTTTTAACATTTTAGATTTGCGATTGGAGAAAATGTGGCTTACTTTTGAAATTTGTCTAAAAAATTGTGTAAATTGGAGAAGCTTGGTGTAAATTGGAGAAGCTCGGACATGACAGTAAATATTTTTGACCCGTTCTTTAAGATGATAGTATACATTTTTTAACTAACTTCTTCTAAAACTCAAAAATACGACATAAACTTTTTTCCTAAAAAAAATGACAAAAAATCGTTTTTTTTTTAAATATGACTTCAAGGGGCCTTAACTTTTGTCCTGTAGGTTATATCGAACCAATTTCATCATATAGGAAATTTTATTGCCAATCCAGACATGCTTAAGTGGATAAAATTGGTGCATATTCTTCTTCGATATTTACAAAATACTAGCACAAGGTCGGGGAAAAAATAAAAAAAAACAATTTTGAAATGCAGATACCTAGGTAAGTATACAAGATAACTGTTAGGTGCCTTGTAGACCTCGGTTATTAGAATACACCCAAAAAAAGCTTTTATGAATCGGCCGGAAAATACGAAAGTTACACGCGCTTAAACATTTTGTTCAACCGAGGTGGTCAACTTTGGGGCCCTGCAGCTCCGCCCCTGTATACCACGGGGGGCCCAAACTCAAAACTTAACTTCTCTAATACCTCTTCTACAAACATGCCAAGTTTGGTCGCAATCGGATTTCTGGTTAAGAAACGGCAGAATTATTTCCCTTTTTTTGATTTCCTCCCACTGTGCACCGCGAGCTAGATTTGGTTCTGCTTCCATTTTCTCTATTAACATCACAAATTGTTGTTTTGTTGTGATTTTAACCATCATGGAAACTATAAACACGCGAAAATATATTTAATGTTGAAAATATTACAAAAAAAATATATCTGCCATTTAAATGCATGTTTTGTTTCTTTAAAAAAAAAATACACAGCAACCACAAATAAATGGTTGCCGAAAAATCCCCCATTTAACAACTGAAGTTATCGGTAGTTGCCATCCGTAATGTAATTTTGGCAACGCAATTAAACGTCGGTTGCAATCCATAATCGACCCATTACTCGCTCCGGATTGACTTATCTTATTACTTTATTACTTTTGATCTTTATATGTCAATAACAAAAAATACATACATTTAATACATTTTGTTTAACAAACCTATAAGTGTACAAATATTTGTTCGAGAATAAATAAACCAATACAAAAATAAATAAAAATGTTTTGAAATTATTTCGAGTTATCCACTAATATTTTTGGATTGGCAACCCGAAATACATTCGGCACCATACTGGACAAGGTACTAAAGAGATCTTCGGATATATCGTGCGGTAATAACAGTTGTAGAGTGCTGCAAAGAAACAATTTGAAATTAGGAACATTTAATGGGGGGTACCACCATGTCAAAGTATGCTTAGTAGAATATTGTAGGTTCAAAGATTTTTGCAATTTGTTTGGCACATCTTTAAAATGAAAATCATATGACGTCTACAAAAGATATGGTGAATACGAACATAAGTATGGATTTGTCAAGCTGTGTAGTGGGGTAGCAGAATGGATTGGCAAAAACGTCCATTTTGTGCTGAATTTTGGGTACTTAAAAAACATCTCACATTTGTTTGGGTATACATATTCAATGGGCTTATGAATTACGCCCATTTTTTACTGAACTGTAAGGGCTATAACAATTTGGTACAAAATTATTAAAATTACGAGCTATTCAATGCAAAGACAATTTAAGAAGACATTCCTTCCTGTAGCGAGTAATTGTCAGTTACGAACGAATAGGAATTTGATTCCAACGAGTGAGGTTTTTCGCGAATTTTCAGACCGTTTTTCTCGATTTTTTTATAATTGTCACAATTAAAAAATTAATATTAATCGATAAGTGAAAAAAAAGGTCAATCAATGTTCGCGGAATACTGTTTTTTCGCGTGTTACAATTCATTCCTATTCGTTCGTAACTGATAGAATTTGACGTTTCGGCCTGAAGGAATGTCTTCTTATATTCTATTTGTCTTTGATTCAATGGGCGTTTGAATTACGACTATTTTTTACTGAACTGTAAGGGCATAACAATTTGGGACAAAATTTCCACGGTACAAAAAGTGGCGTGGCAATTTCGACCGTTTTAAAGAAATTCAATAATTCACTAAATGTTAACCGTTTGTGATACATTTTCAGTCCAGTGGTTTACTGGATACCAAAACAATGTGACCTTCTGTGGCAGACTATAGACATTATAAAAGCAATATAAAATACAGCGTCTGAAGACGGAAACCACCACAACATTCGTATAATATTAATTATTGTACGCTAACGAAATAACTCCACATATACGCAGCCAAATACATTCTTTGTATAGGGAAATGTTTTCTGATAGATCATACAAATTATATTTTAAGACGTTTCGTCTGAAGTGTCAATTCACCTTTGCCTAAAAATCTGTAATTGTCCGTACATTTGCATCACTCTAACAGGGTTCATAACGTTGTCCGATCTGACAATCGTGTGCACATAGATTTAGAATCTTGTAACTAGAAAATAATATATATCGTCGACTTAACTACAAGAGAGCTTAACAACAAAACTAATCTTATATTAATAAACCAATAAGATATCCAAGGTAAAGTGTTTTCCAACAAGAGGTGTTATTTTGGTATTCAAAGAAAAATTCCTTTTTTGAAGATAAATGATCGGATGTTATTTCATAATAAAGAGGAAGGTATGCCGTTAATAATGAAAAACAACATCAGCCAAATGGCCACCACGACCACACTTACAGGACCATATCCTATTCATGAAATTTCCCATAACCAAATAGCAAAGTGGCTGCCCTATGTCCTCGATAGCGTCACGAATTCTATCTTTGAGGTCTTGAATTGACGCTGGGCTGTTGGCGTAGACCTTATCTTTCACGTGGCCCCAAAGGAAGAAGTCGCAAGGTGTTAAATCACAAGATCTCGGTGGCCAATTGTGATCACCTCTTCGAGAGATAACACGGTCCGGAAACATTTCCCGTAACAGAGCAATGTTGCTTGTGTGGCACGTAGAGCCGTCTTGTTGAAAGTAAACGTTGTCCAGATAAATACCATCCAACTCCGACCATAACAAATCATTAATCATCTCTCGATAGCGCAATCCATTCACCGTAACTGTTGATCCAACCTCATTTTCGAAAAAGTAAAGTCCAATGACCCCGCCGGACCATAAACCGCACCAAACAGTCACACGTTGAGGATGGAGAGGCTTCTCAACAATAACTCTTGGGTTTTCCGAGCCCCAGATGCGACAATTTTGCTTGTTGACGTAGCCACCGAGGTGGAAATGGGCCTCATCAGTCTAGATGATTTTTCGATGATTTTCGATTTTTCGAATTTTAATAATTTCAATGCGTTGTTGAGGCGTGTATCGTTCCATTTTTAGTAATGGCATAGTTTCCACTTGTCAAATGTCAAAGAGTAAAAGCTTCAAAAGTGACAGCTACCGAAATACCGGGTGATTCAAAATAACACCTCTTGTTGGAAAACCCTGTATTTCTGCAAATTTTCTCAAATAGGGCTAAAAACCAGTTCAAGTAAAAAAAAAAACTGTTTAAAGATTAAAATGTTAATTACAATACCAACCGGATGCGGTGATGCATGTACACCATATGTATCAGCTTACCTCAATTCAGCTCCACCCCACGATGCCGATTCAATCATAAATCCCTTGGCGCATTTGAATACAAGCTCAGCGCGACGCATGCACCATTGTACAGTCATATCTTCCGACATTTCATGTCTCAACAAAGCCGGTATAGTTAATGTTGTTACATCGTGGCGACTGGCGGTCTTTAAAATGTTGCGCAAACCCAATATAACCGGATGTCTGGAGTTAATTTCACTGGGAGCATTGATGGGTTCATCCGAAATCAAATGGAATATAACATGCGATTGTGAGAGATTGGAATGTTTGGTAATGAAAAAATCACCAGTTTTTAATTTTGCACTTGTTTTTACAGGAGAACTGTTGTTACTCTGCAATGATTGATTGTTAACACCGCTCGTAAAAACATCACTGCCATCGTTGTTGATGCTACCAATACTGACATCAGTGCTGCCCGTACTTAAACTTTTAGTGCTGGGTGTTGATGAAGAATTGATATTTAGCTGTCTGATTTCTTCTTCAATTTTCTCCAGCTGATCATCAATCTAATAAAAAAGGAAAATATTTAATAAATTTGATTTTAAAAAGCTTATTCATTATTGTGTTTCTTTGCTCAAAACTACCTGATTGAAATGAAACTCTGTTGACATATTGGCATTTTTAATTATATCCTTATTTGCTTGTGCCTGAACGGATGGTGTCAAGACGACAACGCCACACAGAGAACTGGAGTACAAACCCAATGCCATATTCAAACCATTTAAACTGAAAAACAAGTGAAACAATCTCATCAGAAATTAAGATAATTATGATTTTGGAAAATGTCAAGAGAGAAAATACCAGTCGACTATAACAAAGACAAATAGAAAAAGAAGACATTCCTCCCAGACGAAATGACAAAATCTATCAGGTACGAAGGAATAAGAATGAACGGCCACACGCAATGAACGCGAATGAACTTTCTTCGCAATTATCGATTAATATTATTTTTTGAAACGTGACAATTACAAAAAATCGAGAAAATCGGTCTGAAAATCGGCGAAAAACCTCACTCGTTGGAATCAAATTCCTTTTCGTTCGTACCTGACCCTTACTCGCTCCGGGAAGACATATCTTCGTAGTAAATTGTTTTTGGACTATACCATCAATTTCGAGAATTTAATATGTAATCATGATTCAATTATACAAGGTTGTGTTATTATTTATTTATTTATTCGTTCATGTACGTAATACCAAGCCTTCAAGGCCAAAAAAATGTATTACATGACAAATTTAATATCCAGAGTAGAAACTTAAACACTAAAAATACATATAAAAACATATATATAAATATGTATAAATGATTTATAAATGATTTAGATTGGCTCCCCAGCCATGACTACAAGAAAAAATAATGAAACTGTCCAGACTAGCAACAAAAAGCCATATCTTTAATAAAGTAACATGGGCAACAATAACCAATAACCAGAAAAGTAAAAAATTAGAAAAAAGAAGAAATTACGTCAACGTTGACAAAAAATAGTTCAAGAGTTTTAAACGAAAAGCGTTATTAGAATGCGAAAAATTCCGAAGTTCAATAGGCAAGTAATTCCAGATGCGAGCAATACGAACAATAAATGATCTTTCAAAAGTTAGGTTAAAAATTCTAGGTATAAGAATCTGGGTATTTCGAGAGGAGAGGGAAAAGTTAAACATATCACGTAAGATAGTAGGCACACCAGCTTTGATAACTTTGTAGAAGAGGAAAATATTTCTATAACCGATAAAAAGTTCAGAAGAAACACCTAGAAACTGTGTGATATACTCAGAAATATGTTCCCTTCTTCTGATATTATATATAAATCTCACCACACTATTTATAATACGTTTAAGCTTCAATAGCATGCCTCCAGATGTACCGGATATCACTTCAAGTCCATAAAGTATTGCAGGCATTAGGAGCGCATGTGCTAATCTAGTTTTAATGGAAATAGGCAGGTAAATATTAAGTGAATATAACCTTCGTAAAGTAAGATAAACATTTCTTTGAACAGAGTCAATATGCATTTCAAAACAAAGTTTACTGTCCAATACCACGCCCAAACACTTATGATGTTCCACAAAGGCAACTCTTGATTGACCCAAAACAATGTCAAGTTCATAAGATTGATTGCTAAATAGAATAGCTTTCGTCTTGGATGGATTAATGCTCAAGGAGTTCATAGACAGCCAATCCGAAACACGAGTAAGACACAGATTTATACGCCTCTCAAGGACATCAATAGATTCACGATCATGACTAAAGACAAGGAATACATCATCAGCAAACAAATATAATTTACAAATGTTACTATCCAAGCAACAGACAAGATCATTGACATATAATATGAAAAGGAGAGGACCCAAAACAGATCCCTGTGGTACACCAGACGTTAACGAAAGCAGGTGGTCTACATATATATTTTTTCATGTTGATTGTAAATTTCATTTAAACTTTTGTTTTATTTACATTTTTTGAAAAAAATCTTTGAAACAGTAAAAGTAAATTTAAATAATGTTTGTGGCAATGATTTTTGCCCTTAAGCCTCCGACTAACAGCAACATTGTGTAGTATTAATAAGGACCACAGTTGTAACACAACAAATATACTTAAAGGCATATGCATGTTTTCTGAAATCTGCTGGGGATATTTACGCCATTTAAGGAAGGTCAGTCTGTCCACATTTCTTGATTCCCGATAATTCTCGAAAGCGGTGACCTAATGCGATTTTACATATGGTAATATTTTCTACAACCTTTAAGCTCAAAGGGCGACGGTAGTCCCACACAAATATAGTGTCTACGAAATATTTGAAATCTTATTTTCTACACTAACTAAACGATGTGTTCAAGTTTCGCACATAGCTTCATAACGGTAACCATCGAGTGAAATTGGTCTTATGGCCCTCCCCTTTGGAAACCTCCATCTCAAAACAATATAATCAAAAAATATCTTCTTTGTTGTAATGTAATAAATATTTGCGCATTTGTCAAGACCTTTCCGAAAACAACAAAACTCCTTGTGGTTGTTGTTGTGCTAGTAACAGCACCTTGTACAATTAAATCATGTATGGAATTTAGAACTATGTAAGATAGATGTCAGAACTGTTAGCAAGTTGCCAAAAACACCAAATTTGAAAATATTGAAAGTATTTGGATTGTAATGGTGTACAATACACAATTAATTTCTTTTGAATTACTTTTCCAATGACTCTTTTAGCACATCCCACACAAAGTACCAAATATAATATTATATTACTAAGAAAGTTCAGACATTCGTCTGAAATGTTCATACTTGTTTTTAGAATTTGTCCAATTTTCTATACCTTTCATCCGCATGTAAAGGACTGCAAAGATCGTTGACATTAGCACTCAATATGCGAATATTGTGCATATGCTTCAGTTGTGATCCCAGATGTATTGTAAAGCTCTCTTCCATTGAGGGTTGTTGTGAAATAAACATAGACGAGCGATTGCCCAATGGTGTAGAAACTGGTGATGATTGGAATAGTTCGCTAACTTGACTAGTAATCCAATGACGATACTCATTTTTCTGATGACCTATTTTCGCCTCCAATTCGGATTCGTATCGTTTACGTACATAATTCTGGGTGGAATATTGCTGGGCCAATAGATTGTTGATATCTTCCGGGGTAGTGGTTATATCCAATTGGTTGATTTTCGACTCCATCTCCTCTTGCTGTGAGTTATTGAGTGTCTCCACCTCTTTATCCATCTCTTTGGTCATATTCGCTATAATTCTAGAATAGGATCGTTCTTTTTTCAAAATTTCCTCCAGGGACGATGAGTGAACAAGGCGATGAAAGCTCTGGGCAAATATATCTTCATCCGTTGGACCTACCCGATCTGCGAATTGTATTAATTCCTCTTTATAATGACGTTCGGTGTCGCGTATTATTTCCTCAACATCTATTTCATTATTGCGTACCTTATTCAATAGTTCTTCGGCTTGGTCATCTCTGAACTTTTGATTCTCATAATCAATGAATTCTTTTAAGGACTTTTTAATGCCTACAATTATTAATTGGAGAGAAAAGTCTTAAGACATTGTATTGGGATAAACTTCGAATCACAGACATATATATATCTAACAGATAAGTTGAGGAATCCGGAATAGTACCAATTGGTTTATACGCTTATAAGCTTATTGAACAATTGATAAATAGAGTAAATTATAACGAAAATAGCGTAATTTCTGAAATATATGATTTTCAAAAAGTCTTTAATTAGAGGGATGAAGTTTATTTATCTCATGCTATTAAACCACAATTTTATGTCAAAACTACTAAAATCAAGACTTGATTATATAGTTTGTTTTAATTGTCTTTAGTTCAACTTAGTATCAAGTATTGTTTTATCGTCGGCTTAATGCTATTTTGGTCCATACGCCATATTTGCGTTTTTGGAGTTAGGAGTCGATAATATGGGTTTCAAGCATGCTCTTTCAGAATCTGCAATAATTTTTTTCCTATCTTGTCTAGTTTTCGAGATATTGGTAGGGTAAATCGATTTAACTCTGAATTAAGGGAAATCATTTTTCTATCGCCTTATATTTTGTACTCACTATTTTAGGTTTTTTCGATCACAATATGTAAATTACTCTCCTTTCATACCGACCTTCTTTGTGGTCCATGTAATACAAATACGAAAAAATATTAAAATAAAAGTGGATATGGACCAAAATGCAATGTACAAAAATTGGTATAACTTGCTTATTTTTGAATATAATGGCATAGAAATGCATGGGAATAATACAAATACTGTTGGGAACCCTATGGAATAAAATGTGTGCAACTCTTCAGTCCCGTTTTTACTCAAGCAATAAATTGCGTTTTTCTCCGATCGTACAAAATGGCGTATGGAACAAAATAGCATTAAGCCGACTTTATGTTTAGTTAATCTTGAATTTATTTTTTAAGTTATTTGTAAGTAAACATTTGAAGATATCTCCCAAACAACAGGAATACCCGAGAGCAAGGTTGTATGTACGTGAAAATATGATTTTTTAATAAGTATTTACTTTACATTTAATTTGCTAAAGCACGTCGCTGTGAAAATGATCTAATAATAGAAAATTAGGATAATGCTTATAATCCTTAGAATAACTATGTTAAAATATGTATAAAACCATATTTCTTTGAAAAGACTCTATAGATAATCTTTATCTTATGAATTATGAAATGTATTATTGATTTTTCGACCCCAAAAACTAACTATTGACTATTGTGACTTACCTATGTTTTCATCTAAAAATCTCATCATTGGATCCATTTGGGATAACATTTGTGTCACCAGCTCTTCCAAGCTGTCATCGTACGGTATGGTCACATCAATTGTGGCCTCCAGCTCTATACCTTCGTGGTTTTTGTAAATGTAGTGGAATTGTTTAGTTGTAGTCTTCTCCAACTCCACCATGATTTCAGAAAAATGTCAAACGTAGCTATTAAAATTGTTGTATGGCAACTGTCACTATCCTTGCTTAGTTGTGTGAATATGTTCCAATAACCCACAAAGTACACAAAAGTGCGTCCATTTACGCCCAAAAAAAAATCGTTATCCTGCAACAGCTGTTAACACATGTCAGCGACGTATCTTCCCCGCTAGCGGCTCGGAATCAACTGTTGCTAAATTACCATAGTACAATTATAAGAAGGTATATAAAAGTTAAACCTGAAAGTCCAAACACAATGAAAAGCTAGTGGCGGCGGTTCAAATGTCTAGTGTTGAAACCAAATACAATAGGCATGTTTTCGTTACAAGCTAGCAATTTTAGTTTAGCACTTTGCAATGAAAACAACTGACTTCCACTAACTGGCACATAAGCAATAAGTGGCTGATTTTTACTATCTGGTAGCAATGGTGTCATAAGTTGCGAAGAAAGAACAGTGCGAAAAAAGGCAAAAAAATTCGTGAAAAGTATTTATAAAACATATATTTACTATTCTATGTTCAATTGTTTACACTCTTTTTGCAAATATTAAAATAATTTCTCATTTTTGTTCTTCTTCTTCCCGTTAATTCACAATAATGGCCCATTCCGTTTAGACATAAACACTTTCTAGAAGGCACAATTATGTATTTTATTCTTTTTTTATTATATTAACCTAAACCATTTCTGGAAAATATGTTCAAAATCAGTCTTATAATATTTTTCTTTCTTTTAATTAAAAATTCCATAAAAATGTTTTGCAAATGCACACGAACAAAAAGCAAATATCACTTTAAAGCTGAGTATAGACGATTGCCAGATCGGCAAACGTTATCAACCCTGCTGAAGTGCTGCAAATATACGGACAATGACAGATTGTTAGGCAAAGGTGAATTGACAGTTCAGACGATTGCAAGAAAACATTACAATTTTATATATTTACAATATATGTTGTAAATATTTATATGCAGGATTGCCAATAAAAATACATCATAGACAGTGTTGCAAATAAAATGTTTTTCTGGCAATGGCGCCGTTGTCACATGCAAAAACTTCGCACATATAACAATCTGCAAATTATCTCGCAATGACGTTGCAAAACAAAAATTGTGTGTTCACACGGTTGTAAATTCACAGGGTTGCATTTTTCCGCCATTTTTCTCGCAACCTTGTCTGATCTGCAAATCGTGTGTACTTACCTTAACAAACGTTTGAAGTAGGGTCGAACCAATATTAAAATTAACACATTTGTCAATGATTTACAAAAGGTTTTTTAGGCTGATAATCGTTTATGAATACAGTTATAACAAAGGTTTGTAAATCGGTTTTAAGTTTTTATGAATACGGCTGTAAATATCTATCTGGAAGAGCATGGTGTAATTCGTGCCACAGGCAGAGCTGAGACATTAAGCTGCAATAATTCGATAATTTTACCGCACAGTCACTACATTACTTTTCTTGAGGTCCGATATTATCATGCAAATGTTCATCATTGTCTCCACAAAGCAACAGTATCCAGAATTAAGTCCATATTTTATATCCCCAAATTGAGACTCCTATACAAAAATGTACGAGGCAAATGTCAGCGATGAACATAACACAAATGACATCTTTAGTCCAGATTTACACTAGCATATTTTTTCAGCAGATTATCCGCTAATTCTCTTTTAAACTTGCCTCTGCGTTTAGACACGTAATTTTGTTTCGGATATTCCTGTGTGAATTGTTGTTGTTTCAAAGTGCGAGTGAAAAACACAAAACGTTCAGCCCGATAAGCCCGAGTACGGGAGTTTTTTCCCCCTCTTGCCGACTGCCTCTCTCTCCTACAAAACGCCGATAATCTGCTGAACATTCAGCCAGTGTAAATCGAGACTTAAGCTGAGTATAGACGATTGTCAGATCGGCAAACGTTATCAACCCTGTTAAAGTGCTGCAAATATACGGACAATGACAGATTGTTAGGCAAAGGTGAATTGACAGTTCAGACGATTGCAAGAAAACATTACAATTTCATATATTTACAATATATTTTGTAAATATTTATATGCTGGATTGCCAATAAAAATACATTATAGACCGTGTTGCCAATAAAATGTTTTTCTGACAGTGGCGCCGTTGTCACATGCATAAAATTCGTACATATAACAATCTGCAAATTATCTCGCAATGACTTTTCTGCTAACGTTGCAAAACAAAAATTGTATGTTCACACGGTTGTAAATTCACAGGGTTGAATTTTTCCGCCATTTTTCTGGCAATGTTGTCCGATATGCACATCGTGTGTACTTACCTTTACCAATAGCGAGGCTTTACAGTTTTGAGCGTCCGTTTATTTACGTCGGCATCGACTTTTTCGGACCATTATAAAGGTTCCGCCATCTAACGTTTTTTTTTCAACTAGTGCTTATTTCGTGAATGGTAACGCTTAAAGCTGAGTTTAGACGATTGCCAGATCGGCAAACATTATCAACCCTGTTAAAGTGATGCAAATATAGGGGCAATGTCAGATTGTTAGGCAAAGGTGAATTGACAGTTCAGACGATTGCAAGAAAACATTACAATTTCATATATTTACAATATAAAATATGGACACAATCGATAATGTGCTTAAAAATTGGACCGATCGTGTAGGCTACTGCATGGCCAGCCGAGGCAGCCATTTGAATGAAATTATTTTCCATTATTAACCGGAAGGATTGCACTTTCAAATAAAAAAGAAATTTGAGAAAATATTCAGTAGTTTTTTTTATAGCATTTTCAAAAAAAAAAGTTATTTGGCGGACCCTTTACGTAAAGCACGGTACTATGTTCCGGTTTCACGCTGAAATCCCATACAAAAAACAAAGTTGTGAAAATATGAGTGAAATGTTTTCATTTGTGGTACTATTTTTTTTTCAGCGTGAGAAATTGACATTTTGCGCCGATACAAATTAATTGAACGCAGCAACAAATTGAAACCGCCAGCATTGTACTCCTATTTATTTATATTCACATTTGTCCGCGAGAAATTGTTATAAAGAAAATAGTGGGTTCTTGCCAGCCACAGGAGTTGGCAAAAGATGGAAGTTCAATTTATATATGTCAACAAATATAATGTAAATACTTAAAAATAATAATAAAACATCTTTTCGGCTCATCAAAACATCATTTTATTTATTTATATTCATACAACAGTAGGAAATTATTTTGTTATTTATAATCTGGCTTCTGATGCCTCACAAGCATCGCCATCGTATCAACACAAAATAAATAATTTATGTGTAACAGCACAATGATCTTCAACAATATTTCCTTTCTGCAATTTAAATCAACTATTTTCTAAGACTGCGTTATTCCATTTAATTGTTTATTGATTAGAATTTAAACTCGTGTTTGTTTTCAAGAAAAGCAAAAAGGAAAAAATGCTTATGTGGTTATGTTAGTCTGTATTCACACATGCAATTTTCCCCGCTGAATTGCAGTGATTGTGGGAGAGGGACGCAGTCGGTGAGGGGGGAGAAAAAAGTCTTCCGTAATTGCAATTTTTTTGCAATGCTTTTTGTGTTTTCTTTCGCTGTGAAGTGGTGATTTTTTTTGGCATTTCCGCATTCCTTTTTATTTAATATTCGTAGTTTTGTGCTCGGTTCAACATATGTAAATTTGTGCGACATGCATTTTAATGAAATTTAATAAATTTTAATGAACGACGAAAATAAAATTGTCGAAACTAATACGTTGTCTGAACGCAAATTCAACTTCAAAAGAGAATTGCATAAAAAAAATCCAGAAAAAAATTGCAAGTGTGAATCTAGACTTATACATAAATTATTTATTTTGTATTGATAGGATGGCGATGCTTGTGAGGTACAGAAGCCAGGGTAATACAATGGTACAAAAACAAAATAATTTCCTGCCGTTGTACGAAAATAAATAAATGAAATGATGTTTTGATGAACCGAAAAAGATGTTTTATTATTATTTTTAAGGATTTACATTATATTTGTTGACATTTATAAATTATACTTCCATTCATGAATGGAATTTCTTCTTTCAACTCCGATGGCTGGCAAGAACTCACTATGTGCTTTATAACAATTTAAAAACGAGATCACAGGCTCGACCCAATTCCATTGTCCTACTGCCTCAGTAGCGTTAGCCGTCCACAAAGTTTTTCCGGGCTTTTCGTCCCGATTGTTCTAAACATACAAACGTAAATATACATGCGTAATTACAAGACAAATTCCACATTATTACATATAGTTACATGTCCTTTCAGTGGTTTGCACATTTTTTACTTTGCTATCCATATACATAATTATTTTCCGGTAACGGCCACTCCTTGCTCATTTTCGAAGAAAAATGGCCCAATTATGCCTCTGGACCAAAATCCGCACCAAACAGTGACTCGTTTTGAGTGTATCTGCTTTTCAATGTATGCGTGCGGGTTTTCTGTGCCCCAAATGCGAAAATTTTGCTTGTTTACATTCCCGCCAAGAATCAAATGAAAAAAAAATTAAAATAAAAATTTTCAAAGTAATGTCGCAATATTTCCCAGCGTTGTTCAAGCGTATACACAACCATATTCGTTCAGCGGAAGGATAAAACTAATTATCTGTCAAATCAGACATGAGCTAAGTGTTACCATTCACGAAATAAGCACTAGTTGAAAAAAAACGTTAGATGGCGGACCCTTTAGTATTAGTAAACAAAAGTGTAAATGTATTGATATTGTCTCCGCAAAACTGTCTCGTGTAAGCCCCGAGATACGTGCCTGACAGTTCGCGTAATTCACATCGGTGAGGCTCATAGTCTTGACACCAGTTCTTGTATAATGTATGTACAGAATTTCATCAGTCGTCGTGGCTCTTCCTAAGAAGTATACACCGATAATACGAGTAGGACTAATTTTAAATCAGTGAAAAAAATTTACGTTCAGAGAAACAAAATACCGACCTAAAGAAAGCTTTCTCAAATTTCGATGAAATAAAGTGGCTACTTAACCTTCCGTCGGCCTCGCATATGGGTTGTACATGGGACCATTAAATCCGATCAGTAACCCTCTACTCAATGAGTCCAGAATTCAATTTCAACGACGAGACTCTAAGATGTGCCCTATATGAAACTGAATTCATGATCAACTCTCGTCCATTGACATTCGTGGCCCTGCACTCAGGTGACGACGACACCCTAACACCAAAAAATTTATTATTTGGTTTTGCAGCCGGGCAAAAACCTCTAGTTGAGTTCGACTACGATTTGCGACAACGGTGGCGCAAAACGCAGAATTTGTGAAACATTTCTGGCGACGATGGGTGCGAGAATATGGTCCATCTTTGGTTCGGAAAGTAAGGGGTTTGATAAGATGCAACCACCAACTGCAATAGTTCGTCCAAAGGTATTGTCACCAACGTGTTCCCCGCAATCGCTTACCGCCTGACCCACGATGTAGAACGTCAACGTTCGCATGACTCCTATGCGAAAAACAGCTGATTTGAAGTATTTGTATGTATTTGTATTACGCTGTGCAAAATTTCAAGTATTTGTACGAACTAATATTAACGCTATAAGCCGTTAACTTTTGGTGCAAACTGTCATGGCAACTTCGCTCATTTCAATTGCAGAAGATTCGAGTAAGTAGTATGTAAGAATAAATATTTCACTAACTGTTAACCCTTTGTGGGGGAGGTACTAGAATGAGTGGACCAATATGGCCCATCTTCGAACTTAGCCGGAGATATATAAAATATTAACGCATACCAAATTTGAAGTCAATCGGTTACTCCTTTCGAGAGTTATCATGCGCACCAGCCAGCCTTAGTCGTGTATCACATTCGGATATTTTTTAGCAGATTCTCCCCTAATTTCTTTTTAAAATTGCGTTTGCGTTCAAACGACGTACCTTTGTTTCGGCTTGACGTACCTTTGCTTCGGCTTTTCCTGTGTGATTTGTTGTTGCTTCAAAGTGCGAATGAAAAACAAAAAAAGGTTGAGCCGAGAAGTCCGAGTACGCGATTTTTTCTCCCCCCTTTCCGACTGCCTCTTTCCCCGACAAAAGTCCGATAATCGGCCTAAATTTAAGCGCGTGTGAATAGGGACTTAACAAAAACAATGGGATATAAGGGTATGTCTTAAATACCAGTGAAAGCGTTCGACGTCTGTCAAAGGGTTGTTGTGTGCACAGAAAACAATAGGATAAAATTTGAGTTTGACAGACGCCGGACGCTTTCACTGGTATTTAAGAGATTCCCTTAAGTGGCACGACTCTGATTTGGCGGTGATGTTATAATTGTCCCTATTTGACCCAATGTTCACTTAAAAGTACGAAATCGTACGAGTCAAGTTTTAATAGTGAAAGTGTGCACACCTAGTGAAGTGAAAAAATAAAAATTAAAAAAGTAAATAACCAACTGCTACCTGAAATGGCGGATTTACCCGCCAAAACCAGGAAGCGCCCACACGACGAAGATTTGGCCTGCATCTCAAAGGGCGACCTTGCTGCTCTAGTCGAGCAAAACAATCATCTCCACGCTCTTGTCCAGTCCTTGTCTATGAGACGAAGAAATCACATGCGACGAGGAATTCTCTACTGAGGAAGACCAGATGTCCCTGGGTGAAGATGACGTTGAAGATGATGACAGCGGCACCCCAGAAGTGCAGCAGACCGGCGAAACACCGCCGATACCGAAAATAAGGATTTAAGAAAATTTCAGAAGCGTAATACTAAAAAAAGTGGAAGGTCAGTTCCGATACTGACTATTTATAACGAGAACGTGAAAAATCGAACTGCGCGTAAACTCGGGCACCAAAACCTTGTGTGCAAACTCGCATCCCAAAACGGTGGCGAACGTCGTAGTGTTCACACTCGACGACTTTTCGAAATTGCAGACTATGCTCCAAGAGCAAATATGCAATTTCTACACCTTCTCTCCGAAGGGCCAAAAGCCGACCTCGCGCTACGAAACTGTCGTTGGAAATCCTCATGATTGCCAAACTCGGTTGGGGCAAAAGGTTAATCCATTTGTCCCGAAAATCAGATATCTCAGTTTTTTTACAAACTGGAAGCCATCCTCGGCTTCATTGTAAAAATCACTTGTGATAAAAAGAAAAAAATTGTGCAGTGCTTCAACTGCCAACGTTTCGGTCACGTGGCTACCAATTGTGGTATGCCTTTCCGGTGCGTAAAATGTGGTGGCGACCATGGCTCCGCAAAATGCAAAATCCATCCAAAGTACAATTAACCCCTAAAAAGGTAATTTCGAATTTACGGTACATTGCATTAATTGCAAAGCCGACGGACATACGGCCTGTTCCAAGAAACGTCCGAAGCGTTTATCGCTAAATGTGTTACTGCTACCAAGGCATCTGCACTGTCCGCAGCGGCGTCTAGTACGCTGCATCGACAAAAAATCGAGTGTGAGCAGACCTCGGGAAAGCCAAAACAATTTCGACGTCATGAACATTTTTAATAAAGATAGCCAAGAGTTCTTGGTTATGGACTTCTTCGCAATTATCGAAAAAATCGAAAACACGCGTCCGATTACAACTCCTTGTCTACCAAGGAGGCTAAACGTAACGCCATGCTCGTCGTGGCACAATCTATCGCTTTTAATATCTAGAGACACTAAATTCATTTTCGTTAATGTCAATTCCATCATTTCGATGCATAGGAGACATTACCTTGATTTGTTTCTAAGGAAACAAAAACCGGATGTTCTTCTGCTCGATGAACATAAATTAAATCCAGCAAATAGAGTAAATTTTCGCGGCTATACTATGTATAGCCTAGACAGACGCGGTGGTGTTACTGCTATCCTTGTCAAAGAAAAAGTTCACTCCCAGAGGGTTACTCTAAACCTCGGGAGCTTCGAGAATTCTTGTGTGCGTGTGAAAAAACTTAATGGGTCCTGGCTGACAACTGTCGCCTTATACCACAAGCCTAATACTCTATACGCGAATCACCTCGATCCGATACTAGACGCTTTCGGTCAAGACGATATAATAATCGGGGCCGAACTTAAAGCAAAACACCCAAGTTGGGTCACCAACCCTCAAGGCAAGTCTCTCTATGACTACCTCTTGAACTTAAGATAGCAGACACATGAGGCCTACAAGATACGGTACGAATTCGTACATTGATATCTTCATGGTCTCCTCGGGAATATCCTAGGCGAGAGCGACCTCTTGAACTTAAGATAGCAGACACATGAGGCCTACAAGATACGGTACGAATTCGTACATTGATATCTTCATGGTCTCCTCGGGAATATCCTAGGCGAGAGAGACTGAGGCTTCAGGACTCTCGATTACGAATATGACCACAAAGCTGTGGAGATTGTACTAAAGCAAAGTGGACTTGCTTCTGACGACAGAAGACAAGAATACTTTGACATCGATAAAATGAACCGAAATCACGTTAATCGACGCCTCGAAAGCAGTCTTGAAAACCGCAAACTTCCGATCAATCGGAACATTACAAGCGACGAAATCGATGTGTGTGTGGGCATTCATTCCTCGAATGAATTCCAGCCACAGAGGATTTCGAAATCTTCCACCCCATATAATTAATTTTATACGGGAGAAGAAACGCCTTCAAAGGATTTTACATCGGTCGGAAGACCCTGTCCGATATCCAATCTTAAAAGCCGAAATTCGAAAATTGGATAGAATTATCCAGGGCCAAATCGCTGAATTCGAGCGCTCACATTGGACTGCCTTCCTGCAATCCATTCGAGTAAACAAAACATCATTCAGACATGTAAAAGGTGCAGCCGGGCTAAAAACAGGACCACCTATTTCAGCCTTGCTTAACCGTAATGGCATTCTCATATCTGATGATATGGGCAAAGCGAATCTTCTCGCTGACAACGTTCAGTTGTCTGTGACTTCGAACGAGACTGGAGACAACACATTCAATAAATTCATGGATAGTGATGTCTCCGAACTGTACGACTTGAGCCCAATTTTCACCTTCGATGATAAACTCACTGCGGATGCTTCAATCCGCGGTGAGGGAACCATCTGGCAAAACGTTGGATTTGTGACACCTCAAGAGGTCGGAGAGGCCTTGAGAGGTACGAAACCGCCGATTAACCGGTGTTGGCGGAATTCCGGATATTGTATTCAAAAAGACCAATATTATGATTTGGTCATTTTTGTCCATAATCTTCAATCATTGCTTAAACTTGGGATATTTCCACAGGGCTTGGAATGAATCACTTACGATTCCAATTCCAAAACCTGGTTCTGATCCCAAGCAAAGCAGCAACTATCGACCTAGGGATATTGGTCGCCTTTGGCAAACGTCTGGAGCACTTAATGTTGCGCAGAATAAGGGACACGATAGAAGATGTCGGAATACTTGCGGACAACCAATTCGGTTTTCGCAAGAGTCATTCCACTTCTCATGCACTCTTCTGGAGCACTTCCTGTTGCGCAGAATAAGGGACACGATAGAAGATGTCGAAATACTTGCGGACAACCAGTTCGGGTTTCGCAAGGGTCATTCCACATCCCATGCACTCTGAGTGCTATCCGACCACGTAGCCAGGGCCTTGGATAGGCGGCATGTGACTATTGCAGTCAGTCTTGATTTTTCAAAGGCGTTTGATACTGCATGACACGCCGGTATCTTATTCAAGATGTTGACCTGCGGCTTAGGCCTGTCGGATGGTAGCGAACTTTCTAAAAGATCGCTCGTACAGAGTTAAGGTCGGCAACGGCCTCTCTGAGAGAAAGAAAGTAGTGGCTGTAGTTCTGCACGGCTTTATCCTCGGTGTAGTACTCTACAATATCCTTCTGTGTGACATTCCCGGGCCAGTAGCTTCAACTGTAAACTCTAGGATAAATTCTTATCTTTTAGAGTTATCGAACTGTTTTGACAGATGGAGACTCAGAATGAATATATTAAAATTTGATAGCATCATATTTAAAGGCGCTAGCTACTTTATTCTAATGCCAAACAATACATTCCTGTCAGCATAGGAAATGACATAATTCGGACGTCAGACTTCAAATTTGTGAGACATATGGATCACATTTTGGCAAAAGTCGACACCAGCATTTAATTTTGTAATAAATTTAGTGTGATAGCGCTAGAGAAATCATTGTTCGGTAAATTTGCCAACAATTAAACAGCTGCTCCAAAGAGAAGACTGTTAAAATGAACGAGCGAATGAACGAGAGATGAAAACCAGCAAAAGATCAGAAGTGAACGATGGACTAAAAGAACGACATAGCAGGAACCAGTTCCGATCGTTCCTTCAAGGGAATCGTTCAATTGAAAGTGTTCGTTCCGGTTTCCCACGTCCTCCATCGACCCAGTCGTTGAAAAAAATGCTGAAAGATATTCAAAACGCTCGGCATATACGTGGGATAATTTAAAAAAATCAAAAGCTCTGTAAAGTTCGATTTTTTTGTACTGACGAGAGAGAAAAGTAAGTATTCTCTCTCCCTTACTGACCAACACCATAAGCAGTAGAAGCAAAAACCAAAGACAAATCTATATATATAAAAAGAAGTGTACATTTTTATTGTCACTCCATAACTCGAAAACGGCTGCATAAAATAAAAATTGCCGCATAAAATAAAAAATTGTTTAAAAATATTTTCGTTTGGTCGAGATGTAATTTTTCTCAACATTAGTCATCCATATATATAAAAAATTGTTGCAAGTGTGTTGTGACTTTATAACTCACGAACGGTCAAACCGAATTCGATTAAATTTTTAGGGTTTGTTCATATGGTCGTGCAGATGGTTCATCTAAAGTTTGCAAGAAATCGGTCCACGCGTTCGTAATTTATGATCGCCCATATAAGCCAATTTGGAGCTAAAATTTTTTGAGTGATTCCTACTGTCCGTTCCTACTAATAGATGAACGAGATTCCTACTGTCCATGATTGGGACTGGACCGTGATCCCAGATGGGCCACCAATCTTGGACTTTCTGAAAATTGCAATTGGTCCAGATTCACACTCGGCAATTTTTTCCAAGCAAGTGTCAAAGTTTGTTGGAGAGAGAGGCATGCGGAAAGAGATCTCTGCCTCTCTCTCCTGCAAATTTTGACACTTGCTTGGAAAAAATTGCCGAGTGTGAATCTGGACGAAGTGTCACATTAATATGTATGTATGTGTGTATATGCATGTGCATTTTTTTTTGCTAATATTCCTGAAAACTAACACAATTTAAAATTCTAATCAATAAACAATTATTTGGAATAATGCCGACTTAGAAAAAAATTAATTTAAATGTCAGAAAGGAAATATTGTTGGAGATCATTATGCTAATATTATTCATAAATTATTTTTTTGTGTTGGTGTGTTTTATTATTATATTTAAGGATTTAAATTATATAGGGTGATCCAAGTAGAGATATTTTTTTCAATAGCCTTTTTTGACAGACCACGTGTCATGCTGTCATGTTATTTTTGTTAAGTATTGTTTGGCATTTCATCATGGAAAGACTGCATATAAATATTTACAAAACATATTGTAAATATATGATATTGTAAGGTTTTCTTGTCAATTCACCTTTGCCTTACATCTTTCATTGTCCGTACATTTGCAGCCCTTTAACAGGGTTAATAACCTTGTCCGATCTGGCAATCGTGTGTACCTAGCTTTAGCCGTCCACAATATTTCTCCAGGCTTTTGGGTACAATTTTTCTAAACATAAAAACATAAATATACATATGTAATTACAAGACAAATTCCACATTATTACATATAGTTTTTGCACATTTTGTTTGCTTTTGTATTGCAATCCAATTGGAATATCGCACTTCTGGTTTATTCCATATACATAATTATTTTCCCTTCCACATCTTTGCATTATTTTTCTTTATTTCGGAAGATAATTTAATTTATTATTCTTTATTAGGAATTTTTTTTCTAATATTTAGTGCAGATTCACACTCGGCAAATTTTTTCCAAGCAAGTGTCAAAGTTTTGAGAGAGAGGCGGAAAGTGCTCTCTGCCTCTCTCTCCTACAAACTTTCACACTTGCTTGGAAAAAGTTGTCGAGTGTGAATCTGAACTTCCTACAGTTGAAGTTCTCGCGTACAAAAATAAATAGAAACAAATGGTAGTGCGAGGGTGGCTTCATTCAATTTGTTGCGGCGTTCAGTTTGTAACGGCGTTAAATTTGTAGCGGCGCAAAATTCAATTTTTCACGTTGAAATAAACATAGTACCACAAACAAACAAATTTCGTACTTTTTTCGCGACTTGTTTTTATATTTCAACGTGAAAAGTGAACATAGTACCACGCTTAAAGGTGGGTACTATGTTTTTTCAGCTTGAAAAAATTCCACAAAATGTTATTTCAAGCTGAAAAATGGAACGCTTTTTTACTAAGGACGCATTGCATTGTGTGTGTGTCGAAATGTCAATTTTATATATATGTGTGCGTATAAGCATGTGCATTTTTTTCTCTTTGCATTTCTTGAAAACAAACACGAGTTTAAATTAGAATCAATAAGTAAATGGAATAAAAAAATTGCAGAATGGAAATTTGGTTGAAGATCATTGTGCTAATGTTATAACTAAATAAATTATGTATTTTGTGTTGATACGATGGCAATGCTTGTGAGGCATCAGAAGCCATGGTAATACAAATAACAAAATAATTTCCTACTGTTGGACGAATATAAATAAATACGATGATGTTTTGATGAACCGAAAAATATGTTTTATTATTATTTTTATGGATTTACATTATATTTGTGGACATATATAAATTATACTTCCATCCATAAATGGATTTTCTTCTTCCAACTATTATGGCTGACAAGAACTCACTATAGGCGTGTTTTCGTTACACCATAAGCTGGGTACTATGTTTTTTCAGCTTGAAAAAATTCCACAAAATGTTATTTCAAGTTGAAAAATGGAACGCTTTTTTACTAAGGTCGCATTGCATTTTTGAAGTGTGTGTGTCGATATGTCACTTTTATATGTGTGTGTCTGTGTATAAGCATGTGCATTTTTTCCTTTTTGCTTTTCTTGAAAACAAACACGAGTTTAAATTAAAATCACAAAATTGAGAATCAATGAGCAATTAAATGGAATAATGCCGACTTAGAAAATAGTTAATTTAAATTGCAGAATGGAAATATGGTTGAAGATCATTGTGCTAATGTTATAATTAAATAAATTATTTATTTTGTGTTGATACGATGGCGATGCTTGTGAGGCATCAGAAGCCAGGGTAATACAATGTTACAAATAACAAAATAATTTCCTACTGTTGTACGAATATAAATAAATAAAATGATGTTTTGATGAACCGAAAAATATGTTTTATTATTATTTTTAAGGATTTACATTATATTTGTGGACATATATAAATTATTCTTCTATCCATAAATGGATTTTCTTCTTCCAACTCCTAAGGCTGGCAAGAACTCACTATGTTCTTTATAACCATTTAAATATGAGATCACAGGCACTGCTCAATTCCATTGTCCTACTGCTTCGGTAGCGTTTGCCGTCCACAAAGTTTTTCCACGCTTTTCGTCACGATTGTTCTAAACATACAAACGTAAATGTACATGTAATTACAAGACAAATTCCACATTATTACATATAGTTACATGTCCTTCCAGTGTTTTGCACATTTGCTTTGCTATCCAATCGGAATGTCACTCTTCTCGTTTATTCCATGTACATAATTATTTTCCGTCCTTTGCATTAAGTTTTTTTATTTCAGATAATTTAATTTAGTATTCTTTATTAGGAAATTTTATTGCTAATATTTACAACAGTTGAATTTCTCGCGGACAAATATGAATGTAAATAAATAGGAGTACAATGCTGGCGGCTTCAATTTGTTGCGGCGTTCAATTAATTTGTATCGGCGCAAAATGTCAATTTCTCACGTTGAAATAAACACAGTACCACAAATGAAAAAATTTCACTCAGTTTTTCACAACTTTGGTTTTTGTATGGGATTTCACCGTGAAACGGGAACATAGTACCGTGCTATAAGTGCTTAATTTGTATGGGGAGCTAAGCACTTTTAAGCACTATTAGTTCCCGATGAAGTTTGGTGCTTGTGTTCATGTCTTAATCGAGTATGATGTTGCCAGATTGGGCACCCTATATTTAGCAATATGGCATCCCATTTGAAGAAGAACAAAAATGGGAAATTATTTTAATATTTGCAAAAGAGTGTAAACAATTGAACATAGAATAGTAAATATATGTTTTATAAATACTTTTCACGAATTTTTTGTCTGTTTCGCACTGTTCTTTCTTCGCAACTCATGACACCATTGCTACCAGATAGTGAAAATCTGCCACTTACAGCCCTGTTCTGGCTCTCACCAAATATTCAATTCACTTCACAAATTCACTTCACCCAACGAATGGAGAGGTGTTCTGGTTCTCACGTGAATTCTCTTTTTCGAACTTCTGCTCAAAAAAATCGAAACATATGTTTTTGTCTGCAAAGCCAACATTTGCAGACAAAAACGTAAACAAAACAATTTATTCTCGCGAAGAATCCGACAAGAAATTAAAAAAAGAAAATCTAAAGATTTATTAATCATATTTTATACAAAAACACAATAAAAAATGTGCCAATAGCTTTTCTCTTAGCCATTAGGGATTTATGCAGTTCTTGAGGAACGTATCAAAAGGCGGCACTTGCGTGACTACTCAAATCCAATGGATATTCCAAATTCGAGGTAAGTTAAGTGTCGTTAATCTGTTTAACATAATAATGTATGCCTTTAAAAGTCTTATAGCTTTTTACCGGCTTAATAAAGACGGATTTTCAATGATCCTTGATCAAATTGCACCCTACATTAGCACAGGCTCAATACCAAAAAAATACAATTGGCGGCAGCTTTGAGATTTCTTGCGGTAGGCGCTTTTCAAGGTGTTATAGAAAACGACATAAATATAAGCATGGGAAGGACTACATTGTGCAAAATATGTCCACAATGGATTAATATGGAAATGAGTCAGGCGGAAGTCAGTGCTTCAAAAATGCTGCCGCCAATTGTACACAGTGAACACAAATTCAACAAAGTACACTGCTCAGCACGGAACATTGTTGAGAGGACTATAGGCAACATAAAATCTCGTTTCCGATGCCTACAAGCGACCCTCCACTACGAACCAGCAAAAGTAAGCTGAATTATTAATGCGTGCTGCGCACTGCACAATATTTGCAAGCATTTTAATTTACCTATGGATGCTGAAGTTCCGATACCTGACGATGACAACATTGAAGATGTGGAACAATTAAGTAGTGGTACCGATGGCACACGAGTAAGAGACGAAATTGCACGTTCAATAGTTCAATAAAACACAGTCTTTAGAATGAATAAACTAAAAATACAAAACAAATTTTATTTGCTGCAGTCTTTTATGAGATCAATTAGATATATATGTATTTATTAACTATATTGTCAATTTAAAGTCCCATCTTCAATTGTTCCATCTCGATGGACTTCAATTTCAGCTCATTTCGGGTGAGCAAATGCTTCTCCATTTGTATGTGGTGCCTTTTCTTTTCTTTTATTTCCTCCTTTTTTAATGAGACTAGTTCATCTAGCTTATTTTCAATGCTTATTAATGTTTGACTATTGGCAACCATCACTTCCTTTATTGCACTAATACCACCCGAAACACACTTAAAATTTTTCGTTTCCTCCTCCATTAAGTACTCCACGTCCGATGGTTTCTTTCTCTTTGGTGCGGGTGGCTCAACGTTGGGAGAGGCAATTGGCGAATCGGGTATATCGCCGAAATCAGGAGAGTGGCTGCGTACACGCTTTGATGCAGTCACTGTATTTGCAGCTGATGATGTGGCAAGTTTTTCTGCTGGTTTTGCACTTGACGTTTCTTTGGGCCTAATACGACTTGCATGCGATGTAGGGGGCCACCTAATTTCTGGGTGCTCTTTATCCCATCCGCGCACATATAAAGGTCCACAAAACAGCAACACGTTCTTCCAAAGGTGTCATTACATATTTATTATATTGGCCACCACCTGTTGCCCGACATTCCCTTTTGTTATGTGTAAGCTTGGATTTAATGTTCCGTTCTTGTTTGAGGTCCGCATGAATTAAGGTTTGTTGCCAGGTCTGACCACAGTTTATCCTGCTCTGCTTTATCCATCTTTGAGTAGCCCATGGCCAAGTCTGGGTGTAACTCCATGAACTGGACGAAAATCTCATTGTGAGAACTATTTTTTCGTGGGGACCTGTAGGATAGTAATGCAATGAATTTGAACAATTAGCTTCAGCAAAAAGCTCAGCATACTTACATCTTGTAAAATCTAAATCCTTTGGTTATTTTCCGTCCAATTTTGGTTTTATGTTTTTTTGTTTTGTCAAGTTGGTGTTGATTGTTTTTGTTACGTTTTAATAGACGTCAAACATTTGACACTTTGCAGAAGTAGAGTTGCCACACGGTTCATAATAGGCAAATTGACGATCATTTTAATTATTTTACTTATATTTTTGTTAAATTTAGTAAATTTTTAAAATGGAATAACATTTCTGTACCAAAATTAAATTATCCGATGCAAATAACCTTGAGGTTACTCCATTAAAATGGTTGTATTTCAAACTAACAAACATCTTGCATCTCTGATTTTTCGAAGTCAAACCAAATCAGCTGATTTGCCAAGAATTCACTTACTCACATCACAAAAGAAAAAAAGTTGGTTGCAATTTTATAAAACCTAATTTATTAATTAATTTGATTATTTTATCGTACAGAAACTTGTAATTAAGAAGTAAACATTACAAATTTTGTCACGGCACAGTTAATTTGTGATTACAATAATTATTCTTTCCAAAAAATGAGAACTCACAGCGCTCTCACAATGGAAAACATGGTGAGAAAAAATTGCATGAAATGGGGTGAAAGTCTCGGTGAATACTTCTCCCTTCACCACCACAAGTGAATTCCAGAACATGGGCGTTATTGCTTATGTGCCAGTTAGTGGAAGTCAGTTGTTTTCGTTGCAAAGTGCTAAACTAAAAGTGCTAGCTTGTAACGAAAACATGCCTTATGTTATTTATAACCATTTAAAAACGAGATCACAAGCACTACCCAATTCCATTGTCCTACTGCTTCGGTAGCGTTTGCCGTCCATAGAGTTTTTCCAGGCTTTTCGTCACGATTGTTCTAAACATACAAACGTAAATTTACATACGTAATTATAAGACAAATTCCACATTATTACATATAAGGCATGTTTTCGTTACAAGCTAGCACTTTTAGTTTAGCACTTTGCAACGAAAACAACTGACTTCCACTAACTGGCACATAAGCAATAAGTGGCGGATTTTCACTATCTGGTAGCAATGGTGTCATGAGTTGCGAAGAAAGAACAGTGCGAAACAGACAAAAAATTCGTGAAAAGTATTTATAAAACATATATTTACTATTCTATGTTCAATTGTTTACACTCTTTTGCAAATATTAAAATAATTTCCCATTTGTGTTCTTCTTCTTCCCGTTAATTCACAATAATTGATAAAATCTCTCCAAAAATGGGATGCCATATTGCTAAATATAGGGTGCCTAATCTGGCAACATCATACTCGATTAAGACATGAACACAAGCACCAAACTTCATCGGGACCTAATAGTGCTTAAAAGTGCTTAGCTCCCCATACAAATTAAGCACTTATGGTGTAACGAAAACACGCCTGTCCTTCAGTGTTTTGCACTTTTTTGCTTTGCTATTTAATCGGAATTTCGCTATTCTTGTTTATTCAATATACATAATTATTTTCTGTTCCAAAGCTTTGCATTAGTTTTCTTTCAGATAATTTAATATTGTATTCTTTATTAGGAAATTTTATCGCTAAGATTGACAACAATTGAATTTCTCGCGGACAAACATGAATATAAATAAATTGGAGTACAATGCTGGCGGCATTGAATTTGTTGCGGCGTTCAATTAAATTGTAGCGGCGCAAAATGTCAATTTCTCACGTTGAAAAAACATAGTACCACAAATGAAAAAATTTCACTCATTTTTTCACAACTTTGATTTTTGTATGGGATTTCAGCGTGAAACCGGAACATAGTACCGTGCTTAAGCAATTAGTCCTGATTCACACAAGAGGACATTTTTTCCAGCAAGTGTCAAAGTTTGTAGGAGGGGCAGAGAGCTCTTTTCGCTTGCCTCTCTCCTACAAACTTTGACACTTGCTTGGAAAAAATAACCTGCTAATAACACAACCTTGTATAATTTAATCATGGTACAATAAGTCACAATATTGGAAGTTGTTTTCTTCATACACAAAAGCTTTTATTAATGAATTGTTTTCATTTTATATTATGAAGCTTTCATTTTGTCACAGGAATTCCAGAAAAGGTATTTTAAATTTCAATGACTGAAACGTGATAGTAAAAACTCATGAATGATAATTGTAAGTCCCTATTTAGACTGGAAATTTTTTTCAGCAGGTAATCGGCTAATTCTCTTTTCAACTTGCCTGCGTAGTCGAAACGTACAGGGAGAGTTTTCCCTCCTCTCTTGGCGACTGCCTCTCTCTCCTACAAAACGCCGATAATCTGCTGAACTTTGAGCCAAAGTAAATAGGGACTTATGAATTCGAGAATAGTACCGTTAAATATTACTTGAGGGAGGGAATCGATACAAATATTTTGGTGAATAATTATTTTTTTTGTCAAAAACATAGTTCACATTCCCATCCAAACAACAGTAAAATTCATCACAACAACTTGAACATTAACTGAAAAATTTAATCAATACAAATATTACGACTTACCATTTATACAGGAAGGTGTTATTCGCCAGTTTAAAATATGATTTCAGGATTTAAAACGGAATGATTGAACTCGGCAGCATAAACTTTAATATATTTTATATGTAAGCTGTTCCATAAATTTGTTTTTGGCACAACAATCCAAAATACTCATTTAAGGGGTCAGTGAACCAAATACGTCTTGTAGGACAAACGGGAAGAGAGAGGCAATCAATTGAAAAATTTTAATTTATAATTTGTTTCCAGAAACCGTTTTAAACTAAAAAAAATTCTTCAGGTTCCAATAATCGCAGGTCACAACAAACTGTTCAGCGTTTTGAACATTATCTGATATACAGAATCAATACAATAATGAATCACATATGTTTATGTTATTGGTCGGAAACGTTTCCTAGATCAGTTTTCCACAGGGAGTCCTGACCTTTATTTGCAAAAATGTACGCATTGACTTGATCTTCCATTCCCTAAAGATACACACATACGAGTATGTATGTATGTATTTTCTTGAAGGTTTGTGTTTACTTTGTCGCCCGAGGTATGTATGTATATGTATCGCGTTGGGATCGGTATGTATTCAGTTCAGATATTTTTAAAGTTGTTACTACTTGGCTTCCAACCAAATTTTATTTAAGGGTATGGAAACGTTGTTCGATGACAACTCGCTACATATTTAAAATAAAAAAATACATATTTAAAATCGGCGCTTTGGTGGAGAGGTCTGTCACAAACAGCTGTCGTTTAGATCCAACCTAGTCAAACTGCGTGTCGCATTATACATGTCATCTCTTTCTCAATGCAACCGTTCTCATAACCTGTGTACAAAAATATGTACTATGAACAAATTCGACGTTCACTTTACTTCATTCATGTTTACTTTACTTCATTCATGTAAACAATTTATTGAAAGGTAGGTTTCAGTAAATGGCAATATATAATAAAATCTGTGCGTTTTTATTGGCAGATAGCTCGAAAGTGAATGATTTGGTATAAATGCAATTGATATTTCAAATCTGTACGTTCGTAATGTAGAGTATATGTGAAGATGTGTGGTCATTTCAAAAGCCTTCTGTTTTGTGTATGTCTTAATTTGGTAGTTTAAAATACTCGACTTTCTTTGTTTCCTGCATGGCAACTCTTTTTAATTATCCTGTTTTCTCCTCTTTCGTCAGGTTTACAAGTGTGATATGTGATTCCGCCTTGCCTGCACTAATACACAATAATCCGAACCCTGCACACATAGAAAAAATCAAGAACCATCGCTGGCTGCAGAAAACGCAAAGAAAATTTTTTAAACAGACTAACAATTCTAAAATAGAAAAAACAATCTATTGCGTGATAGTTCTTTAAAAACACGCCGAAATACAAATAGTACATAAATGGAAGTTAACTTGGATGCAACGACAGATGATGGTAGAAGGCAGAAGGATTGTAAAAATGAAACGGATAAATCCGAAATGCAAATTCTGCCAAGTTCTGCAGCGAATCAAGGAGACAATACAGCGACACTATCGTCGAAGGCTCTTAAGAGGTGTTTAAGTGTGCCGATACCACGTTCACAACCTCCTTCTAGGGAAGTATCGCCGGCTCCGGTATTTAATATATTTGCTCCACGAGGGCGAAGATATTCAGCAAGCTACAGTCCAGCCAGAGGCGTCGGAGGTCCTACTGGAGCTACAACGGGCAGTGGCGGTGCTGGAGGTGGACAATCATCGAGATGTGTGACACCACGTATATCCCAGCTAAGACAAGAGGAATGTGTTGATGGTTTAAATACAAGGGAAGTAAATCATGAACGTGAGGTACACAGTGCCATACAAATATCACAGAGTTGGGAGGATTTGTCTTTGGTAGCGGAAAACTGGTCATGCAAGTCTTCCGAAGAGCTCTCAAATCCTCTACAAGTTGTTGTGGGCGGAGTTTTGGGTAGCGGCAATGGATGCTCTAGCCCCAGCCCTACAAATAATCGTGCCAATCTACGTCTTCCATATGGTTTATCACCATCACCTACACGGCGTAGTACCTTTGCCACACGACGTTCCATGTCTCCCATAGCAATCCGACCATCTCAGTTGGGTCCTGTCAAGAGGAAATTCGACATGGATGAAGGCTCTTCCGTCACTAGCGCTTGGGGTTCATTATATTCTCAGCCACCAAGCAAAAAAATGTTTTGTGAAAGCCGAGGTTCTTCTCCCATATGCCAATCGCCGTCAGGGTCTGTGTGTCCAAGTCCCGATTCGGGCACAGGCACCTATGACGGACGTGTAACCCCAAAATTGTTAATATCTAAGTTATACACCCACAACTCCAACAGCATGAATCAAAACAGTACAAATTCAGCCTGTTCATCGCCCATGTCCTCATCGTCATATAGTGGGGATGTTGTTTTAGAGGCTGCCGCTGCAGTGGCATCACATTTGTGCTCATCTTCCTCCTCATCATCATCGTCATCCTCAACTGCTACATCGACAGCATCGAGCAACAGTGAACCTATGTCTTTGGGTAGCAATAGTTTAGATGAAGGCATTTCGCTTACCGATAAAATTCTGGGCGAAGGGCCATTATCTTCATCGGCCATGCCACCAGCAATGCAAGATGAGTCCACACTAATGGATATTATAAAACCCCATACATCGGCCATAGATGAATGTACCAAGATGATAATTGAGACCACCACAGTACCACCCCCCATCACAACAACAAATGTGATGGATGATAAAATGTAAGATTTTTTTCTTTTTCTAAGTTCTAAGTTTTGAAATTCGCGTTGAAAAAGAATTCAAATTATAAGCATTAGTTTTTAGTTAGTTCTTATTTAGTTATTATTTAATTAAGTACACTTAGGGCTACATTCAGATACAAACTGAAAGGAGGAAATAGAAAAAAATCGTTCTTAACACTACAAATCGTTTGGAATTAAGAAATTAGAATGACACTTCTAAGTCCTTGCTATGATGGTTTTTTGTTAATAGACACTTTCACAGCACAATTTCAATCGAAAATGTGTTTATCTATAAAAAAAAAAAACAATCGTTTTGCAATAGTGGAACACACAAAAAACTTTCTTCAACAATTAAGAGATGATATTTGACTTTCGTTTAATTTTTAGTGGAATCAAACCATATATCTCTACAAAACTTCCAATAGTAGACAACAATAGTATTCTATTACGATTTATTTATCTTAAATTCTCTAACCATAGAAGCCATGATCGCTATGCCTAAAATACGTTAAATTTGTTTCTTGTCGACAGTTTGAAAATTGAACAATATTGAAGCACTCAAAATTTATAGTTTATATAAAATTGCTTTAAGCCCTTCTACCTATAAAATGTGTAGTAATCCTGGACTATTTTATGAAGGTATATCGGAATTTAACATTTATTGACATGACTTACTTCAATGAATTAGCACAGCGTAACAAAATGGTTTTAAATCCTTCTAGCTAAATAGATTTAAAATTTCTATCGCATGTTATTCATCTGGAGTATAACAATAATGATAGAAACCGATTTACCTTCATTTGATACTCCACTTTCGTTCTATGATATTTAAATTAAGAAACTATAATTATTTATATACTAAATATAAAATATACTTAATTCTTTTTAGTTTTATGCTCGTATCTGTTTACGTGTTAGTGTAAAAAATTTCAAATGTATTAACACAAAAGCAAATCCTATCACCCACCCATCCCCATTTGTTTTGTAAAATTTGTTCAATTTGATAGGTTTAATTCTTATCTAAGATAAAGGAAACCTTTTGTTTATTTGTATGGTATGGAATTGTTTTTGTATGTATCCAGAAGAGTTAACAAATTATATGTCCGTGATTTATTTAATATGTACCCTTGCGCGCTTTACTAAAGTTATTAAGTTTAAGTTTGCGGTCTCTATATTTAGAGACCGTTTTTGATTAGTTACAAATAAATTTTGTCAAAAGTATGAAAAAAAAAACACAAAACATTTGATGTATTTTATTGCAGAAAATTAGAAAATATTTGTTAAATACAATATTTTCTGTAGCTTAATGTCTTTCTAGATTTACATGCCACGTCTCCATATAGACAGAATATAACCTAGCTCTCAAGTAGCCTAAAAACTATCTAAAGTTTATATGACTTCTAAATAAAATATTTATATGTATATCAGAATAGTGGAACTATCAGAGACGAATAATAAAATTGCATAAAATAATTAACTAAATCGACTGAAGCCTCCCTCATATTAAGAAAAATATAATATGCATAAGGGTTAATATGATCCATCTTTGAAAAGTAACTATGTTTGGAAAATTTTAAAATATACGGTGAGTGAAAACCAAACGCAAACAAATATTCAGAATTCTTCGAAAGTTTAAAAGCTGGAAACAAAGCTTTTTAATGTAAATTAAGTAAATGCGGACATTTATTAAACAAAATAAGCACACGCTCTTGTTCCGCACTTCGAGAGCGGATTGAATCCGAATTTCTCATTCATTAAATTGTCCATAATTTCTATTTTTCATTTTCTTTTTATTCATACGATACAATGCACAAGCCAACTATGCCAATTTGACAGCATTACTGAAGGCAACTGCGTTTCATAAGTTTTACAATATGTATAAAAATATAACTTACGACATTAAAACATTAACATTAAAAAAATACATATTAAGATTTTACTTAAACCTATTCTTAATATTAAATTAAAAAAAATCCTATAAAAAAACATATACAATGAAAGATTCCCAGCCAGAAAGCGATTTAACTAAAAATTCACATTAAAACAATTGACACGTCCAAAGGCAATGCAAAGAATAGACTTAGATATGGAAAAATACTCCCGAATAAATATGTACTACATGCATAAACATGGTCATATATACGTATAATTGTCAGAGTAAACAAGTTATAACTGATGTAGAGCAAACTCTAATTACTTCCCCTCGAACACACGTTCAGGGAATGAGAAAACACGCAAGTGAACAGGAAATCTGTACCAGATCCGTGCAACACGGACATGATACGATCGATCAAAGACAGAATGTGAAAAACGAGGTGACCCAGCAAGTATAGTTCTATAGAAGTAAAGCAAAATTCGTTGCTTAACAAGATATTTAAAAGGGACACCCAAAAATGTAATAGCATGTCCCGAAATGTGATCACGCCTATTTAGGGAATATACAAAACGAACTACCATGTTGAACAGCTTCTCAATTATACTAAAGTTCTCATCCGTTGTGCCTGATACAACTTCAATGCAATAACAGATTACTGACATCAATAAGGCAAAAGCGAGTCTCCTTATAAAATGAGGAAAATACAGATGTGTACAATAAATTTACGCAAGGTCGAAATAACTTTTGGAAGCAGCGAGTCAATATGATTGGAAAAATCAAGCCTATGATCAATAATAACTTCTAAACATTTCATCTCATCAACGAACTCAACTACAGTGTCATTTAAACACACATTTAAAATGTGTGATTTACTCGACGCAAATGACAAAACAACATTGATTTAGTCTTAGATTGTGAAATTGTTATTCTCCAACCAAAAACACAGAGCACGCATAGTATAGTGGAATCAATGTTATTTTCCAATTGAACTTTAGTGGTGCCTCGGAGGAAAAGATGTATATCATCAGCGTATATGTATGGAATGCATATATCATAATGCATAATCTACTATATCATTAAGATATCAAATGAAAAGAAGAGGCCCCTAAACCGACCCCTGAGGAACTCCGCTGCTAACATTACGCATATCCGAAATTCCGTCATTGAAACACACATATTGAGAACGACCACAGATATAGGAATGCATTAATCTACATGCAGTTGTACTAAACAGGAAATTATTCTTCAATTTATCAACGTAATCTACTCTATCAAAGGCTTTGACCAAATCCAAAGCCACAAGGGCACCAGCATCAACTGCTTCCCTTATAGTATCAGTCATATCAAGTAAGAGTGACGAAGACCTTGCCTAAATCCGTACTGAGAAGTATTAAACATTTTGCAATCCTCAATGACTTTTGAAGATTTTCTGTAAACGCAGATAGTTTTTATTTTCCCATTCGAACATATTTGATACATTCGAAACATATAGGTAAATATTTCTCCTTTACTATAAAACAGAATATGGTGCAGTATTCAGCGAAAAATAAAAGAACATAAATACGTAAAACAGGTTATTGTTTTGAAAATATATATCTTTTACCACTATTTTAGTTTTGAAATCTTAAAATGACTTAAAATCGTTTCCAACAGCTTTAAGAAATGCGGCCAAATAACGCCATTAAATGGCTTTTCAATCTAAAGTACACGATATCGAATGACGTGATTTGACCCCTGATCGAACCTTATTGTCCGGCCAGTGTGTTGCTAGACGATTTTAACCAAAATCTACCTTTTTTATTTTATGGTTTTCTCGCTGTGGTGTTGAGCTGAAGATCAAAGAGTTCCTTCAAAGTAAAGGAAGGTATTTTGAATAGTCAAGTGAAAAAGAAAACGCCCTTGAAATCCAACATCAACCAATGCATGACGCGTTACGTTGGGGGTTAGTCAACTCTTCGGATGCAGTAACGTTGTTTCTGGCCTGCGGTCCACTTGTCATTACTTCTACTTATACGAATATTATTCCAAATGTACATAAAAGAATTACTTTCAAGTAAGAGCAATCTCAAGTCAATCGCCTGCCGCCGTAGTTCTTTTTCCCTCGACCATTCAAAGTTGTTTTTGTTGTTGGTAAATGATTTGTTTACACAAACAACAGCGCCCGAGTAGGCGAGTTGGTAGCGTACTCGTCTATGTTTGGGGGTAGTGGGTTCGATTCCCACCAGAGGCTCTGGTCTGTCGCTGCAAATTTTGCCATATGGTCTTTGTAACCCGGCCTTTCCCTGGACCCTAAAATTAGAATATAAATTTACTTTGTATTGTAATTCATATAAATAAATATTTTAGCATAACTAGATAACCATTTATTGTAATTGATTCAGGAAATCTTGAAATAATTCAAAATTAAGTAGCCTTCATCTTTTACTAATATCATTTTTTCTTCCCATCAGCGGTTTCAAATATATCTTAAAAGATATTGCGAAAAATCCCATTTTTTCGAATCCCTTCGGTTTTTATTCGAAATTAATGGTTTTTGTTGCAGAGCGATAACTTTAAAGTCTGGCTTAGTCGTGCGAATTTTCGAACTATTTGTGTTTTGTAAAATACATTTTTAGTTTCAAATAATTTAAGCATAAAAGTTGTTATTTTTTGGTACATTGATGCAATCTCATAGATATTAGGTACAATTTTTGGAATATATCATTGACATTTTTTCAGATTTTGACGATTGAACAGAAGTATGAAGTTAGTCCAGTATGTATTGTCCGATACTGTATATATCGAGCCCTCACCGCCAAAAAGACGTAAGCGCCAACATGATTTACTTTTATTTTTTTGAGGGAAATCGTTTACTTATGACAAATAACATCATGTTTCCGAAATTTATAGCCGTAAAATGTACCGTTATACTAAATTTTACAGTTATATAAACAGATGTATGCAAGGGCGTAGCCAGGATCTAAATTAGGGGGGGGGGGGGCAGAAGTTCTTGTTTTTTCTTAATATTATTTTTAAACACAAAAAAAATTAAAACTTAAAGTACCCAATGAAAAAATGAATGCTCTTTGTTTTGAAAATATATTAAATAAAGATAAACCAAAAAAAGTAAATTTTATTGGAAAAATTGTATGATTTTAAATTAAGAATTCATGTAATTAGTAGCAAAAGTATTAATTTGTAAATGATTTGTTTTCATGTGTATTTAAAATAGCAAGATGTAATTTAAATTTTTTTAAGATTGGTATATAACTTTAAAACATTGCTTTTGTCATAATGTAGGAATATATGTATGTATATGAAGCTATATTGGAAGAACTCACTTTTATTCAGTCGTTTTTTTCCTACCAAATACTTTCTTCAGACGAACTTTGTTGATGGTATTCTGTGTATGTAAGTAATGAGTCTTTATAAAAAACGTTCGGAGAACGTTAAGAACTCTTAAAATTGCTTCGAATTAAAAGCCCAAGTACATTGTAGGTTTATTGTAGGATTAGCTTTAAAAAGCCGCATAGCCAACATAAACACAACGTCACACAACTCCAAAACGGTTTTTGCTAGTTCAAAATTCTTAACGGTTTTTAAAGCCTAATAATATTCACTAAGCATAATGTCATGTTGTAGCTGACAGTGAGAGTATTAACTGAGAAAAAACCTCATATGGCCAGCTCATCTAGGATCGGTGATATATAGCTACCCAGATATCAGCTATATATTGCCGACATCTGGACAGCTGTTTATCTCAAATCCTAGATGAGCTGGCCATATGATCAAAATAAGAAACTTTGCCGAAGGAACCATACCTCTAAAACGAATTCTGATGTCCCGGAAAAAATCCCACTTTGACTCTTTTAGAGTGCTCCAATCAAGTCCAAATGTATGACCGACCCCCACTCAGTGAAGTGGTCAGTGAAAGCCGTATTCTAGGGATCAAAATAAGAAACTTTGCCGAAGGAACCATACCTCTAAAACGAATTCTGATGTCCCGGAAAAAATCCCACTTTGACCCATTTAGATTGCTCCAATCGAGTCCAAATGTATGGAACCCCCAGGGGGTTCCAGGGGGTGTGCCACTGGCATGGGTGGGTCGGGCCTCCAAAGTTAGTGGGGGTCGGTCATACATTTGGACTCGATTGGAGCACTCTAAATGGGTCAAAGTGGGATTTTTCAAAATTTGCCCCTAACCAAAAGTTCGACCCAAATTCCGGGACATCAGAATTCGTTTTAGAGGTATGGTTCCTTCGGCAAAGTTTCTTATTTTGATCCCTAGAATACGATTTTCACTGAGCAATGGCGACTTTTTTTTGCCTCCCCACAAATCGACCCGGCCTAACATACATATATGGCGGCTATATCTCAATCTGAACGGATTTTCTTCGAATTTGGTAGTGTTCATTCACGTTATAAGAAAACTCTCTCTGCCGAATTTCGAACAGATCGGGTGTAAAATACGGCTTCTACAGCGCTTACATGTCAAATCGGGTGTAACATATATATGGGGACTATATCAAAATCTGAACCGATTTTCCCAGTGTTCATTCATTTAATAGAGTTTCTACACCGCTTACATGTCAAATCGGAGGTGCAAAGTTTCGTTGAGGTCGGACCATAATTGCGACCTGTACTTTGATTACAAGAATACATCTACAGACGGACATAGCTAAATCGTCTCAGAAAGTGATTACAAGTCGATCGGTATAATAAACAATGGGTCGATCTCTTCTCCTTTTGGGTGTTAGAAACACATGCACAAAGTCATAATACCCTGTACCACAGTGTGGTGTAGGGTATAAATAGACATCACACTATGGCGATCTGTTAATAGGAATACAGCGTTGCTAGTGGAGAATAGTAACGGCAAATTCAAATAACACCAATTCAGTATGATTAGCAGAAAAATTTCATTCGGACTACATTGAGAGAGATGCTAAACAGGTAAGACAATTTCAGTCGAGTAAACCGATTAAGCAAGGGCTTCTCGTCAAGTTTTGTGTCACGGCCCACTTTCAAGATCTTGAAGGGTTCGCCAGGTAACCATGAAAACATTTATTATAATTGTATTAACCATCATATCGATGGCTTAATATAAAAAGGGCGTATCTTGATTTTTGTCATAATTGCGTTTTCCGTTTATTCTGGTCGAAAACTGTCAAATGCAACTTATTTTGTTTTTAACTTTCGGAGGCTATAGTTGTGTATAAAGGATTTATTGGTCTAATCAAAGAATTTGATTTTTATTCGTTTTTTCGTGCCCCTGTTACGGAAAAACAACATCGTGATACGCCCTTTTTATATTAAAATATGAATTGGGCTATACCTGAGGATTACGAGGATTTTTTAAAATTAATTTCGGTTTTGTATTTTTTGTTATGTGCATTTTGTGGTTTCATGTGAGTGGATTGCATGTGAGTGGTTGTGGAGTGGTACAAATAATCTCATATTAGCAAATTTCAGGCCGATTCGCTGAAATTTCTGTGGATTTTTGACAAATGTCAGAAATTTTCGATTTAGAGATTTTAGCACAAATTAGCGTGATCCATTTCGAGGTTCCCTACTTTTTTAAAGAAAAAACACAGAAAATTCAAATTGAATGGGGAATATTTATTATCATTTGAAAGAACATTCTTTGGCATTTATTTATGTCTATCATATGTTGGCCGCGGCTACATCTCAGATGGTCCATCCGTTGAGTCCAATTTTCGATGACTCGTTCGAGCATTTCGACTTGTAACTGGCGAATGACACGCATGATGTTTTGCTCCAAGGCCTGAAACGAAGCGGGTTTGTCCGCATAAACTTTAGACTTTTCATATCCCCACAGAAAAAAGTCTAACGGTGTGATATCACACGATCTTGGTGGCCAATCGACCGGCCCAAAACGTGAAATTATCTGCTCACCGAAGTGTTCTCTCAATAAATTCATTGATTGATGCGATGTGTGGAAAGTGGCACCGTCTTGTTGAAACCAAATGTCGCCGAGATCGCGAGCTTCAATTTCAGGCATCAAATAGTCGGTTATCATTGCACGATAACGGTCGCCATTGACGGTTACGTTCTCACCAGCATCATTTTTGAAGAAATATGGACCGATCATTCCGGTACGTCGGATCGGGAATCGGTCAATGGCAAAAAGATAGCTCTTAACGAGAGCTAAAATATTGCTCATGGGTGTCTAGGTCGTGGGTCGACTAGAAAGTGTTTTTTTTTTTTGAGATTTAAATAAAATGGACTTAGCGCAATTGGCGAACGATTATTTAGATAATAAAACTGAATAATTTGTAAACGTTGTTCAGGCTTTTCATGATGAAATGCCAAACAATACTTAACAAAAATAACATGACAGCATGACACGATTCACACGTGATCTGTCAAAAAAGGCTATTGAAAAAAGTATATCTACTTAGATCATCCCTTATATGCAGCTAGTCATTACCTACCGCTCTATATATAAAACTCCTTGAGATGTCAAATTTTTGAGACTTTTTCCAACACTCAAATTTGCTCATTTACTATATTTACTATAAAATGAACTGCGAGAGAAAATGTATTTCAACTCTCCTGAACATTTTGATTTCTAGAGATGCTAGGAGCTATATCAAAACAAGGACCTATGACGACCGTTCGTGTGAATGGTTCTGGGTACTTCTGTTATCTATTTTCAGCCCGATCAGTTGAAATTTGTGGTCTCTATGACATTAAGAAGTCATATCGGAGATGTGCTACATATGGGGGCGATATCCAAAAAATGGACCGCCATTGTTCACTTTTAATTTCAACATACATATCGATACCTCCGTTCTAAAATATCCCAAGTTGACTTTGCATGTTTTTAGGGAGATTGAAATTTTTCTTTTTAAATATTCCAAATTATATTCATTCAAAATTTTGTGCTTATCCGTAATTCGATTTCCATCATGAGAGGTATATCAAAACATAGACCTATGGCGGCCGTTGATCGTATGAAGGTTTCTGGGTGTAAGTATACTTCTGTAGTCCGATCAGTTGAAATTTGCGGTTTCTATGACGTACGGAATATCTCTTTTGTGTCTGAAGCAAAGTTGTAGATATTGAATAGGAGAAAAGTAATGCGTAACAAACCTACCCGAAAAAAGTGCATCCAGTGCCTTAAAAATCGCAAATTGTTTACTATACAGATCGACTTGGAATCACTTTTTAGGTGTATTCTTGTAATCAAAGTACAGGTCGCAATCCCCATTTAAATTGGTGAAAATTTGATCAGGTTTCTTGAACTAAGCATAAATACTGCCGAGTTTCAAAGAGATCGGTTCAGATTTATATTAAGCCCCAATATACATACATATATATATCTTCATTCCGATTTGACATACATATAAAGGTTAATTTTTGCATCTAGTAATTTTTAAATTTGGCGTAGAGGAGTTCCTTTCTCCAAGGAGGATCACTGCCAAATTTAAAGAAAATTAGTTCAGATTTATGGGTCGATTATGGATTACAACCAAAGTTTAATTGCGTTGCCATTTAAGGATGGCAACTACCGATAATTTCAGTTTTCATAGTTTTGTTTTTGACTATTGAGTTCGAGATCGTTGTTTTTGTTTTCTGTTAAACAGAAAAACAAACCTTCTTTAAATAAGAAGAATAGTGGAACTATCAGAGACGAATAATAAAATTGCATAAAATAATTAACTAAATCGACTGAAGCCTCCCTCATATTAAGAAAAATATAATATGCATAAGGGTTAATATGATCCATCTTTGAAAAGTAACTATGTTTGGAAAATTTTAAAATATACGGTGAGTGAAAACCAAACGCAAACAAATATTCAGAATTCTTCGAAAGTTTAAAAGCTGGAAACAAAGCTTTTTAATGTAAATTAAGTAAATGCGGACATTTATTAAACAAAATAAGCACACGCTCTTGTTCCGCACTTCGAGAGCGGATTGAATCCGAATTTCTCATTCATTAAATTGTCCATAATTTCTATTTTTCATTTTCTTTTTATTCATACGATACAATGCACAAGCCAACTATGCCAATTTGACAGCATTACTGAAGGCAACTGCGTTTCATAAGTTTTACAATATGTATAAAAATATAACTTACGACATTAAAACATTAACATTAAAAAAATACATATTAAGATTTTACTTAAACCTATTCTTAATATTAAATTAAAAAAAATCCTATAAAAAACATATACAATGAAAGATTCCCAGCCAGAAAGCGATTTAACTAAAAATTCACATTAAAACAATTGACACGTCCAAAGGCAATGCAAAGAATAGACTTAGATATGGAAAAATACTCCCGAATAAATATGTACTACATGCATAAACATGGTCATATATACGTATAATTGTCAGAGTAAACAAGTTATAACTGATGTAGAGCAAACTCTAATTACTTCCCCTCGAACACACGTTCAGGGAATGAGAAAACACGCAAGTGAACAGGAAATCTGTACCAGATCCGTGCAACACGGACATGATACGATCGATCAAAGACAGAATGTGAAAAACGAGGTGACCCAGCAAGTATAGTTCTATAGAAGTAAAGCAAAATTCGTTGCTTAACAAGATATTTAAAAGGGACACCCAAAAATGTAATAGCATGTCCCGAAATGTGATCACGCCTATTTAGGGAATATACAAAACGAACTACCATGTTGAACAGCTTCTCAATTCTACTAAAGTTCTCATCCGTTGTGCCTGATACAACTTCAATGCAATAACAGATTACTGACATCAATAAGGCAAAAGCGAGTCTCCTTATAAAATGAGGAAAATACAGATGTGTACAATAAATTTACGCAAGGTCGAAATAACTTTTGGAAGCAGCGAGTCAATATGATTGGAAAAATCAAGCCTATGATCAATAATAACTTCTAAACATTTCATCTCATCAACGAACTCAACTACAGTGTCATTTAAACACACATTTAAAATGTGTGATTTACTCGACGCAAATGACAAAACAACATTGATTTAGTCTTAGATTGTGAAATTGTTATTCTCCAACCAAAAACACAGAGCACGCATAGTATAGTGGAATCAATGTTATTTTCCAATTGAACTTTAGTGGTGCCTCGGAGGAAAAGATGTATATCATCAGCGTATATGTATGGAATGCATATATCATAATGCATAATCTACTATATCATTAAGATATCAAATGAAAAGAAGAGGCCCCTAAACCGACCCCTGAGGAACTCCGCTGCTAACATTACGCATATCCGAAATTCCGTCATTGAAACACACATATTGAGAACGACCACAGATATAGGAATGCATTAATCTACATGCAGTTGTACTAAACAGGAAATTATTCTTCAATTTATCAACGTAATCTACTCTATCAAAGGCTTTGACCAAATCCAAAGCCACAAGGGCACCAGCATCAACTGCTTCCCTTATAGTATCAGTCATATCAAGTAAGAGTGACGAAGACCTTGCCTAAATCCGTACTGAGAAGTATTAAACATTTTGCAATCCTCAATGACTTTTGAAGATTTTCTGTAAACGCAGATAGTTTTTATTTTCCCATTCGAACATATTTGATACATTCGAAACATATAGGTAAATATTTCTCCTTTACTATAAAACAGAATATGGTGCAGTATTCAGCGAAAAATAAAAGAACATAAATACGTAAAACAGGTTATTGTTTTGAAAATATATATCTTTTACCACTATTTTAGTTTTGAAATCTTAAAATGACTTAAAATCGTTTCCAACAGCTTTAAGAAATGCGGCCAAATAACGCCATTAAATGGCTTTTCAATCTAAAGTACACGATATCGAATGACGTGATTTGACCCCTGATCGAACCTTATTGTCCGGCCAGTGTGTTGCTAGACGATTTTAACCAAAATCTACCTTTTTTATTTTATGGTTTTCTCGCTGTGGTGTTGAGCTGAAGATCAAAGAGTTCCTTCAAAGTAAAGGAAGGTATTTTGAATAGTCAAGTGAAAAAGAAAACGCCCTTGAAATCCAACATCAACCAATGCATGACGCGTTACGTTGGGGGTTAGTCAACTCTTCGGATGCAGTAACGTTGTTTCTGGCCTGCGGTCCACTTGTCATTACTTCTACTTATACGAATATTATTCCAAATGTACATAAAAGAATTACTTTCAAGTAAGAGCAATCTCAAGTCAATCGCCTGCCGCCGTAGTTCTTTTTCCCTCGACCATTCAAAGTTGTTTTTGTTGTTGGTAAATGATTTGTTTACACAAACAACAGCGCCCGAGTAGGCGAGTTGGTAGCGTACTCGTCTATGTTTGGGGGTAGTGGGTTCGATTCCCACCAGAGGCTCTGGTCTGTCGCTGCAAATTTTGCCATATGGTCTTTGTAACCCGGCCTTTCCCTGGACCCTAAAATTAGAATATAAATTTACTTTGTATTGTAATTCATATAAATAAATATTTTAGCATAACTAGATAACCATTTATTGTAATTGATTCAGGAAATCTTGAAATAATTCAAAATTAAGTAGCCTTCATCTTTTACTAATATCATTTTTTCTTCCCATCAGCGGTTTCAAATATATCTTAAAAGATATTGCGAAAAATCCCATTTTTTCGAATCCCTTCGGTTTTTATTCGAAATTAATGGTTTTTGTTGCAGAGCGATAACTTTAAAGTCTGGCTTAGTCGTGCGAATTTTCGAACTATTTGTGTTTTGTAAAATACATTTTTAGTTTCAAATAATTTAAGCATAAAAGTTGTTATTTTTTGGTACATTGATGCAATCTCATAGATATTAGGTACAATTTTTGGAATATATCATTGACATTTTTTCAGATTTTGACGATTGAACAGAAGTATGAAGTTAGTCCAGTATGTATTGTCCGATACTGTATATATCGAGCCCTCACCGCCAAAAAGACGTAAGCGCCAACATGATTTACTTTTATTTTTTTGAGGGAAATCGTTTACTTATGACAAATAACATCATGTTTCCGAAATTTATAGCCGTAAAATGTACCGTTATACTAAATTTTACAGTTATATAAACAGATGTATGCAAGGGCGTAGCCAGGATCTAAATTAGGGGGGGGGGGGGCAGAAGTTCTTGTTTTTTCTTAATATTATTTTTAAACACAAAAAAAATTAAAACTTAAAGTACCCAATGAAAAAATGAATGCTCTTTGTTTTGAAAATATATTAAATAAAGATAAACCAAAAAAAGTAAATTTTATTGGAAAAATTGTATGATTTTAAATTAAGAATTCATGTAATTAGTAGCAAAAGTATTAATTTGTAAATGATTTGTTTTCATGTGTATTTAAAATAGCAAGATGTAATTTAAATTTTTTTAAGATTGGTATATAACTTTAAAACATTGCTTTTGTCATAATGTAGGAATATATGTATGTATATGAAGCTATATTGGAAGAACTCACTTTTATTCAGTCGTTTTTTTCCTACCAAATACTTTCTTCAGACGAACTTTGTTGATGGTATTCTGTGTATGTAAGTAATGAGTCTTTATAAAAAACGTTCGGAGAACGTTAAGAACTCTTAAAATTGCTTCGAATTAAAAGCCCAAGTACATTGTAGGTTTATTGTAGGATTAGCTTTAAAAAGCCGCATAGCCAACATAAACACAACGTCACACAACTCCAAAACGGTTTTTGCTAGTTCAAAATTCTTAACGGTTTTTAAAGCCTAATAATATTCACTAAGCATAATGTCATGTTGTAGCTGACAGTGAGAGTATTAACTGAGAAAAAACCTCATATGGCCAGCTCATCTAGGATCGGTGATATATAGCTACCCAGATATCAGCTATATATTGCCGACATCTGGACAGCTGTTTATCTCAAATCCTAGATGAGCTGGCCATATGATCAAAATAAGAAACTTTGCCGAAGGAACCATACCTCTAAAACGAATTCTGATGTCCCGGAAAAAATCCCACTTTGACTCTTTTAGAGTGCTCCAATCAAGTCCAAATGTATGACCGACCCCCACTCAGTGAAGTGGTCAGTGAAAGCCGTATTCTAGGGATCAAAATAAGAAACTTTGCCGAAGGAACCATACCTCTAAAACGAATTCTGATGTCCCGGAAAAAATCCCACTTTGACCCATTTAGATTGCTCCAATCGAGTCCAAATGTATGGAACCCCCAGGGGGTTCCAGGGGGTGTGCCACTGGCATGGGTGGGTCGGGCCTCCAAAGTTAGTGGGGGTCGGTCATACATTTGGACTCGATTGGAGCACTCTAAATGGGTCAAAGTGGGATTTTTCAAAATTTGCCCCTAACCAAAAGTTCGACCCAAATTCCGGGACATCAGAATTCGTTTTAGAGGTATGGTTCCTTCGGCAAAGTTTCTTATTTTGATCCCTAGAATACGATTTTCACTGAGCAATGGCGACTTTTTTTGCCTCCCCACAAATCGACCCGGCCTAACATACATATATGGCGGCTATATCTCAATCTGAACGGATTTTCTTCGAATTTGGTAGTGTTCATTCACGTTATAAGAAAACTCTCTCTGCCGAATTTCGAACAGATCGGGTGTAAAATACAGCGCTTACATGTCAAATCGGGTGTAACATATATATGGGGACTATATCAAAATCTGAACAGATTTTCCCAGTGTTCATTCATTTAATAGAATTTCTACACCGCTTACATGTCAAATCGGAGGTGCAAAGTTTCGTTGAGGTCGGACCATAATTGCGACCTGTACTTTGATTACAAGAATACATCTACAGACGGACATAGCTAAATCGTCTCAGAAAGTGATTACAAGTCGATCGGTATAATAAACAATGGGTCGATCTCTTCTCCTTTTGGGTGTTAGAAACACATGCACAAAGTCATAATACCCTGTACCACAGTGTGGTGTAGGGTATAAATAGACATCACACTATGGCGATCTGTTAATAGGAATACAGCGTTGCTAGTGGAGAATAGTAACGGCAAATTCAAATAACACCAATTCAGTATGATTAGCAGAAAAATTTCATTCGGACTACATTGAGAGAGATGCTAAACAGGTAAGACAATTTCAGTCGAGTAAACCGATTAAGCAAGGGCTTCTCGTCAAGTTTTGTGTCACGGCCCACTTTCAAGATCTTGAAGGGTTCGCCAGGTAACCATGAAAACATTTATTATAATTGTATTAACCATCATATCGATGGCTTAATATAAAAAGGGCGTATCTTGATTTTTGTCATAATTGCGTTTTCCGTTTATTCTGGTCGAAAACTGTCAAATGCAACTTATTTTGTTTTTAACTTTCGGAGGCTATAGTTGTGTATAAAGGATTTATTGGTCTAATCAAAGAATTTGATTTTTATTCGTTTTTTCGTGCCCCTGTTACGGAAAAACAACATCGTGATACGCCCTTTTTATATTAAAATATGAATTGGGCTATACCTGAGGATTACGAGGATTTTTTAAAATTAATTTCGGTTTTGTATTTTTTGTTATGTGCATTTTGTGGTTTCATGTGAGTGGATTGCATGTGAGTGGTTGTGGAGTGGTACAAATAATCTCATATTAGCAAATTTCAGGCCGATTCGCTGAAATTTCTGTGGATTTTTGACAAATGTCAGAAATTTTCGATTTAGAGATTTTAGCACAAATTAGCGTGATCCATTTCGAGGTTCCCTACTTTTTTAAAGAAAAAACACAGAAAATTCAAATTGAATGGGGAATATTTATTATCATTTGAAAGAACATTCTTTGGCATTTATTTATGTCTATCATATGTTGGCCGCGGCTACATCTCAGATGGTCCATCCGTTGAGTCCAATTTTCGATGACTCGTTCGAGCATTTCGACTTGTAACTGGCGAATGACACGCATGATGTTTTGCTCCAAGGCCTGAAACGAAGCGGGTTTGTCCGCATAAACTTTAGACTTTTCATATCCCCACAGAAAAAAGTCTAACGGTGTGATATCACACGATCTTGGTGGCCAATCGACCGGCCCAAAACGTGAAATTATCTGCTCACCGAAGTGTTCTCTCAATAAATTCATTGATTGATGCGATGTGTGGAAAGTGGCACCGTCTTGTTGAAACCAAATGTCGCCGAGATCGCGAGCTTCAATTTCAGGCATCAAATAGTCGGTTATCATTGCACGATAACGGTCGCCATTGACGGTTACGTTCTCACCAGCATCATTTTTGAAGAAATATGGACCGATCATTCCGGTACGTCGGATCGGGAATCGGTCAATGGCAAAAAGATAGCTCTTAACGAGAGCTAAAATATTGCTCATGGGTGTCTAGGTCGTGGGTCGACTAGAAAGTGTTTTTTTTTTGAGATTTAAATAAAATGGACTTAGCGCAATTGGCGAACGATTATTTAGATAATAAAACTGAATAATTTGTAAACGTTGTTCAGGCTTTTCATGATGAAATGCCAAACAATACTTAACAAAAATAACATGACAGCATGACACAATTCACACGTGATCTGTCAAAAAAGGCTATTGAAAAAAGTATATCTACTTAGATCATCCCTTATATGCAGCTAGTCATTACCTACCGCTCTATATATAAAACTCCTTGAGATGTCAAATTTTTGAGACTTTTTCCAACACTCAAATTTGCTCATTTACTATATTTACTATAAAATGAACTGCGAGAGAAAATGTATTTCAACTCTCCTGAACATTTTGATTTCTAGAGATGCTAGGAGCTATATCAAAACAAGGACCTATGACGACCGATCGTGTGAATGGTTCTGGGTACTTCTGTTATCTATTTTCAGCCCGATCAGTTGAAATTTGTGGTCTCTATGACATTAAGAAGTCATATCGGAGATGTGCTACATATGGGGGCGATATCCAAAAAATGGACCGCCATTGTTCACTTTTAATTTCAACATACATATCGATACCTCCGTTCTAAAATATCCCAAGTTGACTTTGCATGTTTTTAGGGAGATTGAAATTTTTCTTTTTAAATATTCCAAATTATATTCATTCAAAATTTTGTGCTTATCCGTAATTCGATTTCCATCATGAGAGGTATATCAAAACATAGACCTATGGCGGCCGTTGATCGTATGAAGGTTTCTGGGTGTAAGTATACTTCTGTAGTCCGATCAGTTGAAATTTGCGGTTTCTATGACGTACGGAATATCTCTTTTGTGTCTGAAGCAAAGTTGTAGATATTGAATAGGAGAAAAGTAATGCGTAACAAACCTACCCGAAAAAAGTGCATCCAGTGCCTTAAAAATCGCAAATTGTTTACTATACAGATCGACTTGGAATCACTTTTTAGGTGTATTCTTGTAATCAAAGTACAGGTCGCAATCCCCATTTAAATTGGTGAAAATTTGATCAGGTTTCTTGAACTAAGCATAAATACTGCCGAGTTTCAAAGAGATCGGTTCAGATTTATATTAAGCCCCAATATACATACATATATATATCTTCATTCCGATTTGACATACATATAAAGGTTAATTTTTGCATCTAGTAATTTTTAAATTTGGCGTAGAGGAGTTCCTTTCTCCAAGGAGGATCACTGCCAAATTTAAAGAAAATTAGTTCAGATTTATGGGTCGATTATGGATTACAACCAAAGTTTAATTGCGTTGCCATTTAAGGATGGCAACTACCGATAATTTCAGTTTTCATAGTTTTGTTTTTGACTATTGAGTTCGAGATCGTTGTTTTTGTTTTCTGTTAAACAGAAAAACAAACCTTCTTTAAATAAGAAGAATAAGAAATGTGTGAAATGTATTAAGGGTGGTCACTGGTTGGTGGACGATATCGTTTCGGAAGCTACCAAGCAACCTCATCGGCACCTTGGACAAAATACCCTATCAATAATTGGCACAATATGAGAGCAGCTCAATATGAAATAATTGAGAACTGACTTCAAAGTCCCATATATCCAAAACATTGCAGACAGTATTTCTCAACCTTAATACATCCCCACACTTCTTGTTTGGTTTTTTGTGTGTCCCTGCAATTTGCGGGGAAGGCACACGATTTGTTGTTATTGTCGCTTCTTACAGCGACAACAAACTTTCGGCCGTACTCTGCCTCATTCATCATTGTTTTTGTTTTTTGTTATTCGATCTGTTGTGACTTTTCATAGTTTTGTTTTTGACTATTGAGTTCGAGATCGTTGTTTTTGTTTTCTGTTAAACAGAAAAACAAACCTTCTTTAAATAAGAAGAATAAGAAATGTGTGAAATGTATTAAGGGTGGTCACTGGTTGGTGGACGATATCGTTTCGGAAGCTACCAAGCAACCTCATCGGCACCTTGGACAAAATACCCTGTCAATAATTGGCACAATATGAGAGCAGCTCAATATGAAATAATTGAGAACTGACTTCAAAGTCCCATATATCCAAAACATTGCAGACAGTATTTCTCAACCTTAATACATCCCCACACTTCTTGTTTGGTTTTTTGTGTGTCCCTGCAATTTGCGGGGAAGGCACACGATTTGTTGTTATTGTCGCTTCTTACAGCGACAACAAACTTTCGGCCGTACTCTGCCTCATTCATCATTGTTTTTGTTTTTTGTTATTCGATCTGTTGTGACTTTTCATAGTTTTGTTTTTGACTATTGAGTTCGAGATCGTTGTTTTTGTTTTCTGTTAAACAGAAAAACAAACCTTCTTTAAATAAGAAGAATAAGAAATGTGTGAAATGTATTAAGGGTGGTCACTGGTTGGTGGACGATATCGTTTCGGAAGCTACCAAGCAACCTCATCGGCACCTTGGACAAAATACCCTGTCAATAATTGGCACAATATGAGAGCAGCTCAATATGAAATAATTGAGAACTGACTTCAAAGTCCCATATATCCAAAACATTGCAGACAGTATTTCTCAACCTTAATACATCCCCACACTTCTTGTTTGGTTTTTTGTGTGTCCCTGCAATTTGCGGGGAAGGCACACGATTTGTTGTTATTGTCGCTTCTTACAGCGACAACAAACTTTCGGCCGTACTCTGCCTCATTCATCATTGTTTTTGTTTTTTGTTATTCGATCTGTTGTGACTTTTCATAGTTTTGTTTTTGACTATTGAGTTCGAGATCGTTGTTTTTGTTTTCTGTTAAACAGAAAAACAAACCTTCTTTAAATAAGAAGAATAAGAAATGTGTGAAATGTATTAAGGGTGGTCACTGGTTGGTGGACGATATCGTTTCGGAAGCTACCAAGCAACCTCATCGGCACCTTGGACAAAATACCCTGTCAATAATTGGCACAATATGAGAGCAGCTCAATATGAAATAATTGAGAACTGACTTCAAAGTCCCATATATCCAAAACATTGCAGACAGTATTTCTCAACCTTAATACATCCCCACACTTCTTGTTTGGTTTTTTTGTGTGTCCCTGCAATTTGCGGGGAAGGCACACGATTTGTTGTTATTGTCGCTTCTTACAGCGACAACAAACTTTCGGCCGTACTCTGCCTCATTCATCATTGTTTTTGTTTTTTGTTATTCGATCTGTTGTGACTTTTCATAGTTTTGTTTTTGACTATTGAGTTCGAGATCGTTGTTTTTGTTTTCTGTTAAACAGAAAAACAAACCTTCTTTAAATAAGAAGAATAAGAAATGTGTGAAATGTATTAAGGGTGGTCACTGGTTGGTGGACGATATCGTTTCGGAAGCTACCAAGCAACCTCATCGGCACCTTGGACAAAATACCCTGTCAATAATTGGCACAATATGAGAGCAGCTCAATATGAAATAATTGAGAACTGACTTCAAAGTCCCATCAGTTGTTAAATCGACAACCATTTATTTTTGGTGGCAGTGTAATTTTTTAAAGAAATAAAACGTGAGATCTGTAGTTGATTATATTTTTTTATAATATTTTCAACATTACGTATTTTTTCGGTGTTTGTAGGCTCCATGATGGTTAAAATCACCATAAAACAATAATTTGGGATGTTAATAGAGAAAATGAGAGCAAAGCCAAATCTAGCTCGCGGTGAGAGAGAGAGAGCAGTTTGCAGAATGCCAATACCCCTTGCAATAGACTGCCACTATGGGGTCCGGATATCACCGATTCGGCCTTCTCAGCCTTTATGACCCGCCATGACAGCTAGCTACATGGAAGAGAGTGCCCAACGCTGTGACATTTCCTACACCATATAAAGCTACAACTTATGCAATTCGCCTGGGAACGTAGTTTCCACGAAGATGCCGGTGGTGGTGATGCCCAATCGAATACGCATTTCGTTCCCTACTTGCTCTTCTACGCTGTGTATCTGCTGCTCTCCTCACGCTCCGCTGCACGAGACAGCAAAACTCTAGTCACCTATCTCACGGCTCTCCGCCATCACAAAAAAAATGCAAGAGAGTACCTTCGAAGTAGAAGGTCCTCTGTACATGTCAACCGTGTCCCTGGGTTTGCACTCTCATGAAACATGGAAACATCTTCTAGCCCATTTGAAGCGTTTGATCACTGAGGCCAATGTCCGCCATGCATCTACTTCGGTGAATCATCTAGGTAATGGCAAAAAGTGCGGATTCATTTTAAAGCAAACCTTAACATCACAGGTGGTGAGCCATCTTTGTCGCCATTGGAGCAGGCGGAGAGAGATATTGATTTGGCTGTAAATCCAGTATGAAACCTTTTTGTAGTTGTAGAGACATTGGATTTCTTCATCAAAAAATAGTGAGCTTATCACTAAAATATAATTTTTGTAGTTGAAAGAACTTTTTTTGTTGAATTGTTTGTTTGTTTACAATATTTTTAGTTTAGTTTACACTATTATCGATCGCAACTGACAAAAGTTGTCATACATAATGTAACAGATTGGAGACCTTATGGATAAACCTATTTCGACCATGCTGAATCCTGTGGTATTAGCCGTTTTTCTAGGTTAGCTCTTGTTTTCGCGGAAATTACTATGAGTCCTTTCCCAACGTCTTAATGAGACTTAGCAGATTTCGAGATATACAGGGTGGCGCAGAATGAGCTATATGGTTTGAATTCTTTATAACTTTTTTAATTATTATTCTTTCTTTGTTTTCAGCATTTTGTGAAGGAGACTTGGGGAATTAATTATGAATCGAACAACGTACAAAATTAATTGAATTTTTCCGAAATTTTGCGAAAAGTTATGGAAAATATGCTAAAAAGATAAGATAATAAGTATAAGTACAAAATTTGTGTATTTTTTCTAGTCATAGCATAAAATATTTATTGATAATAATTTTTTACTTTGTTTTGTATATTATTTTTCCATTGTCACTTTTCTCGCGTTGTGTACCGATTTCGGTGCAATTAGATAAACCACAAACATAAAAGTTTTTTCCGAAAAAAATTTGTTAATATCTTATATAATTTAAAAGATATAAGCATATACATTTCAAAAATTTAGAAAAAACCTAGAAATTTTCATATATTTATTCATTCTTTTAAAGATTGCGGCCAATATATTCATTCTAGAGGTACTGGTCAGTTACAAAAAATACGAGAGACACATGGAGGAAGAATTTTTCGTGGGCATTGTTCATGTGAGATCTTTCCGCGAAAAAGTGTGGCTCATAACTTTTGGAAATGCGATTTCAAGTGTTTTTTGTTTTTAGACCGCGGTCAGCGCGCCCTCTATGTAATGAAATATCACCGAAGAAGCGACTATAGTAGCTGGAAGTACCTACAAATCCATATAGGTGTCGATGATGTGCTCCAAATGGAACCAACGCTAGAGCTCTCCAAACCTTAGTTAAAATTGCGTGAATTTTTTTTTGATAGTGTATTTCGCTTGGCACATCGACAGTTATATATAGATTGAGCTGAATTCATTGTCCTAGAAGCTTTTATACATTGCGAATCCTAAAATCAGGGGCGCGTAACAAAATAATACATCACTGAAATTTTATTCACTTTTTTCAAATTTTGTTCTTGACAATTTTTATAGTATAAAGTTCTTAAATTCATTTGTATGTTCTTTGGGGGTACTGATGTGGTGCACTTAACAACCATGGATACGCATTTGAAGATTAAAGTCTTGTACGCGAAGAACGAGACACTTTTGTCTCAGCGATGATCGTCAAGGCACACCCAGTGCGCGGTACAGATATGGCGGAAGTTCATATGAATTAAAAGGATTTGTAAATATCTATTCCGAAATCAGAGGCGCGTCATTTTATTTTGATGATTGTTCAAATTATGCACTTTGCTAAATTTACATAACCTCAAAATAAATCCATTCATTATTAGTTTCCCTCTTAAGATATACATATATGAAGTCTTTTAATTTATTATTAAAGGCTTTAACAAATACTATTATGCAATCTTACAAAAGAAGTTCATCAAAAAAAAAAACACTCAAAAAGATCTTAACATTCAACTCCCATCAATACTTTTTGTAGAGAAATTTTGCATTGAAATAAAACACAATTGATATGTACTTCGTATTTTGAAACAAATATTACTTTTTAATCAACAGAGATATTACCTTCATTCTTTCTGAAGATCACAGCTAGTTCTCTCATCTATTCAGGACAATTTTTATACATTTTTCCGATTTTGGTATTTCGCGGGATTCGTTATATTATATAAAATTAACGGGATTGGTTAATTAAAAAATGTTTTGTTCCGCTATATTTTTGCAGATAATGAAGGCACTGCGAATATTTTGTCATATGCTGATAGAAATGGGAATGGTCTACGATCGAAGTTTAGTTTTCTTAATTTCGCTTAAAATTGAATTTTATAGAATTTTTTAAAAATTTCTATTTGAAACCGCCACACCGTTCGGGCCTATTAATGAAATTAATTCACAACAACGGTTTTTGCATGCTTACATTTTTATCTCTGTCTACTACAAACGGGCTTGATGTGCTCGCCAAATTTTTTTTTAAAAAAAATTGACTCGAAAATTAAAAAAATTTGACTTTTGCCCTTATGTGTTTACAAAGATCAAAGACAAATAGAATATAAGAAGATATTCCTTCAGGCCGAAACGTCAAAATCTATCAGTTACGAACGAATAGGAATGAATTGTAACACGCGAAAAAAACAGTATTCCGCGAACATTGATTGAACTTTTTTTGCACTTATCGATTAATATTAATTTTTTAATTGTGACAATTACAAATAATTCGGGAAAAACGGTCTGAAAATCCGCGAAAAACCTCACTCGTTGGAATCAAATTCCTATTCGTTCGTAACTGACAATTACTCGCTACAGGAAGGAATGTCTTCTTATATTCTATTTGTCTTTGACAAAGATAACCCACAAAACCTGCTAAATTATGAAATTTGTTGATTTTTTGTAAATATGCTGAATGGAGACCGATATTAATTTTTCAAGAGGAATATATTTCTCAAAAAACCAACTTAAAATATCGACGATTCTTATGACGTTTAACATATGGTAAGATTTGATTGCAATTTTTCGGGGTAAGGGGGTGAGAATTGTGGATGACTGTTTTGACAGAAATAATTTCCCAAAGGTTCCTTTTATTTCGGACTGCAGCGGGTATTTTAAGTTCTTCTACTTCAAAATCACCACAGGGACAACGAAACTCTGATTTCTCAACAAACGTTGTGGTCAAATATCGCGAAAACTAGATCTAACCTCGAAAAAGGGCTAATAACACTGGATTCATCATGGTCGAAATTGGTATATGCATACATTTTAAAAGTGTCCATTTCGAGAAGTGTATTAATTTCCAAAAGATCTAATGGCATTAACATTAAAAATTTAATGAACGTATCAGCTGAGTATTGCTATGCCTTAGATCCGAAGATGTTGATTTCATTTCCAAGTCGGGGCAGAGGTGAAATTTAACATTTCAAGTTTTCATCATAAATTTGGGATTCTGTAGCGTAACCATAAACCGTAAACCGTAATGTAATATAGAATATGTGTTGAAGTCAGTAGGTGAAAACATTTTGCTCTACCGTTTAATCCTCAAGAGTTATAGAAGAGTTCGTCGAATTCAAGTAGATTGTTTAGATACAGATTATCTGGATAGTATTTAATTAATTCCAACGGTAAAAAAAACCATAGCACCATAACGACTACTAAAAAAAAGCATTCCCAGTGGAGAATAATAGCGGAAAAACTCAATATTAAAATTACGTGAAAATAGCATGTGGTTCCCGGGATGATTTGATATACAAACATATGCCGGAACGAAGTCTGTAATAGTAATATACGAGGGTTGCTATATATATTTCTGGCCTAGGTAACACTAAGTGTTGCCTGGCGCCATCTGACATTTCCATTGGAAAGTTTGACATTTTTTAGCATAAACGTACTCAGAACGTTTTCACATACGGCCATCATTTGCGTTTTTTACAGTGACTTGAAAAAATCAATTTGACGAATCTTGGATCTATGCGTATGAGCCCGAAACAAAACAGAAATGGACCGTGTGGGTCTTCGAAGACGAGCCAAATCCAACAAAAGTTGTTCGTGGAAGAAGCACTTCGAAGCAAATGGTCGCCTGTTTCTTCGGCAAAACTGGTCATGTGGCGACTGTTCCGTACGCCGTACAGCCCTGATTTGACACCCAATGACATATTCTTATTCACTCACATCAAGAAAAAACTGCTTGGTCATCGTTTTTCGACGCCTGAAGCAGCTGTCGAAGCGTTCAAAAACCATGTTTTGGAGGTGAATTTTCAACACACTGTAACCAAAACAATTCGCGCTCACATGACAAAACGGTCCGAGTGAAGTTATGCTAAAAAATGTCATACTTTCCAATGGAAGTTCCAGTTTTCATCTGGCAACACCAGCTTTGCCAGGACCGAAATATATATAGCAACCCTCATACTTAGGAATGATCATCACGTCGTTGTCACCTAGCTAAATGCGTTTTGCATGTGAATTATGGGGCCAAATCACGAGGTATTTTTTATTATCGTTGAAAGGGTTATACCCATCAGTCGAATTCAAGTAAATTGTTTACTTACACTCTTATCTGAATACTTACTAACTAAAATTAAAATGGCCTTTTGATCGAAAATTTCTCGACCGTGATTCGGTCCTGAATTCGCAAGCATATGTTTACACGAATATACGTGTTTCGAGATATCATGATGTTTAGTTATTTGGTTTTAAAATAACATTTTCGACTTTGTCTATTTGCTTTGTTCTTTAGCAAATTTTGGACGGCAATCCTCCACATCATCACGTTCAATTACTTCGATACGAAATTATGCGATCCGGCATTTCGTTCTTTATATTACGGGCTTAATTTTTCGTTGACGAAGGATATTTACAATAAGTCTAAACTCTACAAACGATTAGAAATTGAACCGACTAGATTTGTTAAATCGTCGGCTTAATGCTATTTTGGTCCATACGCCATTTTTTTTTCTTTTTTGACATCCATAGCGATTTTTTTCTGAGCGGACGAAAGTGTTTTCTTTGTGCTGATATTATCAGTCTGTGCTGTTTGAACTTGGTGCCGAACTGAAGACAAGTGTCACCTTTACCACACTGTGTCTTTGTCTTTTTGTATACATAAATGTAATAAGATTTTGTAATCAGAAATGTTGGCTTAATGCAAATTTTAAGGAACTGATTGATAGAAGAGACTTGGCCTATAAACGATGGAAACGGTTTAAATTGCAATAACTACACAGTGAATTTCGTGAGCTGAGAACACAAGTCAATAAACGCATACTCAAGGAAAAGGCAAGATAATATGAAAATCGTTTTCGGTCAGCCGCAAGCTCAAAAAGAAATGGGAGACTATCCGTGAAATTGGATTAGGAAAGGTCATGAAATCCCGAAATGACATAGATCCTGAAGAAATGAATGAATCTTTTATAAAAGTTCCCATCAACTTCAATCATAGCTCAGCCTCAAATACTTCCCCTACTACACATGCAGCGCCCGTGTTCCCCTCTTTTTCTGCGTTCGAGTTTTCCTGTTTAGATTCTCGTGATGTCTTTGAGTGTTGTTTGGCGGTTAAGCCTAATCCTGTTGGCCTGGATGAGATTTATCCATGTTTTTTATAAATGATCCTACTGGGAATTTACGCATCTATTTAACACCATATTAACCACGAGCCAATATCCCAGCGATTGTAAACATGCTAAAGTTATTCCCGTTCCAAAGACAACCACTGCTCATGATTATCGGCCCATTTCAATCACACATGTCTAAAGTTTTCGGGCGTGTAATCCACAACCAAATAAGTGGCTATTTAAACGAACGTTGCGTTACTGCATTCATTGATGTTGCGGAAGATATTCATTACAACGTTGACGATGGTCCACTTACATGCTCGTTCTACTAGATCACTCGAAGGCTTTTGATGGTGTAAACTACGATATCCTATGCACAAAACAGTAGCCATGGAAGCAAAATCTCAAAACCTCTACAATTAAATAGTGGGGTCCCACAAGGTTCAATACTTGGACCACTACTGTTCTCTTTATACAGCAATGACCTGCCGAAGCAATTAATAGGCGTGTTTTCGTTACACCATAAGTGCTTAATTTGTATGGGGAGCTAAGCACTTTTAAGCACTATTAGTTCCCGATGAAGTTTGGTGCTTGTGTTCATGTCTTAATCGAGTATGATGTTGCCAGATTGGGCACCCTATATTTAGCAATATGGCATCCCATTTTTGGAGAGATTTTATCAATTATTGTGAATTAACGGGAAATTATTTTAATATTTGCAAAAGAGTGTAAACAATTGAACATAGAATAGTAAATATATGTTTTATAAATACTTTTCACGAATTTTTTGTCTGTTTCGCACTGTTCTTTCTTCGCAACTCATGACACCATTGCTACCAGATAGTGAAAATCCGCCACTTATTGCTTATGTGCCAGTTAGTGGAAGTCAGTTGTTTTCGTTGCAAAGTGCTAAACTAAAAGTGCTAGCTTGTAACGAAAACATGCCTAATGTACTGCAATATTCACATTTATGCTGATGACGTGCAAATCTAAGTTGTGATAAACTGCGACTGCTAGATGGCGTTGATAACCTAAACAAGGATCTAAAAAACCGTGCATACATGGGCGATGGCAAATGGTATTCACATCAATCCGAAAAAATCTAAGTCATTAATTATTTCAAACCGAGCTCATTATATTACTGATGAACTCAATATTAAAATCGGTGATCAGCACATAGAGCAAGTGGAGAAAACTAAGAACTTGGGAATAATTTTTAACCGTACGCTTACATGGAATGATGACATTGTTGGCGAAAACTTATTTACTACCTGTCCTATTATATGGCAGTGAATTATTTGGAAAATGCGACAACAGAAGAAAATCTCGCCTCGAAACAACTTGTAATGCAGTCATAAGATATGTAAACGTTAAAAAGATTCGAGAGCTGTTCAAATTTTACAAAAAATCTGTATAGCGTGGAGTTTAGAGATCAACTAAATATTAAAACACTGATTCTCATACATAAAATAATTTACACCAAGAAAACCAGAATATTTATACTCAAAACTACAATTTGAAAGAACCAATAGAAGGATCTTACTTGTCCCAACCAGACATCGACTAATGGTGTCTGAGTGGCATTTCTTTTACAACTCGGTCCGTTTATGGATCTTACTCCCGCCCACAATACAACTCATCGGCAACGCAAATGCATTTAAAAAAACCTTATATAAATACTTTCAAAGCAATTAATGGATAGATTTGCCTTATTTTTCCCGATAAGGGTGATTATTTTAATTTTTTAAAAATTTTAACTAATAATTAATTTATTATTGTAAGCAACGTTACCATACATCTCAGTACCACTAATATTCACCTACTGTAATTAAAAGATTATAAATCTTGTTGTATGTGATAACTAAATAAATATAAATAAAATTGAGTTTGATAATATGATTTTCAAACATGCTTTTTCAGCAAAAACAATACAATTTAAGAAGACATTCCTTCCTGTAGCGAGTAATTGTCAGTTACGAACGAATAGGAATTTGATTCCAACGAGTGAGGTTTTTCGCGGATTTTCAGACCGTTTTTCCCAAATTTTTTGTAATTATCACAATAAAAAAAATAATATTAATCGATAAGTGCAAAAAAAGTTCAATCAATGTTCGCGGAATACTGTTTTTTCGCGTGTTACAATTCATTCCTATTCGTTCGTAACTGATAGATTTTGACGTTTCGGCCTGAAGGAATGTCTTCTTATATTCTATTTTTCTTTGTTTTTCAGAACCTACATTATTTTTTTTTCATTCGAGTCTAGTTTTTTACGTTCTTTCTATCACAATATGTAAATTACTCTCCTTCCATACTGACCCACTCTGTGCTCCATGTAATTAATACAAGATCGAAAAAAATATTTAAAACAAATTGGATATGGATCAAAACGCCAAGTACATAAATGATTACTACTTGTTTATTTTTTAATGTAATGTCATATAAATGCATGAGAATCTATAATCCCTATGGAATGGAGTGTAATTTTCAGCACCGTTTTTACGCAAACTTAAAATTCGTTTTTCTCCATTCATACAAAATGGCGTATGGAACAAAATAGCATTAAGCCGACGAAATAGAAACCCCCAGTAAGCTTCATATATGCCCCAAAACGAACTAAATATTATTTAAAGTGGCGGTGGATAATAAAACACATTTTTGTTAATGTTTTCATTTAAATATATGTATATATTTTTTTCATTTCTAGAAAATAAATCATTATCAACTTCTTTTACTCGAATATACGTATAATAAAGAAGTAAAGTTAGAAGTTCCATATACCGAGACATAATGACGATTACCGCGAAGGAACATGGTGTTATAAGGTTTTTTTTACGAAGAAAAGCTTTAACAAGATTTAAGCAATATTTTACTTAATCAAAATTTCGTATTTGGAATTCCTAATAAGATTACACGTGTACTCGTATGTATTAATATGTTGTCACAAAAAACCAAAATCTTTCATCATTGTGTTATGTTAAAAGATGAGAAGAGGGAGGAGAAAAAGACATTTCTTAAAATAGGTTTGGTGGTCTTTGTTATCAATTTAGAACCTTTTATTTTTCTTCAATTTTTTTTTATAATTTTTTGTTTCTTTTGTTCAATAGTTTGCTTGTTCTATAAAGTGTTGTGTTGAAATTACAATACAATTCTTAAAAGTAATAAAAAAAATATTATAAATTGTATATCATCAAGGGTACTTAATATTGCCAAAGAAATAAAGGAGAAAATGAAAAAAAAACTTAACATAAAAAAACACAAAGTCTGCATGATTTAGATGGAAAGTATTACTTCTAAAGATAAGGTAGGTAGTAGTAATATGAGAGAGATAGGTTTTTGATAGAAAGTTAAGAGCGAACGTGAAAGTGATAATAAAGAGTGAATTAGCCCAAAGGAAGATCAGTTTGGTTCAATATGTATGTATCTATATATAGTATATGTATATATATTTATGAGGTGGGTTTCTTCAATACGTTTTTAAAAAATAAAAAACTTCTTTTGAAGCACACTCTTTTTTTTTGTAGTTGTAGTATAGTAGTAGTGGTGGTGGTGGTGGTAAAGTAAACCGAAAATACGAGAAAAAACTATATCTTTATAATTAAGGTATTGTTTTATTAAATTTAATATTACAAATATTTATGAACTAAGCGCTGTTGCAAAAAATTAAAATAGTATTGTTGTGAAGAGTAAATAAACCTGAATACATATGTGTATGGTAGTAATATGGGAATATGACAGTAGTGCGCGGTGAAATGAAATCTATGGGAGTGGGTGGGGGTACTGTTGTTTTGAAGTAACTGCAAATGGTTTGTATTTTCCTGGAATGGTAGTTGTTGTGTGTGTTGTGTTTTTAGTAGTTGTCAAATTGAAATTATAGATGACGGCGAATAATTTTCACATAAATTTGCGTGGATAACTTAATAAAAGAGCAGATGTCCTTAGCTTAGCCGCTTCTTAGCTTTCATATACCTATATGAGAATTTCCCTGTCTTTGAAGGACTATATATATATCTATGTATATGTTCGAAGTGGGTATTTTTGTGTATATAGAGCAGGATGGATGATCGATCTTTTGTTTATAGGAGTCTATGATTAAATTATTTGTAAAAAAAGAACGCTGTAAGTAAAAGAGATAAAAATGGTTTATTAGGAATTGGTCGTTGTAGACAATATACATATACAGGGTGGCTGATATGTAATGCAACAAAGTAAAGCGCTATATTTTTTTAATTTTTTTTTAAATTTTATTGTTCAAAAGCAAAAAATGTTGGAAATAACATACAATTTTAGAAACAGTTTAGATTTGTTCGAATTGGCCACCTTTGGCACGAATTATGGCCTTCAAACGGCCGAAAAAGCCATCACACGCTGCACGAAAGTGGCTCTGCGGTATTTTGGCCCATTCCCTTACTCTCTAAAATGCCCCAGGCGCAAAAGTCCAACGGATTGAGATCCGGAGATCTTGGTGGCCGCCGTAACGGCCGATGGTAGCTCCCCGCTCGTATTCATCGACCATGGGGTCAAAATAAATGCCGAATATTATCGGGAAAATGTCCTAAAGACAGTATTGAAGCCCTGGGCAGACAAACATTTCGGCCGCAGACCATGAACATTCCAACAGGACTCAGCACCATCGCACTCAGCACGCGTCAACCAAGAATGGCTTAAAAAGGAGATTCCTCGCTTCATTTCTACCGCACAATGGCCACCAAGATCTCCGGATCTCAATCCGTTGGACTTTTGCGCCTGGGGCATTTTAGAGAGTAAGGTTCGCACTAAGGTTCGCATCTCAAGACGGCGCTTCGCCGGGAATGGGCCAAAATACCGCAGAGCCACTTTCGTGCAGCGTGTGATGACTTTGTCGGCCGTTTGAAGGCCATAATTCGTGCCAAAGGTGGCCAATTCGAACAAATCTAAACTGTTTCTAAAATTTTATGTTATTTCCGACATTTTTTTCTTTTGAACAATAAAATTTAAAAAAAAATAGCGCTTTACTTTGTTGCATTACATATCAGCCACCCTGTATATGTATAATAAATGATGAGTTTTTATTTTCAACTTACCACAACAAACTAAACTATGATATTTTTTGTTTAAATTATTATGCTGTTTAGTAGCATAATGCCTTTGTTTTTTCTTTTGTATTTCTAGAAAGACTTTCGGTTGCTTAGGTTTGTATTGTGTTTTTGTTTTGTTTATATTAAAAATTACTTTTTAATCTTTGCTTGTGTTAATGCGCAGTAAGGAAGTGTAAAATTAATATGGTTGATGTCTGGGTTGACGTCCCGTCCCTCTTTGCTTGCCCGACTGATAACCACCACCGCCGGCGCCTTTAAAAGATATAATAAAAAAAAGAAAATGGAAGAAAAAAATATTTAAAGTACAAATTTATTTGAACGTTTCAAAAAAGGGTACGCTAAAGTTACACACACACACATATGAGTAGTATACATATATAAAACCTAACAATGCAGATCTACAAAATTTGGAACCAAATATTTAAAATTTTTAGATTTTTTTAATTTTGACCGTTTTTTCTAATACTTTTTTTAAATTCTTATACCAATAATAGTTATTTAGGTTTTTGACAATATTATTATGATATGGGGAATTGTTTATACTACCTCCTTTGGGACCTCCTCTGGGTCCACCGCTACCCCGACCACCACCACCACCACCACCTCCTGCACCATAACCGCCGCTACCACCATAGCCATCGTAACCTCCAGCATAGCCATAGTCTTTTTGTTTTGTGGTGTTAGGTGTGTTTATCGAATGATTTTCATTTTTTTTTACATATTTTGTTCATTATGTACGTGTTTTTTTTTTAAATTATTTTTTATTGGTATTAAGAAGAGATATTCATATTGTTGACGAACAGAGAAAAAAGCAAAAAATAAAACAAATCATAAATAATTTGTGCGGAAATTTACGTTAACTCACACTACTACACTTCGTTATCTACATTTTAATTTTATTTTTGTGTATAAAGAAATGCGGTCAAAATTAGGTTATGGAATTTATATTTTTATCTATAATGTTTGGGGATGGATTTCAAAGATAACATTAAAACACGAGGAAAAGCAGCAGCACACACCTTTAAACTTAAAGTATTTTGTTTTTAAAATGCTTAAAATTTATTTCAGTCATTCAAATCAATGTTGTAATCTAATTTCTTACCTTCAGTTGATGTTTTAACAAATTTGAATAGATTCATAATATTGAGAATAAATCCTCCTTCGGTGTCCTCAATCTTCGATGGGGAAAAATGTGCACATTTTATAGGTTAATGTCCTGCTAGTACAGCCTATCACAAAACTATATATCCCTCAAAATCAATGCGACAATTTAAGCAAAATTTAAGTGCGAAACTGGGGGAATAACAAGTTTAAAAATAAAAATCTTTCGATTCGAAATATGTTCTCGGTGACCAACGTAATTGCAATTTTTGAATCGCTTTTGTATACAAAAACATTGTGGGGAACAAAAATGCAACAGAAAAATTCTGTGGTCACAATCCAAGTCGTATGAAGAAAGAGTTGAGTTCTATTAACAATACTTTATATTTACATGAATTCCCCATTTCTCTAATAATGTTTTTTAAGATATTAATAAAAACATATTGACCTAAGTCGCAATGAAACCAGACTACAAAAAATAAATAGTGTTATTTTTTGTGACCACAGGATTAATTAATGTTTCTGTCCCTGCGTTATGGGAATGTTATTTTCCATTCCACAACTTGGGAATTATTTTTATTAAAATCTCGATAACATTTCCTCCAAAATATTTTCACAGTTGCAATGTAAAATATTATATATAATTTTATAAGTTTAACAAATTTTAAATGTAAACTTGAATATCATGTTGCTTTTATTGTAGTTGCAAAACTTGAGGGACTCACTCAATGAGTGAAAAGTATATTCGATTCTTTAATACCTTTGCAAATTGTGGACACATACTTTCTAAGAAAACTGATTCGAGATTTTGTCAAAATTCATTTCTAAGAGAAAATGATGAAAAAATTAATTTGATTCTTTTATTCTTCACATAAACGCATTACCAGGCGTCAGGGTCTAAAAAACGACTTAAATAGTTTCTTAAAAGAGTAACAATTTTTTTCTTTTAATATTTCCTACATAGTCAAACACTAATTTATTAAGCAAAACAAATTTTAATAAAAATCCTTTTCAAGAAAAACCAACGTTGCCATTACATCTATTAGAACACAAATTCATTGTTATGGGGAAAATAAAGATGAAAATCGAAATGATCGCTAAATACACATGAGAAACCAAAAGAGATGATTGTTGTTGTGGGTTTTTACTTTTATTTGCTCTTTTTTTTAATACATACACATGTGTCTAATAATAATAAAAAATTTAAAGGCATTTTGTTTCGGTATTCTCTATATAAAAACAATGATTAGATGTTAAAAAACTGTTTTGATATAATTTTTACGTTTTTTGTTTATATATTTATAAGTGGTGTTTAGCAATTGAAAAAACGAAGTTGGGGCGCAAAGCGGCGCTCTTTTAAAACTCATTGTTTGTTATAAAATATATTCTTGTTTTTTGTTTTGTTTGCATATTTCCTCCTTCTATTAAATTAAGAAAATAATGCTGAATTTTCTCATGTTTCCTCAATGCATTTTGACAATAATTTGTGATTTCTTTTACCTTATTTTCCACACAACAATTTTAGCGTTCAAACGAAGATTTTTTCTTCTTCAAGAATTTCGAAATTGGCTTTGGTAGTTCAAAGAAAAAGAAATAGAGCGGACAAAGCTCTTTCTAATTGTGCTGCTGCTAATTCTTTGTGTGTTTTAATGTCTCACCTCACCATATATATTATTAGAATTATTATGAAAGGGGATTTAGATTTTTATTATTAATATTTACGGGTTTCTTTCAAAAAATTATTATATTATTACGTGTATGCTTTTTATTTATTTGATTTTAGAAAAACAAAAACAAATTACTATTAAACTATTATTTAACGTTTTAAAAATTACTTGTTTTGTTTGTATATGATTGATTGTTTGTTAGAAGGAAACAAAATTCAAAAAAGGAAACTAAAACTAAAATGTTTTTATAAAAAAAAAGAAAAAATAATTCAAGACAAAAAATTATTTTTAAAACTACTACATAACAAAGTTAAACTAAAAATTACGATTAAGAATTAATTACGGAAAAAATTAACCACAAAACCAGGTTAAAAAGTATTAAGAAAAATTTTAACTTATTTGAATAAAAATTGTAAGCAAAACATTTGTGTTGTAGATTTTTTTGTTGAAGAAAGTATTCAGAAAAAAATATAATAAAAAATGGTGTGTTGTGAGGCGAAACATTTGAAAATTCGGTATTACAATGTTTTCTTTAGATATTGATTGTTCTTTTTTGAAAGTATATTTTAAAAAAATAAACAAAATAATGAAAATAGTATTGGCAAATGTTTTATAAGCAAAAAAACAAGTACATATGTATGTTTACAATATTTTAATAGAATTTCTTAAAGAAAACCCCATTAAAATATGCTTTGAACTCCTCTTTTTCATTACTTTTTTTGTTTTAACTTAAATTTTAAAATAGGGATTTTGAAAAAAAAAAACATTGAGAAACATGCAGGGGTGGGGTTATTTAAAAATAATTGATTACTTAGTTGTTTTTTTGTATAATAGTGTTACATAATGATAGAATAACATATACTTTTTTAAATTTAATTAAATCAAAGGTTAATAATTATCAATATATATAAGACAAAAAATATAGAAAAACTGTTTTAAAATTACATATACTTTAGAGTTTAATAAAGCACAGCTCAATTAGAGAAAAACGCATTCAAAGAGGACAAGAGAAGAAAAAAAATCGAAATTAATTAGATGTAGTAAGTAGTAGATAGATAATATTCTACAAAACTTGATGTTCTGCTCGGTTTGGTTTGCACGAATGGAGCCGTGATTTACCGCGCGCTTTGTCTTCTTTGTCATCTTTCACGTTTTCCCTTTGTGAGCCAGTGCCATTGATTTTTTAGTAGTATTTAAGAAATGTATCTATATTTTATTTATTTTTTAAAAAATGTTTCAAATCTTGTTTAAAATTTATCGATCATTAAAAGTCAACACGTACAAATTTTTAATGGTGTTTTTTAAATTGACGAAGTGTGTTTTTTCTAACAACAACAAAAAACTTAAAACGCCGCATTTACGCGTAATTTTTGTTAATAATGAACGTTACAAAAAGTAAATATTTGCTGGACCAAAAACATAATTGTCTGTTCGGTTGATTTGGTTTAAAGTTGGAGCGGGATACAAAAATGGTTTAAATAAACTGACTTGACAGATTTTACAAAAAAAAATTGTCCGAAGGCAAATAAAAGATTTTGTTTTTTTGTTCGTTTTCATAGGAAGATGGGTATCATTTTCTAAAGACCTAGACATAATTCATTTTGTTTTGTTTTAATTATGAATTGTTTTTCCTTTATTCTGGAGGAGATCGTAAAAATATTGTAGTAACAATTACACAAACGTATTGCACTTTGTACAAATAAAAACTAAAACTAAACAAAATTTCGTGTCGGATGGCCACAAAAAACAAAACCGATCATTCTATGAAAAGAATATGGTGTGTTTGTGTGTTATATGTAAAGTATATTCGGAAATGGTCCAGGCAGGTATAATGGTGGAAAATTTGGTTTTCTTTTCCTCTAACATTTTCTCTCAGAGAATCTAACTGCAAGAAGAAAATAAGAAATCAACACCACCACCACTTCGTTATTAAAAACAAAATTTGTGGGGGGAGGTGTGTTGGAGTTCCCTCCTCCTACTCCTGAACCACATTCATCCGTTTCGCTGCATTAACTTTCATGTAAAACAAAAATGTTTCATGTGTATAATTCTTGCTGCATAATAAAATATATGCACATTCTTATTAGAATATCAAATATGTCCTATCAAAAAAATGTTATAAAAAATTATAACACAATTTCTATACAATGTGACCACTTTCTCTTGTCAAAGTGGCGCAAAAGGCTTTTTGTTTTTTATTTGGCTTTAAGCCAAATGTTTATGGTTATTAATAAATATTTATAAAATAAATAACTATGTATTAGGGATTTCTGAGGATAGTTTTCTATGTGGTAGAGTAAAAATTGCTTTAAAAAGTTAAAAAAGCAAGTTATTAAGAAAGGAAATAAATTGAATAAAAAATATTCAATTGAATTCTCAACGCCAAAGCTGTGGTGTTCTTAACTTGGATGTGAAAGAACACCACCCCCAAAATTTTGACGCTACAATTAGAATTCAATGTTTTCTTACTACAGATTATTATGGAAGAAAATATGCGAAACGAAACATAAGTATATAAAAAAAATGCTTTTTATGAAAACAAGGAACCACACTGCTGGGAAATTGGGGGGCACATCATGGGATTCGATGCGTGACATACGCATTGTTCGTTTGAACACTGTATTATCATGGAAATAGTATAAATTGGTATTGAAACAACACAGAAAAAAGTACATCCATTAAAAAATTGTTGAATTTTACCGATCTTCAATTACAAAATAAATTAATCTTGAAATTTGCTTAATTCAGTTAATTTATCATAAAAAATAATTGAAGCGATTACTGAATATTGATTAATGTTCGTTCTAATTGGTTCTTTCAATATTTTAACAATAAGTTTGGGTATATATTTTTGCGTTGTCAAAAAAAATATTATGATAATGGACCTCAATAGAATATAGTCTAAGCAGAAAACGCGATTAATTTTAAAGAACAAATTCTAACTATTCTAAAATATCGTTTCAAAGGGGACAAAATGTGTTGAAATCCCGTGATTTAGCTGCCTTTCCTTTGCATTTTTTTTTGCCTAAACGGGCGAGGCGGTGGACAGCAGCCGCAATTCCTTGTGTTCGTCGGAAATGTATGTAGTTTCTTAAAGTAAACTTATGATTTACTCCTTTTCACACGGAGTGTGACGAAACGACAAATCTCAGAGATTGAAAATGAAATTTTCCATTCACAAACCCATCTTGCAAAGGCACATTCACATTTTCTTTTTTGTTTGTTTCTACATTGAAAATACCCTCTCTGCTATAGCTTCGCGTGATGGTGCGGCAAACAAATAAAGTATCATCTCTCACAGTATGCTAGGGAGATCTCAAAGGGATCGTGTATAGGCTATATGTATATATAGTATGTATATACGTAAATAGATGATAGGCTAGAGAAATGTTTGGCACAATGAGGTATATGTATGTCAGCTTGTTCTTCTACGAGACGACCACTCTTCTACACTTCCGTTGCCATTGTCATTCTTATTTTATACAATGGGGTATAAAAACTTTCGAGGGGTATATGTTTAATATATTTTTGTTTCTATCGTTATTTTCTTCTTTGTTCTTTTTTATATACGTATTGTGTATTTCCTCTCTTTCTCTTTCATTTTATGAATGATTGATTTGATTTCAACTTCTTTTTTTCTTTTCTATTTTTCTCTTGATCTATTCCTTTGTGTTTCTTTGAGGAGGATACGTTCAAACGTATCGGGTGGGGTGGGGATCGATCGAAAGTCTGTGTTTTTATTCGGTTCGTATTCGGTATTCGAATCAACACGTATGGATAGATATATGTATGTAGTAACACACTAGCTTCGTCAGTTATAGACATTTTGATGTTCATTTTGGGTAAAAAAATGTTAGTTTTCTTTACTTTACGTTAACGTTACGTTATGTTATTTATGTTGGAAATGGTGTTCTTGAATTTTAAGCAATATTGAAACAAATTTATTTTGTTTTATAATTAAAACAAACAAAAAAGGAATTATACGTATAAAATATTATAAATGTATGTAGTATGAATATTTAATTTATAAAAACATTCATATAATAGAAAAAAAAGAAAATAATTACGTTTTTGTTTTTTAACTTGTCTAAGATTTGTTTTTGTTTTTCTTGTAAAATCAAACAAATTTGATAAGAATATAATATATTATATATATATGAATATATGTAGATAAAAGATGAACGAACGTCTCTAATCAAATATCAAAGAAAATAATAGTAATCATCATCATAATCATTAGTTGTTAGAATATTGAACAAAGGGGCAATACTAACTAACTATTGCTGCATTTATTGCTGTCATCATCATTGTTAGTTTTATTTTTGCTTTTAGAAGTTTGGTGTTTTCTTTGTGATTTTGATTTTGTTTTTATTTTTTGTTTCACTACTATTGTGTTGGGTTTCTTTCTTTTCTTTCTTTTCTGTCTGTTTGTTTTGTAGGTGGTGTAGTGTTGTGTGTATGGCATATAGATGATGTTTATCTGTGTGTGTGTTTATAAAATGAGCTTTTCTTGGGGGGGGTGGTGTTTTCTTATACACATTTAACTTTCTTCATTTTGTTTGTGTATTTTTTTGTTTTATTCTACATTTTCATTTTGTCTATCTCTTATTTGAATTGCTGATAATTACTATTATTTTTGTGATAAGCGGGCGTTGCGTTGTTATTGTAAAAATTAGGAGAATTTTGTGTATTACTACTATTATAAGATGTTTGGTATTTACCGTAGCCATAATCGTAGCCATTGTAATAGCCACCACTGTAATAATCGCCGTAACCAGCATCATAGCCGTAGTTACCATAAGAGGGGTATGCACCAGGACCACCGGACCATTGATGTGAATAACCTATTGAGGAATAGGTATAGAAGGAGAAAAAAGATAACGATAGATTAGTTTTAACAGAATGCAGAAAATAATAAGTTATCTCAAGAAGTTTGCAACAGCAACAAAAAATGTGAAATATTCACAATTTTGTTTGCGTAAAGAATTTTCTAGTCATTGTTTTTCTTATGAATCTGATTGATGTAAAAGGAATGGGATGGTGGGAGGGGGGAGGCAAGAACGGGAATTTCACTTAATGAAGGAGCAAAAAACAACGCATTCAATGTGTAAATTTTAGTCGTATAATTGCGCTAATGTCAAAACTATCTAATTGTAAATTAGTGATGACTCTTAAAAGCCTTTCTGGCTACAGAGCTTGTTTGGAACATGTATAAACAACACAGCAAGAGCTCGATTTTAGCAACCGTTAGGAAATCTTCCCTCCGATTTGTAATGACATAGATGTTTGTCCCGATCGAGCAATTTTTTTTATTTATTTAGCATTACAGGCATGAAATGTCACTATGTATTTCATTAAAACCAAAAATTGCACTCGCCCACAATCCTTTTTTAAGCCCACAAATCGTTTATTTTCTTCAAAAAAAATTGTACATTCTTTTTTCAAATACAAAAAGTTTTTAATTCGTTTTTTGTCATAATCGTTGGTTTAGTAAAGCGAGCTCGTACTGTATTTCAATTAAAATTTATAAATTTTAGCTCGTACTGTATTTCAATTAAAATTATAAATTTAATTAGTAAATGCATACCTAATTTCTTTACTGATGTATTTATTTTGAAGGTCTTTTCAGTTAACTGTAAAAAGAGCATTCAAGGAAGTTGAAAGATTAAATTCTTCTGTCTTTTAAATTCTAAATACATCAATGAATTTACTAGTTTTTCACGAATAAAATGTCATTATTTTGTTTAAGGCATAGAAAGTAATGCAAATTATATTATTTGGTTGTTCTTAGGGCATGTAAACATATTTATGCAAATAAATATATTTATGATTAGAAAGTTTTTTTATCTAACAAAACAGATTGAAATTTTGGCGATTTGAATGTGGATCACCTAACGCTGTAGCAACAAACCATCACATCTTAGCACGATCTCAGTCACAGATGTGTTTGAGATAGCACCACCCTATATTATACGAGACCACTGCGTTTCTTAGCTCTTTAAATGTTCAGACATAAAATTGTTCTGTTGTATGTAAGTTAGCATCTTTTGAATGAAACCCTAACTTAGAAAAACACTAAACGAGGATAATTAGCGTTTCGGCAATATGGAATTTGAAAGCAGTTGCCAGAACAGCTGGTAAAAAGAAACGAGTCATTGAAAAAGTATTATAAAGTGTAGATTTTAATTTATGAGCCATTGCATTATCGTTTGATTTTTTTTCATTTGCAGACATTTTAGGTATGATGTACAGAGTGTTGATATCTTCTTTGTACGTTTGTTTGTAACACATGAACTTCCAACCGTAATATGCTAAAATTAGTTTAGTATTTTCGAAATATTTTATTTCAAAATGGATAGGTTGCGCGATAGTGGGCTGACTGACGGGCCCAATATTTACATATGGTGCTTTTCCACAATGCATTTTTTATTATAACATATCACTCTGACTGCTACCAAAGTAGAATTGGTAGCAGGACTATGTCTGAAATAGAATTATACGACTTTTTAAAAGAAAGTTCTATTATGGAAATCTTCATAAAAGTGTACAGAAGTGAACAATACTACAAACATAATTTGAGAAAGGACACCAAAGGAAGGAAGAACGACAAAGAAAAACATGACTCAGTTCCTCACCTAAAAGCTCTCCAATTAGTGAAAGCATTCTTGTAAAAGTAGTACGAATAGATAATAATGGGCCATTGAGTTCAAGAATCATTAAAAATTTTTAATACTGTAGCTCGAGATGTTTCAAAAATTTGGAAATAGTGGCAGAAAAGTACTTGTGTGCTAGAGAGCAGTTGTTTATGCTGCTGGGCAGCTGTATTCAAATTATCGAAAACAAATTTTTTGGTGCAAAGTAAACAATTCTTTAACAAATATAAAACATTCGGCTTCGGCCGAAGGTTGTAAATTTAGCCGAAGTTCGGCTACGGCTTCGGCCTTAAAATCCGACTTCGGTCGGGCTCTATTAACAAGTGTAAAGTTTCAGAGCATTTTGTTAATTAGTAAAGAAGTTATAATATATAGATTTTAATCAGGTGCAAGAACGAGTGGATAGATAGGATCCATTTTCCAAATATTACAGGTACTACGACAACTCAAGCACAATAGAAAAGTACATTTTTAAATTTAAAAGTTGCTTTTACAAAAAAAAAAAACGATATTTGAAAATATGTTTGTATTTAATAGTAAAATGCAACAGCATTTTCGTCCTGAAGCTGTGACAATTTTTCAAAGCATTTAAGTCAGCCCTTCGTCTCTGATGCTAGTTTACAAATAAATTTGTTAAGATACCATACAAGGCGAGGCATTTTTGTGTCGACGTAGACAGCTGAAATAAGGATGAATACATTCCTTTCTAAAATAATTTTTGTGGGTCGGATGTCAACTGTGAACCTAAAGGTATGCGGACAGTTTACACAATTTTGGATTGGAAAAAGTGATTGATATTAGAAGAACCCGACGACTGACTAAACAGACAAAACACAAACTTCAATGTACATAAATAAATAATAAGATTCATATCTGTTTGTTTGATTTTGGCAATGTTTCTCAAATGTTGGACTTTTTTTTAGGTGACAAATGCAACAACAACAACATCTTCAGATTCACACATTAGCATGCAAGTCTACCGTAAAACCATTATGATGTGATTAATTACAGAACAGAAGTGTGTGTGTGAGTTTCAATAGTAAAATAAGGAGTATAAGCGAACAAGAGTTATTTATTACTCACCACCACGACCATAACCGCCGCGTCCACCTCGTACACCACCACGACCGCCGCGACCTCCCATCATCATCATTTGATTTTCGGGTTTGGGTGTGGCACGCTTAACATCGACTTCCTTGCCGGAAATTTTTTGTTTTGGAGTTTTCAACAATTCAGTAACAACTTGTTCAGAATCGAAGGTAATGAAGCAGAAACCTTTACGTTGGGACTTTTGCTTGTCGAATGGCATTTCAACGTCCACAATCTATTGTAAGTAGAAAAAGAACAATATAATTTAATAACAATTTGTTATAATAGATAGGAAAAAGTATGTAATAAAATAATTTTATTCATCCTTGCAAAACTTACATTGCCGAACTGGCCGAAATATGTTTTGATTTCGTCATCACTGATTTCGGTGGTCAAACCACCGACAAAGATTTTACCATGGCGAGCTTTAGCTTTCTTGGGATCGACCTTCTTGTTATTAATGACGTGTTCGCCGGCGTCGCTTACTTTGTCAATGGCATCGGTTGTTGCAAAGACAATGAAAGCAAATCCACGGGAACGTCCTGTTTGTGGGTCGGTTTTCACATTGATACTTTCAATTTCACCGAATTTGCTGAAGTGATCACGCAATTCCTCTGAAAAAAAAAAACAAAAAGATTTGATGTTATTAGTACGGTATTATATTATTGAACGGAGTACAAATTGCAGCGTTTTCTTATCTACGAGTATAGGTACACATCGTCCCCGTCGTGGCAAAATTAGCTGTGTTTATTCCTAATTTTTCAGGACAGGATATAAACTGTTTCATTTTATTATATCGCGATAATTTTGATATGATATAAATTAGGAATTCAAAGGTATATAATATACAAGTTCGAATACATATCATATGAAAATTATCGCGATATAATAAAATTAAACAGTTTATTTCCTCTGCTGAAAAATTAGGAACAAAAACCTAGCTAATTTTGCCACGACGGCGACGATACACATATATTTTTATACAGCTGACTTGATAACGACTAGAACAAGTCATATCTGAAGGGGATCCTTGAAGAAATAATATAAAAAAAAGTGTTTAATTTTTTCTTTTCTAAATACTACAATTTTAGCAATAAAATCTTGCATTCTGTGTTTTTAATAGTTCCCATCGTCCAGATACCAGCTGTACACTATAGCAGTCAGATCGCCTTAACATTAAAAATATTATATATTCGGGTAGCTTTGCTAAAATTGCTATACCTATTTTTTATTTAATTTTCTTCAGATATGATTTTGTTTTATCGTTATTACTTCGGCTAACTGAAATTTAATCTGGAGAATTTTATAATATTTTCCAAGATTTCTTCGTTTTCAAAAAAAAAAGTTTTTGATAAACTCTTGAAGACTTTTCCCGACAACGCTGGTTGCACATTCATATAATACCTATAATAAAATGAATTTATTTGTTTTTACACTTACTTTCTGAAGTCTCCCAGCTTAAACCGCCAACGAATAATTTTCTGCAAAACCAAAAATAAAAAAATTTCAAATATTAGTAATCATGTGAAAATACTGTTTATTAGTTAAGAAACTAATGTGTGAATAAAATATTAAATTTTTTCAAAATTTAGTTTTGAAAAATTTACGTTAATTAATAATCATATGTAGTAAAAAGTATATACAAATCTTTTATTTTTTATTAAAAAACACGATCATTTTTCAGCAGAAAACTTACAAAAGGAATTTTAAAAAACATTACCAAATATTTCAAGAGCAAAGTTGTTTTTTTTACGAGGCGAAAAGAGGAAGGAATGTGGCAAGTATTTAACAATAAATTGTATCTGTAAAACAAAATTTATTCGATATGAGAGAGAAATGTAAATACGACTTCTTACGTTAAATTTAAAACACTAAACGACAATACAGAAGAAGGCCAAAATTTAAAAAATCGCTTTTATTTTTCGTTAAACGTCTCAATATTCGAAATTGTTCAAAATCACCGTTCGTTTATGTCTGGACTGACTGACTGACTCGTATAGATATTTGTTGTTGGTTGAGAGTAAGAGTTTTGATCAATCGATTCTAAGAGCATTTAATAATCGGCAAAACAAGTACATGAAAAATATACAATAATTTTTTTTTATTATTAATAAAGAAAACGTTAATCCAATTTTTGCGTTCGTTTCGGTAAACTAGAGTTTTTGTGTATTTTATGTATGCTTTACTATGATAAATACCATCGTCTTGTATGGAGAGGCGGAGGGAAGCATGGTTGTGGTGCTGTTGTGCAGAAAAAGCAATGCATCTTCATGGGCATCATCTGTCATCATCAATTGAAATGTGGCCAGCCCCATATACGCAGCACAACACTGGCTTGGAGGGGATAGGTAGTATCCATCGCTGCTCCGAGTTAATCCGCCGCACATCATGACGAGTGTTGGGGTGATGGTTGTTGTTGATGTTGTAAAGTATTAAAGACTCCACACTTAGAAGCTACTTTGGTTTGTTATTGGCTTATAGTACCTGCCGGAGAGGAACAAGATTAGTTCGCTCAAACACAACAGGAAAATTATATAGTTTATTAATGTATGTGTATGTGGTATGCGTTTTGTATAGTTGAGTAGTTGGTAGTGGTGCTGTTAAAGTAAGTAGTAGAGTAATAGGGAGGTTTTGTTGTCTCATTACATAGATATTTTATTTGTTATAGTCTCCGTTATTCATCCAGCAAAACACATAAATAACTCGCTTACAATTTAGTTCGTTAATTCGCTTTCAATTTAGTTTTTTTTAGGGGAATTAATAATTATTAAAAAAGTCTTAAGGCTAAACAATGATTGGACTTCTCACTTAAATAAATATCGATGAAAGAGGTTTAACTTTTTAGACTAAACTTTTTTAGAGGAAGGAAAGAAAGAAACAAAAGAATTTTTTTTGAAAAAGTTTACTTTATTCAATAATATATTTATTAATTACGTTAACAATAATTTATTTGTCATTACAAAATACAAAGCTATATTTTACAAACTTATTTATTATTAATACAATATTTTAATTATGCCTAAATATAAGAATCCAATCATTGCAATATGAAGAATTTAATTCCGGTTAATGTTTTTTATACGAAAAAGATAAACAAACAAATAAGGGCCAAAAAATGATTTTAAACAATGTCAGTTTGAAGATTTTTTTTATGAGTGAGGTCGAATCAACAAAAAAAAAAATAAACCTACTAAAAATAAAAACAACGAAATAAGAATTCCATTACAACAGAATCAAAATTTAGCCTTTGGTAGGAAATTTTCAAGAAGATTTCAAGGAGAATAAAAAACGACATTGAACACCACGAAAATAACATTACATTTTACCAATCTTCGGATTGGTATTAACAATAAATATGACATGGTAATACATATGATGACATGCATTAGTGGTGTAAAATATATGTAAGTCTTATTTGGTATATGCAAAAAACTGTTCTAAAAATCCTCCGTGAAATTACCAGGTAACGAAGGCTAAAGTCGGGTGGGGTGGATACAAGTATTAACCGATGTCAATAGATATCTTTCTTGAGAAAAGAGATGTGTGTCAACCAAATGTTAATATTGTATCAATATTGCCAGGCATATGTACAATGACATCGCTAAATCGACTGGGAAAATTATTTTAAGTCAATAGATAAATAAACAATGAGTATATTATCCTTTTGAGCGTTACAAGTAATTGCTCAACAAATACCGTGTATGATTGCGATTATGTGATTTTTGATTCGTCAATATAGTTCAACTAACCTATCAGTAGAACAAAAAATTAATTCTTAAGATCTATTATGGAAACGGAGAATTTTTAGGTATATCCTTGGGGGTGAAAAGTCACAAATTTTCATGGGAATAAATAACAGTGGAAGATGTTCTAATTATTCACTATTCAGTAATATTGTCTCCATAATTGCACAAATAGCAGCGATAAATAGCAGCGGAAGATTTCTAGTTAATCCCTATTCAATCAAGTTGTCTCAATAAACTTAATTGCAACTCATCTCATTGTTTCAGTTTATGTTTGTACTATATTCACGTTAACTAGAATCCCTTTCTATCGGAATAGTGAGGCCGTCCCTGATCTTTGGACCATGATAATAGAGCAAATGTATAAGCTCTGTGTGTCTGTCTGTGTGTTTTGGGGCTACGTCAAATCCTCAGTATAAGCTAACAAGCCAACAGCATCAGACGAACTCGATATGCTATTGCCAGAATAGCGCCGCACATATTGGACCGACCGCTTGAAGCACTGCCCCACCGAGGCTGATGTGGCCTTACGAATAATGGTCATACATGTAGGTTCAAAATAAATTCAGAATGCATTATTCACGGTTGTTGTGGAAACCGATTGTTGTCGGAATCGGAATTGAAACCGAGAAAAAAAATAACTTTGATGACAGTTTATTTTTTTTATTGGAATTCTACAACGAGAAAAAAATAACGGGTGTAACAAAGTTATTTTTTCTCGATTTCAATTCCGATTCCGACAACAATCGGTTTCCACAACAACTCTGAATTACTTTTTTCCTATCGTTCTTATCTAGTCACACGATATTAAATTATTGTAAATCAAATACACATATTTAACAATATAAAAATGTCAGATCATACACAATTGTCAGGAAAATGTCGAAAAAAAATTTAACCCTGTGAACTTAAAATTTTTGTCCTTCAACGTGAGAAGAAACGTCATCGTCAATCAATTGTAATACCTTGAAAGATGTGGCGCCATTGCCAGAGAAACATTTTATTGGCAAAATATTTTCATTGGCTATCCTGTATATAAATATCTACAAAATAAATATATGAAATTGTAAGGTTTTCTTGCAATCGTCTGAACTGTCAATTCACCTTTGCCTGACAATCTGTCATTGTCCGTACATTGGCAGCACTTTATCAGGGTTGTTTGTTTTCTTCGGTTACAAAAAAATAATAGATATTAAAAAAATGAGAACGTTGAATTATAAATCAAGAACATAATATTTTTCTATCCACGATGTAAAAAAAATCTGCTACATTATGCAGGAGTTGTATAGAGGGGGGGAATCGTACCGACAATCCGTTTGGTGTTTTTCATTCGCATTTTTGTGCAGATTATTTTCATACAGGCATTGTCAAAACAGAAATGCCTCATGTGAACGGAAGAGTCAAGTTTAAAAGAAAAATGGATTTGACTAAAATTGCGTAGTGTAAAACATGACAAAGCTGCCGTCAGCCTTATACCATCATTTTAGCGTATCTACGTACATTTTCACCTGATCACAGCTCTTATCGACTCTACGTTTAACCAATATACATAGATGGCAGCTTGTTAGATAAATGTTTTCTATCCGTTTTGAAGACTTTTCTATTTTTTGTGTTTGGAGATACATTTTTAGAAAACATTTATGTAAATAAATTGCGCCATAAATGTAAAATTCAATCAAGCTTATATCCACAAATTAATGTGGTTAATATCTAGATATTAATAAATATGTATCTACGTGTTTTTAGTCTACCATATATGTACATATGTACGTTATTTCACATCACAAAAGTGAGATGCTTGTTAACACATTGATAACTCGCCATTTACAGTGGGTTACAAAAAAATGTTTATATATTTTCCTATAAACAAATGTTATTGTTTAACGGAAAAATAATACCAAGCTGTTAGTACATTTATAATTAAAATGTTTTTAATACTTGAGAAAATGGTACATGTCAACAAAAAACAAATTAGCCATTGATTGGGCCAGACCCATATATACTCGTATTTCCATATCCATATTATTCAGGACTTAGGGATTTTAATTATACGGGCCTCTCAAATTGACTGATAGCAAAATTACTTAACTTCACGTTTTATTTTCATAAATCTATTATGTTTGATTGCCTGGAAATTCTATAGTTAAATAGATTTTATTAATTTTAAGTGTCACATTTTTTGACACGCTGTTAGGCTCATCCGTCTGCCGCCATATTGTTTATCATGTATTTTTGGACAGCATCATAAAGAAATTGTATCATGTGGTAGGAACATGGGACCATTTTTTTTGCAGACCTTTAGAAAACAAACGAATCCTACCCCTAACCCAGACCTAGCACTTTCACTACACTCACACAAACCGACGTATGTATGTATTTTTAGCAAATGCCGCGCATTAAAAATGACGTTGCCATCTTATCTAAATAGTCACTGCATTATACCAACAAATTTCGCAAAGAAACTGCGATAACTTTTTTTTCATATTAGTTCACTTGACAATTTGCGATTAATTGAATTATTGAACAAAAACTACAGCCTCATTCTCATAATTAAAAATATATTTTACCATTGACAACGAAAAAGAAAACTGCCGCAAAATGTCTCGATCTGGCCACACATTTTGCAAGTATCTACGACGAAGGCGTCGTATTCCATACGAATACATACACACAACAAAAAAAACAAAACAGCGGCCGGTGAATGTTAACAAAATTGAAGAAGAAAATGAATACAAAACAAAAACGATGATGACAAATATAACTAGTAGTAAATAAGCAGCAATGCGAACCGCCATTTTGAGAATCGATAAGATGAAAAATGTACGAAAGAGCACACAGAAAAAAATACATAAAAAAATTGCAGAGAAAGAAACCAAAGCACGCGTTTTCAAATGAAAGGAAATGCTTAACCTCACTTTTTTCCAAACAGCTTTTGATTTTAAACAATTTATCCAAAAAAAGATTGTAAATACATTTTGCAAAAAAAAAACAAGAGAAATGTATAAACCAAATACTATATTACACGAAAAAAAGAAAATGGCGCGTTTGTTTTCCCCGAAAACTGTTGTATGGAGTACAGTTGCAGCACATACAAGCGCGAAGAGGTACCAAACGACATACACCTCCGGGTAAGTAGTACATGAGACCACAAAAAAAATACATTCGAGAAGTGTGTAATACTCAATTCTCTAATTTCATTGTTCTTCTGGGTGGCATGTGTAGGTAAAATTTCACTGAAAAAGCTCCCAGTAATATTTCTTCTTTACGTAACACTTTTTATATTAAATAAATCTAAACGATTTTGACATTTAGCAGCGAAACCTTGTTTTATATTAGACATTTTAGTAAATACCTGTCGTCATCGCGAGCATTTGACTCATTTCCATTGGTACCGGCAGTACCTCCATTTTCTTTTTCATTGGTAGCGCTGACGTCTTGGGAAAAATCCTCGCCATTCATTTCACAATCTTGGTTTTTGTTGTCGGCCATTGTGTGATGTGTGAAATTGATTTAACTTTAAAGTTAATGAATTAATTTAAAACGTTTTCACTTTCGGTATATTAAAAAACTGCACAATTTATTTTTTGTGTATTTATCAAAGTCCGTTTCCCAAATTTTTGCGACGACACGAGCGGTAAAGCTGATGACTACAGTAATGGCCGGAAAAGACAGAAGTCGATATGAGCAGACAAGCTATGTTAAAAACTTGTTTTGCTGGGCGCTGAATATAAATCACGTGCTGAATAACCATCCACTAACATAGTGATCTTCTTCTACAGCTATTGTGTGTACCCAGGAGAACGACCAGCACACGCATATGGTAAAGCAGGATGCATATAATAATTGTATGTCACACACGTGTTTGTGTGCGAAAATGAAAAGGAATATACCAGTCATCTCTTTTTCTCTACTGCAAGCGTCATATTAGGGGTCGATTAGTCGCACCACGTTACGTCAACATTTTCTTAAGCGTACGTTGCATTTGACACAAATTAATTAGAGATTTCATTTTGCAAAACTATTTTAATAAATTGAAGGATGTTTCTGATTATGAAGCTTAAACACGAATGAGGTGACGGTGCTTAGTTATCCAGCTAATAATAAATTATGAAGTGTAGAAAGCATGAACATTTCACCACAATAATATTCCAGCGCACACATTAGATCCCATTTACACGGTGCTACTTGTCCCAGCGACACGAGTTTGTAGACGAAAGTGTGGAGAAGCTTCCGTGGTAGAACAAGTTGCTCGAAATCAAAATATATCCACGTTGCGACTTTTCCCTGCGGCATGAGTTTGTTACCGAAGGGTGTAGATAAGCTTCCAGGGTAGAAAAAGTTTTTCGAAATGAAAATACAAGGGACAAATTGATATTTTCTTTTATGAGTGACTGAATACGAAAAACAAATTCAATAAAATAAATGTAAGTGAACGAATAAAAAACATAAATTTGTCCTCATTATTTTACGTAGGATTTCAAAAGAGTATTAAAAAAGGCATGTTTTCGTAACACCATAGCTGCTTAATTTTTTTGGGGAGCTAAGCGATTTTAATCATAATTAGTTCGCGATCGAGTTTGGTTCTTATGTTCCTGTCTTAAGGTGGGTACTGTTTTTTCAGCTTGAAAAAATTCCACAAAATGTTATTTAAAGCTGAAAAATGGAACGTTTTTTTACTAAGGTCGCATTGCATTTTTGAAGTGTGTGTGTCGAAATGTCAATTTTATATGTATGTGTGCGTATAAGCATGTGCATTTTTTTCTTTTTGCTTTTCTTGAAAACAAACACGAGTTTAAATTAGAATCAATAAGTAAATGGAATAGAAAAATTGCAGAATGGAAATTTGGTTGAAGATCATTGTGCTAATGTTATAACTAAATAAATTATGTATTTTGTGTTGATACGATGGCGATGCTTGTGAGGCATCAGAAGCCATGGTAATACAAATAACAAAATAATTTCATACTGTTGTACGAATATAAATAAGTAAGATGATGTTTTGATGAACCGAAAAATATGTTTTATTATTATTTTTAAGGATTTACATTATATTTGTGGACATATATAAATTATACTTCCATCCATAAATGGATTTTCTTCTTCCAACTCCTATGGCTGGCAAGAACTCACTATGTTATTTATAACCATTTAAAAACGAGATCACAAGCACTGCCCAATTCCATTGTCCGTCCATAGTTTTTCCAGGCTTTTCGTCACGATTGTTCTAAACATACAAACGTAAATTTACATACGTAATTATAAGACAAATTACACATTAGGCGTGTTTTCGTTACACCATAAGTGCTTAATTTGTATGGGGAGCTAAGCACTTTTAAGCACTATTAGTTCCCGATAAAGTTTGGTGCTTGTGTTCATGTCTTAATCGAGTATGATGTTGCCAGATTGGGCACCCTATATTTAGCAATATGGCATCCCATTTTTGGAGAGATTTTATCAATTATTGTGAATTAACGGGAAGAAGAAGAACAAAAATGGGAAATTATTTTAATATTTGCAAAAGAGTGTAAACAATTGAACATAGAATAGTAAATATATGTTTTATAAATACTTTTCACGAATTTTTTGTCTGTTTCGCACTGTTCTTTCTTCGCAACTCATGACACCATTGCTACCAGACAGTGAAAATCCGCCACTTATTGCTTATGTGCCAGTTAGTGGAAGTCAGTTGTTTTCGTTGCAGAGTGCTAAACTAAAAGTGCTAGCTTGTAACGAAAACATGCCTATAGTTACATGTCCTTCAGTGTTTTGCACTTTTTTGCTTTGCTATTTAATCGGAATTTCGCTCTTCTCGTTTATTCAATATACATAATTATTTTCTGTTCCAAAGCTTTGCATTAGTTTTCTTTCAGATAATTTAATATTGTATTCTTTATTAGGAAATTTTATTGCTAAGATTGACAACAATTGAATTTCTCGCGGACAAACATGAATATAAATAAATTGGAGTACAATGCTGGCGGCATTCAATTAAATTGTAGCGGCGCAAAATGTCAATTTCTCACGTTGAAAAAACATAGTGCCACAAATGAAAACATTTCACTCATTTTTTCACTACTTTGATTTTTGTATGGGATTTCAGCGTGAAACCGGAACATAGTACCGTGCTTAGGGGAAAATAAAGACAATCTGCGTTTACAAAAGTCTGCAAACTGAAATTTAGATTTTTTTTTAGTATAAAGTTGTTGAAAATACGTCGGACATAGTCCCCATTTACACTAACTGAATGTTTAGAAGATTATCGGTGTTTTGTAGGAGAGAGGCAGTCGGCAAGAGGGGGGAAAACTCTCCCTGAACGTTTTGAGTTCGGGGAGAGTATCCTAGTTAGAAAAACTAAAGTTAGAGAGTAATCTAGTTAGTTCTTCATGTAACTTCAAAAGAGAATTTGATAATAAGGTGCTGAAAAACTTGCTTAGTGTAAATCTGGACATACATATGCTTTAAGCTAACCTGGATTTACACGAGACAGTTTAGACAATGGCTATACATTTACACGTCTCTGATTTTTTAAAGACAATAAATTCAGCAAGTGATTTGACGCTCGATGGCGTTTCGTTCTAATTTGACAAAAAAAATAAACGCTTGCAATTGTCTTGTATAAACGCTTTTATCGCGATACAAAACGGGAATAAGAACTTGGTACGTATAAAAATTTTAACTACAACGCTTTTTGTCTTTGACATTTTAAAAAGAAAACAGACAACAAAATATATTTTATTCTATCAAAACAGATTGTTTTCAGTACAATTTTCGTTTTGGACGGTGATTTAAAAAACATCTTAAAAGTGATTAACTATTACCCCGCGTCATTCCTTAAAATCATAAAAATTGCAAACTTCTCAAATGTCCTAAATTGTTCCAATAAAGTTATGGACACTATTTTTTAATATGGAATTTCAATGCGTAATGTGAACGTAGTAACCTGCTTAAAGGGCTCGATCAATGTAATTATTTGTTCAAGTGCATGTAATGGTTTTAGAAACAATATCACAATGTAAGCCTATATCAATCGCCTAAAAATAGTGATTTAGGGCCTCATTCATAAAAAGTTAAAGAAGGTTTGATGAACGCTTTAGCAGTGTTAAAGCGTTCTTCAAACCTTCATTAAATTTGTATGAATAAGGGCCTTATTTATTAGTCCAGGTTAGTTGTAGTAACAATTATGAAAAGAATAGTCAAAAATTTTCCTAAAATTTTTAGAACGGCCTCCTTCCACTAATGATGCTCAAACTGTTTCTGCAATAAACTTTTCAAATACACAAACTCCCCAGTCGCATAGACATCCCTTTCCAAATGGCTTGGGATTAACAAACTTACGCAATTCAGCGTACGACATTGCTAACGACCGAAAGAGACAATTAGATTAAGGGCGATGAAACAAACGTATACAAAGCATTTTAGAACTTTCAAAGAGGAAAGAGGGAAAAAACCGCGACACTAACACCACCATCGTTGGAGAAGAACAAAAAGAGGTTCATTTTCAACACTTGTTCAATTTCAACGCTAAACTGCAATTATTTTTTCGCATATACAAAACAAAAAACACACACTGCACTATAAAAATATAACAAAAAATTAAACAAAACTGTGATTTCAAGAGAAAAGATAAATTGTGTAAAAGCACAATTTGGGGGAAAATTGAACGAGAATACAACAAAGCGAGCAAAAATCTTTTTCTTTTGCCATACAAACACAAAAGAGAGAAAAAACGTAGAATTGCAAAAATATACAAAAGAAGAAGAAGCAGCAGACGAATTAGTACGAAGAAGGCGATACCACTACTACAAAGCCGACGCAAAGAAGTGAAGGGGAATTAGAAGAAAAAAAGTAACGCCAAAAATAAAAAGTAATTTCTATTTTTTTTAACAAAATTATCCAAAATTCGTTTGAAACAATTAACGAAACTAAACAATAGTTTTTAAATTATCTCATAAAAGAAACAAAAGTCAAGTAATCGGGGCATTTACTATACTATACTTGGTGTGCGCTGTGCTGTGTGTTGAGAGGGAGAAATAACAAAAAGCAACTGGAAAAAAATCTCTGATCACATCCTTTAACGTTTAGCCAACTTAATAAGTCCAAAACTATATATTAAATATTGCAGCCTTAGTGTTTTCCCCACAATAAGAAGAATCTTCAAAAAGCAATACAACAAAGTGCTTTATTTAACCGGAACTTGGTAAGCAAATCTAACTCTATTCAGTATTCTTCTTCTCTGTATATAAATGAATGTGTGGTGTAGGATGGATTATTTTGAAACTAAAACCATGCGGCATTTGTTTCCTTTGTTGTAATTCTGTTTTTTCTTTCCACACTTTTTTTTAGTTTGCAAAAATTGTTAATGTAAATTTCTTCCGGCATAACATAACCTAAAATAATGTGCGATTGTCTTTTCCAAACGTTTGTGTCTTTTTACCCGAAAAATTGTTTGGGTACGTACGCCGCCTTTCCTCTTCGAAAACACATCTTTCTTCAGTACTTCTTGTTAGATTTTGTTCTAGTACTAAATAATTCTGAAAACCACGCATATTTGGAGCTATTTGAGCGATTTTTCGTTTTCTTTTTGGTTCACATTTGTTGTTTCTTCAACGTCCACCGTTTCGTTCGTTTTGTTCGCAGAGACACAAGCCGACTGACTTCAGCCGGTGCGCCGCCGCCCTGTATTCGTTGTGTCGCACCGACGTCGTCGTGGAATAATCGTTGGGAACGCAGACCGCCAGGTCCAGGGTATTAAGAGTTTGTATCGGTATCGTTTATTATACCGATCGACTTGGAAGCACTCCTTCAGTCGATTTAACCATGTCCGTCCGTCTGTAGATGTATTTATCCTTGTAATCAAATTGCGGTCGTAATTATGGTTCGATTGTTGTGAAACGTAGCACAGCGCACTTTTTTAGACCAGGGACAATGCCTTTTGAAATTGGTGAAAATCGGTTCAGATTTATATATATATATATATATATATATGTATATTTTCCTCCGATTTGGGTTCTAAGGGCTATATAAGGTGTAGTTTACACCAGAGGCAATCAGGCAGTCCAACGAAAGATGACAAATCTGGCCAAGGTATGACCTGAGAAGATCAAAATATCTTCTCGCACTAGAGAGGCATAGATTGTCTACATTAGTATCAGTTCTGAAGGGACACTGCTTGATCGGCGAACACGCCAAAAGATTGGGTATTAACTCTAATGACTTCTGGAGAAGCTGTGGATATGAGGAAGAAGTGGAGAGCATTGAGCACTTGCTATGCGTCTGCCCCGCTCTGAGTCAGCGACGACTGTCGGCCTTTCTAGGCAGCCTAAAAGATCTTTCCAGTACCGATATTCGTACTATCGATAAATTTGTATATCAAACAGGTTGGTTTCGATGCGGGGCATTTCGGCCCGTGGTAACACTAGGGACCTAAACTGCTCTATGTGAGCTTGTATAAAAAAAATACGGCTGCCACCCTAACCTAACCTAAACCTACACCAGATCGAGATAGATCTGGCAGATACAAATCTCTTCATTCATTGATAAAAACTACAAAGTTTAGAAATCTGCTTAAATTTATATAGCCAACATATACATGTTCCTTTCCGATTTGACATCCACCTAAGTGCTATAAAAGCTGCATTTTACATCAGATCAAAGAACAAATTTGCAGAGGAAAGTCTCTTCAGACATTAATAAAGACTACTCGATTTAGTTGAAATCGTTTCAGATTAAGCCCCCATATATATGTATGTTCCTTCAGATTTTGCTTCTATGGCCTATAGAAAGTGTATCTTACACCAGATTGAGGTAAAAATTGGCAGAGACAAGTCTCTTTACCCATTAATAAAGACTACTAAATTTAAATTCGGATCAGATTTGGATATAGACTCCCTTCATATATTTATGTATGTGTATACATCTGAACCGATTTTATACAATCTTTGCAAAGTTAGTTTCTTGACCAAAAACTCCTCTGACAATATGTATAATGGTCGGATATAAAATAAAGCTAATACCTATAGCACACTGATGCAAAATGTAGGGGCTATAACAAACTGGACCAATTTTTTTTTAAATTTTACAGGGTTTTCTTGTATCAATAAAGTTTATTGTGCCAGATGTAGTAATGCTTGGGAGTAAAATACGACGTGTATAGCTCACAGAAGCCAAATCGGAGGTAATTATATGTATGTATGTATATAATTGAGGATATTCCCAAAAAATAAAATTACCAAAAGCTAAACCGATTTTCTTCAAATTCTGCAGTACTCGTCCTTGGATAAAGGAACCCCTCTACACCAAATTTCAAAATGACTAGATTCATTATTTCATTTGGGTTTATTTCACCTTTATAACATTAAGAGGCCAAATCGGAAGGAACATATAGGTATATGGGAGATACATACGAGTATATCTAAATCCGAGCCGATTGTCCTCACATTTAAAATTACACATTTATTAATGAAGGTATCGACTCTGTTATATGTATCTCTTCAATTTTGGGAACAGAAAAAAGTTGCAGGGGGCCAAATCTGGTGAATACGGTGGTTGAGGCATGACTACGCTATTTTTCGGCCCAAAAATACGAACATGCGATGGTTATTTTGGTCAAAATTCAACAATTTGAAACGAACTTTGATGCCTCTTGCTTCATGCCCAAATTTTCAGAAAAAATTGTATGGCGTGAGCCAACCGATATGCACACATTATCTGAAACTTCTCTAAAAGTGATTCGGCGATTTTCCATAACAATTTTCTTAACTTTCTCAACATTTTCATCGGTTTTTGATGTGATGAATCTTCCAGGTCGAGCGTCGTCATTTTCGACCTTCAATAAAAACCTTCATTGAAAAAGGTCAGTCGCGTAAACCGACTTATGAATCCCCTCATCTTGATTCCCAAAAAATATTCGTAAATTTATTTATTTTTGTTTTAATAAAATTATTATTAATTTAAATTGCATTTAATAACTTTAAAGTATGTACTGGTATTAAAGTTAAAAGCTGTTTACATTTGGTACAATATGGTCCATTTGTGTGGGAGGTACCAAAGGGGGCGTTCCAATAACGGTCACTTTTCTCTAGACTTTAGATACTATAATTAAAATATGTTAACTTTTGGTACAAAATGGTCCATGTGTATGGGAGGTACCAAAAGGTGCGTGCCAATAACGCCCACTTTTCTGTGGACTCTAGGTACTATAAAAGCATTACACTGTACAAAATTTCAAGTATTTATATGCTGGTATTAAAGTTATAAACTGTTAACTTTTGATGTAAAATGGTCCATTTGTGTGGGAGGTACCAAAAGTGGCGTGCCAATAACGGCCACCTTTCTCTAGACTCTAGGAACTATAAAATCATTACACTGTACGAAATTTATAGTATTTGTATGTACTGTTATATAAGTTAAAAGCTGTTAACTTTTGGTACAAAAAGGTCCATTTGTGTGGGAGGTACCAAACGGGGTGTGCCAATAACGCCCATTTTTCTCTGGACTCTAGGTACTATAAAAGCATTACACTGTACATAATTTCAATTATTTGTATGCACTGGTTTTAATGTTATAAACTGGTAACTTTTGGTACAAAATGGTCCATTTGTGTGGGAGGTACCAAAAGGGGCGAGCCAATAACGCCCACTTTTCTCTGGACTCTAGGTACTATAAAAGCATTGCACTGTACAAAATGTCAAGTATTTATATGAACTGATAATAAAGCTATAAGCAGTTAACTTTTGGTGCAAAATGGTCCATTCGTGTGAGTAGTACCAAAAAGGGAGTGGCCACTTCGCCCATTTTTCTTGACGTGTTAGCGACTAACAAACTAATACTATGTGTGTAGTTTGAGAAGATTCGAGTGATTAGTATAGAAGATATAAAAGACTCAATATTTCACTAAATGTTAATCATTTGTGGGGGAGGTACTAGAAGGAGTGGATCAATATGGCCCATCTTCGAACTTAGCCGGATATAGTGAAAAATATTACCGCATACCAAATTTGAAGTCAATCGGTTACTCCTTCGAGAGTTATCGTGCGCACCAGCCAGCAGACAGACACACAGTCAGAAAGACAGACACACAGTCAGAAAGACAGACAGGAAGACAGACGGACATTGCTCAAATGACTTAAAATGACCCAAAACGGATTTCCGCCGAACATACTTAGGGTCACTCCTTCGATGTGTTACACTTTTGGCTAGTAGCAAATGATATATACCTTCCTCTCTTAGGTTGCCTTACAGAAATGCGAGTTGCCATTAAAGTATATTATGGGGTAGGTTGCCATAATATACTTTAATTATTGTTTTTTACAAGGAATATTTTTGTCCAATTCATTACCCAAAAATCCCACGATTTCTACGACTTTGATAAACTGCTATTTTTGGCGAAAGTACTCCCTGAAGTGTCCCCTTTAATTAGTCTTTGGCATGACATCTATTTCGAAGCTTAAAGAGGTATTTTAAATACAACAAAGCAATTTTTCGAAAATTACTTTTCAAAAATCGAATCAGTTCTGTAGAGAATGTTTTACACCCAGTTTTTGTAAAACGTTTTCGTTCGTCTAATCGAATCAGTTCTGTAGAGAATGTTTTACACCCAGTTTTTGTAAAACGTTTTCGTTCGTCTACGACGAATCATCCCAAAATCAGTCAATTTATACGCGAAATGTATAAGCCACAGGAGTCTATAATCCTTATGTACTATGAGAAAGCTGGGAAATAGATCGTACCGAAAATATTTCATGACTGTGGTTTATAGATTTCGACTTCAAGTTGATTGAAATTTGACGTTTCGTCGTAAACTAACGAAAACGTTTTACAAAAACAGGAGGTTAATAAGAAAAATAAAGGACAGAATACTATTATTTAAATGAACAATAAAATTATTTGAAAGAAATTATGAATTTTATGAGTAAAAAATCTATTTGAATTGTATGAGCGGGGGGTAACTTGTAACTTGGCATGTAAAAATAGGTAACATTTTATGAGAAAAAATCGCTTTAGATTGTATGGGCGGTGGGTGGTAGGCGTGGCCGGTTTTGATGCCAACTTTCAATAATCTAGGACCACTCCCTAGAATTTTTGTCCAGAAATGTATGAATCCATTCTACTGTGCGCCCCACAGACGAGTATAGCCGCAGGAACGGCATAAAGAAGGTTTGACACGTTTATTTACAAAGAGAAGTCACGTAAGCAACATTTTTCCAATGATTTAAAAGTGATTTGAAATCATAAAAATTATAACGTCGATGTACAGGTGGGGGGATATTTTAAATAGTTTTGAAACACAGTAAAAAATAGCGATGTCCGTCTGTCCATGTATTCTTGTGATAAAAGTGCAAGTGCAGGTGGCAAATATGAAGAGATCTTTACGAAAATTAATACAGAGGCATTTCTTATGGTGTTTTCGTTTGTGCCAAAAAATGCTACTTGTTTCTTTCTTAAAAAAAGGCGTCTCACGGTGTAAAAATACAACAGCTTCAGCACTGTTTTAAACCAATACACTGCCCTACAAAACGGATGTTTTTTCAGTGTCAAGCAAATACCCTAAATACCCGCTTGTGTACGTGCGTGGTGTCTAAATTATGTTTTTTCTATTGAAGTGTGGGAAGCATATAAATCAATCAGGCTGAAGTCTAAGAAATTATTCTTTATACATACATATGTGACCTTTTCGTCCCTAGTAAAAATTAGGTACATCGGTCCATGTTTTTATATATCCCCCCACATAAATGTCGCCACCGATGTCATTTCGATCTGACAGAAATACAGGGTTTTCGAACAAGTGGTGTTATTTTGAATCACCCGGTATTTCGGCAGCTTTCACTTTTGAAGCTTTTATTCTTTGACATTTGACAAGTAGAAACTACGCCATTAATAAAAATGGTACGATTCACGATTCAACAACGCATTGAAATTATTAAAATTCGAAAAATCGAAAATTATCGAAAAATCATCTTGACTGCTGAGGCACATTTCCACCTACGTCAACAAGCAAAATTGTCGCATCTGGGGCTCGGAAAACCCAAGTGTTATTGTTGAGAAGCCTCTCCATCCTCAACGTGTGACTGTTTGGTGCGGTTTATGGTCCGGCGGGGTCATTGGACCTTACTTTTTCGAAAATGAGGTTGGATCAACAGTTACGGTGAATGGATTGCGCAATCGAGAGATGATTAATGATTTTTTATGGTCGGAGTTGGATGGTATTGATCTGGACAACGTTTACTTTCAACAAGACGGCGCTACGTGCCACACAAGCAACAAAACCATTGCACGTGAAAGATAAGGTCTACGCCAACAGCCCAGCGTCGATTCAAGACCTCAAAGATAGAATTCGTGAGGCTATCGAGGACATAGGGCAGCCACTTTGCGATTTGGTTATGGAAAATTTCATGAAAAGGATATGGTCCTGTAAGCGTCGTCGTGGTGGCCATTTGGCTTATGTTGTTTTTCATTATTAACGGCATACCTTCCTCTTTATTATGAAATAAACATCCGATCATTTATCTCAAAAAATTGAATTTTTCTTTGTATACCAAAATAACACCTCTTGTTGGAAAACCCTTTATAATAATTTATACTTTTACTTTATATTGGACCTAATCGTCCCTGTAAAATGGGGTCCATCGATCAATTTTTTGATATAACAAGTATATCTTATAAGATAGTGCAAAAAATCTTATTTTTTGAGAAAATTTTAATAATTTTTTAATTAAGTTATTTAAAATTAATTTAAAATTTAATTAAATAATTTAAAATATCACCAAAAATTCGCAATTATTATAATTCTATTATTTTATCGTGAAGTCTGATTGGTCATGAAGAAAATCGACGCATAATTTAAAAAGTTGTAGCACATCATCATGTTAGATGAAGGCTACCAAATTTAGGATTATTTAAAGCTTTCCTGAACTAATGACGATAAATGGTTCTCCAGTTATCCTAAAATATATATGTAGTTGAACCTAAATTTTTTTAGAGGTTAATCATTATTTTGATAGATAAACAAGTCCCATCCCACTATTAGACCGCAAAGCTCTTAAAGGAATTTACATAAGCTTACTTTTGAGCAAAAACAAATCAAAAATAAAAATATGGGTTTTGACAAAAATGTTCAAACAAATTTTAATTTCCCAAAAAAAATTCACAAAAAATATTTTTGTACATTTCTGTATTTTCTTAGTAAGATTGAAGAAAAGGCTGCCAAAAAAACACTTTGGGCAAAATTTTCTTGTATGGGAAAAGACCAAAATTTCAAAATTCAACACCCTCTAACTGGGACAGTCCTTAACCGATCCCGTTGAAATTTTGTGTCCTAACTACTATCTAGTAGGACTAAATAAACTTGGTGCAAGTTTAATCCCGATCAAAAGACATACATTTTAAAAACTCACACACTCACTTGACATGAGATCCCCATATACGAGTATGTATACTTTATAATTTTATCAAATGGACAATTTATTCGAACAATTTCTAGTTTGTTCATCAAAAACATACATCGTCCCCTCAATAAAACAATAGCGTATACGCATATACACCATTATTTCTTTATTGCATTATGAGAATCTACGTAATCGATTCAATAGCTGGTAAAAAATTGGCGGAATTATACTTCCACAAAGTGGGTCAAAAGTTAAATTGAAAAAATACTGTATATATGTAGTATGGTACTTTGATCTCATTTATATACAATTAACGCACTTTTAGAATAATATAATGTCATCTGACTGTAGCCTGATTATTTCACCACATATTAAAATGACAAGAAATTTAAAACTTCGGTTCTCTTCCAAAATTTACATACATATTTATCTTCCAAGAAGTCTAATTTCACAAAAACTTCACATGTGATTTTCTCAAAACTACAAAAAATTACATTATTCTTCATTGAGAGGACGACATATATGTCATATACATATATGTGCCACAAATGTACATATTACCATTTTTAATACATAAAAAAGTGTTTTTATATTTTCCGAATTCACAAATTTGAACGGAATCTGAGAAGCCAAAACATAACCGTTCGAAATTGTTACTACGGAATTATATTAATTAGGAACGGATTATGTGACATTGAGTTGCCTTTTGTTGCGTCTTTTTAGCTAATGTAAAAAAAATTCCATGGCTTTGTCTAAAATTTCCTTCGTTTTATAGCATTTTTTTGCTCAACCATAGTACTGGAACACAACTTTTTGTATATTGTGGAACAATTAAAGAACATTCGATTATGACCACATCCTTAATCGTCGAAGACTTGTACAAAACTTGTTTTTTCAAGCTCGACTTAAATACTCCCTATGTACAACATTGCAGCCACAATTAGGCGTGTATGTGATTTATGACTAAACGTTTTCTTTCGACCATACATATTGTATGTGTTTCAGCAGGATTTTTATTGTGGGATTGAATTACATAAATGTGTACAATCTTATGTAAGTATGTATGTATGCGGGAATATAATTATAATAATATCTTTATTCTGAGATTAATTACAATTCACTGCAGTTTACTAAGAACATCTTTATTTTATTATTAAATTAAATGGTATGTGAATATCTTCCGATTGAAAATATCATATTTCGTTTATATCGTTGAGAGGTTTAATGTTGAAAATTTTGCACGTTCAGCAATATGAGCTTTTGTTTGCAGTTAAATATTCGGAATCGGCAGTTTTCATACAGTTCAGTAATGGCAATAAGAAAGCGTAATAAACATTTTGAAATACATATGTATTTTTTAAAGGAGAACAAAATATTGTATATGCAAACATCCTTAAATATTGGAAAGCTAATAAAATCATCACCATGTCGTCTGGTTAGCCTACAGTTAGAGCTAACATTGTATTGAATAAAATAATTTTGACATCCGTCTATTTCTAACCAGACGTGGTGAAAATATGATGATTCATTTATCGCATTTCTTTTGTAGCCAATAACATGCATTAAATATAAATAGAACGAAAAACCCTCACTCTTTAAGTTTGTATGTATTATTGGAATAGTACTTTGTGTGGGAGATATCAGAATGTTGACAAAATTGTGCTCATTCTGGCCTTTCCACTTTGATATTATGTTAGGCCAAAATATTTTGCATATTATTTGTAGACATGCCGTCTTCGAGATACATTGTTTGTTATAGGCCGGGTTTCGCTTCCGTATAGCAATGTGTACTTTACACATGACTTAAATATACGGATTTTAGCCCTTTGAGAAATTTGTGTTGAACGCCAGATTTAGGATCTAGCTCTTCTAAGTCCACCTGTTTACATCTTCTACTCCGCTTTCTGTTGACAACATGACTCCAAGAAAGCAAACGTTTTTGACATAATTAATAGATTTGTTTTGGTTTTTCAAAACATTGTTTGTGCTTTATGCGCATTGCTTCTGTTTTTCAGTAATTACTTCCAAGCCAACCTTGCTTGCAAGCGTAGTCAAGTCATTTAATTTGCATGTCATGAAAACTATGTGACATGAGGCATATGTCATCCGCGTAGTCAAAATATTCCAATTATTTAACAAAAATCACGGTGAAAAGTAATGGGGAAAGGGACAGCTTTGTTTGACCCCTGTGTTGGTATAAATAGCTTCGCTCGTTGTGCCCTGAGCCGAACATAAAATGTGAAGTAAATATGCAAGAAGAAATGACACGTACTTACCAAGTTTTTGCAGGGCAATACTATAACACTGAGAAGTCTGTATTAGTGCCGGACTCGGAGCATCAAACAAAGACGGATTTTTCAATTTGGAGTGAACAATAAAAAAATGTTTTCAATATTTTTCACCTAACGTTCGTTTCGCTGACATTTTTTGCCCAAAAATTAAAAGTTGAGGTTCTTTTGACTACATCTACTTGAAAAAAATATAGGCTTCATACGATCATTTTTACGATTTGGCCTGTTAGAGGGTTAAAAGTAGACGTATGCTGAATTCCACTATGGTACTGAAAGTGATAAATGGTGAAGGGGCTTATAGTTTCATTCTTTCTAAGTTTAGATATATGGTTCCATTTAGATCTTCCAGATATTGGTATATCTTAGTTGGTTTGCTCCACTAAAGTCTTCTTACTCGTTTTATTAATCGCAGTCTTAGTCTTCCTAGAACTTTCATTTTAAATTAATCAAGGTTGTGACTTAATTTTTTTTCTGCATCATTTCATTCAAGCTTACAATTTAACCCAATTTAAAATTAGTTACAAAATGCAAAATAAATAATAAATAACAACATTGTTGACAACACTCATTCAACTAACAAAATGTTTTTAATAATTTTAGTGTCAAAATTTTGCATCATCAACGGATCAACTCACTTTTAGATAACTGAAATAGAAACATTATTTGCGACGGTGTCGTTGAGAACATAAATTTGCTGCTGCTGCGTCAGATTCATCATTTAAAGCGATATAGGAGAACAGGCCGACAAACCCACTAAGAAGACTGTAGTACAACAAGTCTGGTAAACCTGAAAGAAGAAAACGAAATGGTAATGGATGCAACTCAACCCCAACAACCATCACCACAATCGGTTGGACGTGAATTTGTCCGCCAGTACTATACGTTGTTGAATAAGGCTCCAAATCATTTGCATCGCTTCTACAATAACAATTCCTCGTTTATACATGGTGAATCGACACTTGTGGTTGGCCAGAAGAATATTCACAATCGAATCCAACAATTGAACTTCCACGATTGTCATGCTAAAATCAGTCAGGTAGATGCTCAAGCCACCCTTGGCAATGGTGTTGTCGTTCAAGTCACCGGAGAATTGTCCAACGATGGCCAACCCATGCGTCGCTTCACTCAGACCTTTGTATTGGCCGCCCAATCGCCGAAAAAATACTATGTGCACAACGACATCTTCCGTTATCAAGATATGTATTCGGATGAGGAGGCCGATGGCGAGTCGCGCTCTGAAAACGATGAAGAACATGAACAGCAGTTGCCGCCACAAGTACAGACCGTTGCAACAAATGCCAATGATCAGCAGGTTCCAGCAGCAGCAGTGAATGTGAATGCCGGTAACGAGCAGCAGCAGCAACAAGCGATGCCAGCCGGACAGGTGCTTGCGGCGGGAGGTGGTGCTGGTGGTGTTTTGCCACCACAACAACCAGCTCAGGCTGTCTACTACTCAATGCCCACTGCGGGCGGGCGTCCAATAACTGTATTGCAGCCACCTCCAGGTGTAGCCGCAGTACCAATTGCGGCTGCAACTTTTACCAATGCCACATCCGCTGGCGTCCCACCTCAGCAACAGCCAGTACAGACAAATGCCGGTGGCGTTACTCAGCTCAATGGAGTTGTGGCTCATGATGAAATCATTTCACAAATGCCACAAGCCAATGTTGCTCCTCCACAACAACAACAACAGCTGGCAAATCAATCCCCATCTCCTGTAATGCAACAGGCTGCTGGTGCTGTTCCCGTGGGCGGTAATGCTCCAGTCCTTAGTGCTCAGACACCAGTGGGTTTAGCTGGTGTTCCAGTTGCAGCTGCAGCAACGACTGGTTTGCCCCAGAGTGCTGCTGCAAACGCCGCTAACATACAAAATTACCAACAATCACCGATTATTCAAACACATATCCTTCAACAGCAACAACAACCACAGCCGCCTCAACAACAGATATCAACACCACTGCAACAACAACAACCGCTACAGAACACACCTTCCCAACAGCCACAACAACAGTCTATACAGCAACAACAACAACAAACTCAAACACCACTGTCCTCCGCTACAAATATGGTCGAAATCATCGATGATGGCATTAGTTCCAACACGGCACCTATTTCATCATCGACTGCACCTCCTACCATGGTAACCGAGCAACAATCCCGCCCCAACACAGCCGCCAACGTGGTTGCCAGCGGTCAAACTGTGTCTTCATCACCGAGTACAGTTCTGGAACCTCCTACAGCCCCAGTTGTGGAGGACTTCAAGACCATCAATGAGCAGCAACAACAAGAGAAATATGAAGCCGCCAAACAACAACAGCAACAACAAAATGAACCCAAAACATATGCCAACCTCTTCAAATCATCATCTTCCTCCCCCAGTAGTTTTGTTAATGCTGCAATGCAACAACAGCAACAAATTCAGCAGCAACAACAACAGCAGCAGCAACAACAACAGCAACAGCAATCTGTATCTGTTGGTGGCAGCAGCAGCATGTATCCAAACAATTCGTCAATATCCTCCAGTTCATACTCGCAGTCGGCTAGTTCGACCCCATCGATGTCTGTTTATGGTAATCGCAACAGCGATAATGGCTCTTCCATGCGACAAGATAACAATAACGGACAAGGCAGCGGTGCTGGACCATTACCACAACGTTCAAGTGCTAAAGGATTCAATAAAGGTAAAGAATTTTGATAAAAAAAAACAGCTATAAAATTTCCCATATATCACACTGGGACATCGCCTTCCTGCACAGCCAGGTAAATTCATTTTTGTCATTAATTGTTAAATGACATCATATTCTTCAATACATCCACAAATTTCAATTGCTCGTCATTTTTTCGTCTACGGTTTTACTGTCCATACTTCGGCTCCGTATAAAATGACAGAACACACATAGCATTTGATGAATCGAGTTTTAAATCTGATACTGATATCATGACTGGCCTTAATGTTGCTATATTTGAAATAAGCTTATCTTGTCATTTCTATGGGACATCTTATGTCCTTAGAAGTATCGCATTGTTCACCTATTTGAGCTCCTAAGTATTTGTATGTTTTTACTCGCGATTTCCGATGCATCAATTTTTACGCTCGTGTTAGCATACATGCTTTATCCTGCTGTGCGACAGTCCAAAAACCGTGGGACGCGACATTATTTTTCTTGTAGGAAATGTCGAGTAAAAAAACATAATTTTGTGAAATTTGCCGGACACCCACAACATGTTGAGTTACTGGTAAAAAACGGTTTTAGTGACTTTGAGCACTTATACGCCTGTTTAGTTTATTATCAACCCATTTTCAATATTGTCTAAGGATTTGAAGAGAAAAAACATTTGAACGATGTATACGTTGTTTATTTAGTTTTAGGAATATGTGTGTATTTGACCAGCAAACACATTTTTTAGTTTTTTCGTCTTTTTCTAACTTTGGCAATGTTTTTGCTTATTTTTTGTGAGATAACCGATTAGTTATTATTAGACACAAATAGTGTTTTTTATAAGGAATAAAATGCCACCAGGGTTTTAATAATCCGTTTGTAATTTCCTGAGTTATTAAAATTTTCATTAAAACGAAATACAATACACTCAAAAATGTCTGCATAGGCGTTCTCAAAAATTAAATCATATTTATAGTACATATTTTTTACTTCAAATCGTTTTTCTACTGTAACTATTTCTTGGTGTAATTGTTCGCATTGTTTTTCATTGAACTGACCCGTTTATCAGGAAACAAGTCCAAATGCGAATGAAGAACATTAATTTTATAGACATGCTACATTCCATTTTCCCATACTAACTCGTGATATAATCGTCAATTCTGTAAGGAAATTATCGCACAGCTCAACAAAACTCTTCCATGCACGTTATGGCTGAGGAGCCATTGCACTGCCAATTTTAACCTTGATCTGATCGGATCTAAAATACAGTTCTTTTAGCACTTAGATATAAAGTCGGTAGGAACTTATATATGAGGGTTATATCCATATGTGAACTAAATTTATTAGCCCTTATTACTGACTGAAAAGACTTCCCGGGTTTAAAAACAGTTTCTATGGCGCTTAGATGTCAAATCGAAAGAAACATATATATGGAGTCTATATCTAAATCTGAACTGATTTTCTTTAATCTTGCTAGTAATTGTTCTAGTAGCAGGGGATTTCCCTTCGCCGAATATCATACAGATCGTTTTAAATGTGGTTTCTACAGCGCTTTAATTCCAGATCGGAGGGACATATTCCAATGGTCTATTTCTTCTCCTTTTAGCTGTTACAACCAAATGTACAAACTCATAATACCCTGTACAACAGGTACATCTTACAAACATTGTGCAGTCGTTTTAGCGAAAATTTCGTTTTAATGAAACTTTAATATTTAATATGAATTACAAACGGATTTTTAAAACCAAGGATTCCTTGCAAAATGTACTATTTAAATAAATTCACTAAATTTCATAAAGTGATTTTATATATTATTCAGCACCTCTGCAAAAGCATCTCTGTCTCTTTCTTTGCTCAGAAGTCTGCCCGTATCTCTCATGCCAGTCCATACTTGAATATTATCAGTCCATGTTGTTTCTTTTCTGTCTCCAAAAGATTTTCCTTCAAGTTTCGCTCGTGTTATGGATTGCTGAAAATGTATATTTTAGGTTCCACATAATATGTCATAAGTATGAGGTCTTCTTTTATTTACAACAGTAAATAGCTCTTTTCCGCAGTACATTTTTCTCAACACTTCGGGCATTTGATATATGGTCGGTCCAGGATATTTTGAGAATTCGTCTGTAAATCCACATTTCGCAGTCCTCGCAGTCCACTCGCATTCTTGTTGGTCTTGTTGATGTGGTTTCTACAGCGCTTTAATTCCAGATCAGAGGGACATATACTATGGGTCTATTTCTTCTCCTTTTAGCTGTTACAACCAAATGCACAAAATCCATAATACCCTGTACAACAGTGTGGAGCATGTTACGAACATTGTGCACTCGTTTTAGCGAACATTTCGTTTTAATGAAACTTTAATATTTAATATGAATTGCAAACGGATTTTTAAAACCAAGGATTCCTTGCAAAATGTACTATTTAAATAAATTCACTAATCTTTCAAAATAATTTGTAAATATATTGCTTAGGTTAGAAAATGGGGGAAAAAGGAAAAATGTGTAGCTGGACAAATACACACACATAGTACTTCTTCTTTATTTGCTAATTCGTTCTTCGAATTTTAGCGATCAATACAATTATAAATTTGTACATATTTTATATTTCATAAAGCGATTTTATATAATATTCAGCACCTCTGCAAAAGCATCTCTGTCTCTTGCTTCGCTCAGAAGTCTGCCCGTATCTCTCATGCCAGCCCATACTTGAATATTATCTGTCCATGTAGTTTCTTTTCTGCCTCCAAAAGATTTTCCTTCAATTTTCGCTCGTGTTCAATTTTCAATTGCTGAAATTTATATTTTAGGTTCCACATAATATGTCATAGGTATGAGGTCTTCCTTTTCTTTACAACAGTAAATAGTCTTTCCGCAGTGCATTTTTCTCAACACTTCGGCATTTGATATATGGTCGTTCCAGGATAATTTAACAATTCGTCTGTAAATCCACATTTCAAAGGCCATGTATCCGCCGCATAGAGTATGACTGACCATACATACATATGTTTTAACTAATCGTGATTTCGTTTCAAGATGAATATCGTGACTTGTCAGAATATTTGTGTACCTTAAAAATGCATCTCGTGCTGTTTCTATACGGCAGTTTATTTCATTTGACCAGTACCATTTGTTGTTGTTGTTGTAGTAGCAGTATATATGTTTGTTTTCCATTAGTTGTTGTTTTTATTCGCCTTGCATAGTGGGTTCTACTGTATTTGCATCCAGGCCGAGGAAGATGGCTGCTTCCACTGGTTGGGTCCAAAGAGACCTGGGAACAAGTTGAGTAGGTTTGGCAGGGCAGTTAAAAAGGTGTAGTGTGGTCCCTGCTTACAAGCGGGACATGAGTTCGACGTGGTGCCATCAATCCTTGCCCAGTATGAATTGAGGCGGCTACACCAGCCTGATCCTAATTGGGCCAAAAGCACTGATGTCTGACGTGGTAATTCCTCTTCCTCTGAGGCCACTGAGGGAGGGTGGTCTCCTAGCACGACATTGACTCTGTAATTATTCACGGCTTCAGCGACTGCACCAGAGTGCATGTCAGCCAGACCTGCTTGGTAAGCTCTTTGATCTAGGTGGGACGGTAGCAACCAAGCAGATACTGCTTCGACAGCAAAAAATTGTGTCGTCGCACGGTTATGATCTTCGTCTCCTCATGTAGGTGGTCCACAGAAGACATGAGGCATTTGGCAGGGCTGTATATTCGTCCACTGCTTCTCGCTCACATTCGGTGACCACACTGGTGCTGCATAGTTAACCACAGACCTACCTATGGCTTTGTAAGAGGTCAACAAGGTTTCTTTATGAGTTCCCCAAGTGCTGAAGGCTAGCGACTTGAGGACCTTGTTCCCACTTCTCATTTTATTGCAGATAGCTGTGGCATGAGCGTTAGACCTGAAGAGGCTATCAAATGTGACAACAAGAACCTTAGGGTAGTTGGTGGTCGGAATTCTTGTGCCATCGACTATTACATTGAGTTGCTCCTTCACTTGCGCTGTCCATGCAGTAAACAGTTTTTCAAAAATTGGCAATCTCAGCCAGGTAAACCTTAAGCCTTCCACATATGACATCGATCAAAGGCCCGACGCCAGAATCGTACAGTCATCACCATATGATACGATTTCAACGCCGTCAGCTGGATGTGGAATGCAAAGAGGTGGATGTTAAAAAGTGCCGGAGATATCACCCCACCTTGGGGAACTCCCTGTTTCACTCTACGGGGTTTGGACTTCTTGTTTCTGAATTCCACATACGACTGGCGCCCACACATGTAATTGACGGTCCAACGTTTCAACCTCTTCGAGAGGGACGTGTTGGCGATGTCCTCAAAAAGCGTGGCGTGGCTCACAATATCGAAGGCCTTGGATAGGTCTAGCGCCACGAGGACGGTCCTGGCACCGGGCTTGTTCTGGTTAAGACCGCGGCTCACATGCGTGGATATGGCGTGTAAAGCAGTAGTCGTACTATGCTGCTTTCGGAATCCGTGCTGATGATCAGCAATTGGAAAATGTCCAATCAGGCTCGGGAGGATTAACGCCTCAAGCGTCTTTGCTACTGGCGAGAGAAGGGAGATAGGCCTATACGATTCTCCCTTGCTCGCATTTTTGCCCGGTTTCAGTAGCGGGACCACTGCCCATTTTCCATGCTTCGGTATTATCAGAGTGGTCAAGGACAGATTGAGGACCCTAGCCAGATACTCAACTCCCGGTATGCCCAACTGCTTCAACATCAGCATCGAAATTCCGTCAGGGCCAAGCGCTTCTCCAACTGTCGTTAAGTGTAACGCCGAGATATTTAAAATTCTGCACTTTGTCTATGCAAGCATCTTGTATATTTAAGAACGTAGTGTAATAGCTATTTTTCTTACTCACAATCATGTATTTAGTTTTTCGTATATTAATATTAGGGTAATCAAAAACCGCACCGGTTAATCGGTTTCTCTTTAAAAACCGCCCATCGGTTTCCGGTTTTTCTGCTTTTTCGAATAACTCGAACCGTCGGTTTTTTCAACTCGGTTTATTCGACTTTTCGGTTTTTTAAACCATTATAAAATGATAAAGAAAATATTATTTTTGAAACAGGAGCCTACCTAAAATTTTGAAAACATAAATATAAAAACCGTTGACATCATTTGTGCATATCCATCGATTTCAAAATGCAGTTTTATATGTATTTATACTGTTTACATTGCTAACTTCTCTATTGAATTCGTCTGCATATTTTATCAAGGGTCTTATTGCGGTATAGAAATTAATTAACAATCCTTTCTAATTGAAATGTAGGTATAAATAAAAATACATATGTTCAGTTTCACATTTCGACAAGTTTTCATCTCTATAGTATGCTCAAGGCAGAATCCGCTATTTCTGATAATATATGCACATAATCGGTTTGCCATTTATATGATGCTAAAAGCTAAGATTTTCCGGATCTTCACTATTAGTCAAGTTTTATCAAAAAAAAATCATAATCAATTTTTTTTGAAAGAAATCTCTTTAAAAATTTAACATAAATATTACAAATATTGCAGAGATTATAATATTATATCATAAATGAAATTGGAACAATTACCTATTAAAAATAAAAATATGAAGTGTTTAAAATAAAATTTTCAAATAAATCTTAATTTAATTGGAATATCGTTACATATTGAATTTGCACTACGCTTATTTTACGTCATCTAACAAAATGTTGAGCATTATTTATGCATTTTTATTAAAAAAGAAAAACCGAAAACAACCGGTTCACTGGTTTTTTTATTTACGGTTAAACCAAAACCGGGTTTAGAGTTAACTTAATTTTCGAAGAAACCGAAAACCGTATTTTCAAAATAACCGGTTTTTTGATCACCCTAATTAATATTTAGACCATAATCATTACTGTGTGTTGCGAGCTTGTTCAACAGGTCTTGTAGTGCGGGCATACTGTATGCTAGTAAGGTTGTGTCATCTGCATATCTTATGTTATTTATAAAAATACCGTTTATATGTATGCCCTTCCGAATCTTGCTGATAGATTCTTCAAATATTTTTTCAGAATAAATATTAAATAGCAAAGGGGACAGAACACATCCATCCACAACATAGTACTAAAACTTTAAATTATTATTATTATTGACATGTTCATACTTGAATTTACAAATTAGGAAAAATAGCCTATTTACAAAGGATTTCCAAGATTCTCTGTTATTAGCTAGCTGTCGTAAGCTGATCAATAGTGAGATTGGTTTCTGATAGAATCGTGATTCTCCAAGTAGTTTTTGGCCTTCCTCTGGATCGGCGTCCTTGTGGGTTCCACTGCAGTGCAGAATGGGAGATTTCATCTTCGCTCATTCGAAGTGTGTAGCCAACCGTATTTTCTTTTGGTGATGTCTTTACAAACGTGTTGATGACCTTTCATAGACCATAGTTCTCGTTAAATATTACTTGCGGCCACCGTATTTCCATTATGCTTCGTAGACATCTGTTGATAAATGATTGTTGGTGATATGAATGTTAAATATAGGATGGCATTATATTCGATAGATTCTTCAATGATTATCCTGGTGGTACATATGTGGTCGATACACGAGTTCCCTGCGCGAAACCCTGCTTGGTTTTTTCGTAGGAGGCTATTTAAATTATATCTTATTCTATAGCGGCTGATTTGATTTAAAATTTGAACGATTGAAGGCAGCAAGGATATTTCTCGCCAATTGTCACACTTAATTTAGTTACCTCTCTTTGGTATCTTTATTATTACCGACTCCTTCCAGTCAGTTGGGATAGGTTTTTCCTCCCATATTTGTTTAAAAAGGGGATACAGTATTGTTGATAGGTGGTTGGGATGGCTGGGACGGTAGCAACCAAGCAGATACTGCTTCGACAGCAAAAAATTGTGTCGTCGCACGGTTATGATCTTCGTCTCTTCATGTAGGTGGTCCACAGAAGACATGAGGAGGCACCCAGTCGCAGTTCTCAGGTCCGAATTTTGGCCGATCTGTATATTTTTCCACTGCGTCTCGCTCACATTCGGTGACCACACTGGTGCTGCATAGTTTACCACAGACCGACCTATCGCTACATTCCATGTATTGGTCTCTAGAGTCAAGCTCAGGCGAGATAGGATAGGCACAGAATGGTTTAATACAAAAGCCAGTCCGCCACCTCCACTTCTAGTGCGTTCCTTACGTAGCACATTGTAACCCTGACAACTGTGCACGCTGCATGTGTCGTTCAGCTTTGTTTCCTGGATTGCAGCGACCTTGATGTTCTTCCGATTCATAAAATCTACAATCTCGTTGATTTTGCCGCGGAGACCATTGCAATTAAAAGATGCATGTTCGGGGGTTGGTACAGCAATGTGTGGTGTTGATTGCTGTTCATGTTGCTGTAGGGGAGATTGCGGCGGTGTTACATAAACCGAAGACGACGATGACGTAGACGACGGGGACGACGACACTGACGGCTGCGATCCTTGAGGCACACAGAGGTATGGAGGCACAGCAGGCTCCAACATAACTCCTTATGCGGCGATACTCCCCGGCGTTCCTAAGGCCAGAACAACCCCTGAGATGCAACCACTCCATACATCGGGTATACCTTACTGATGTTGTGTTGCCATGTATAAGGTTCCCGCAGACAGAACAAAAATTATTGTGGTCCGGGATTTTATTCGGTCCCGGCTCGGACCAGAAGAATTCGGAGCAGACACTCCGGGATGTGCCTCTCCCAATGCGAAAAAGTGAACGAACATAAAACACGTAATACTGAGGCAACCCCTGATCGAAGAATTGCTGCTTCGGGACAATCCGGTACATAGAACCGGCTGCCGTGGGATTTTGAACTTTGTTGCACTGCTCTGCGGTTTAGGCTGACGCCAGACCGCACACCGAAGCAAAGCAATGCGAAAACTGCCCAAAGTCACTGCTAAAACAACGACGCAACATGTCATGCCGACTGCAGAGAGAGAGAGAATTTACACATGTGTTGAAGTGAGAGATCAGAGTGTCTGTGCTTGTTTTTCTCTTTCAAAGCAAAGCAGAGCTAGAAACGCTTCACAACGCGCTCTCTTGCTGAGAGTATCGCTTTTGGTTTGGCTTTCTAATAAGAAAACACAGAAAACACTTTTCAGCCCCTGTTCTCTCACAAGCAACAAAATTGCTTCTTGCTCTGGCTCTGCCGGCAGCCTTACTGACGTCGAAGCTTCTTGTATACGTTGAGTGTTTGGTTTTCTTGGGGAATAATTTCAATTTTATTTCTGTGACAATGAGATAGTGATCGCTTCCTGTCTCAGCGCTTCTCTTGTTTGCGAACATCGTTCAGAATATTACACCACTTTCTTGACACACATACATGGTCAATCTGGCTTTCAAAGTTGCCTCCTGTCGATTTCCATGTAGTTTTATGGTTTCTTTTATGCAGGAACAGAGAACCACCAATTTTAATTTCAAACTTCAAACACAGTTCTAACAGCAGCTCCCCATTTTCATTGCGGTAGCAAATTGCATTTTTATCGAGTATTTCTTCGTAACCTGTAGATATAATCTGATCCCATCTATACATTGAAATCTTCAAGAAGCATAACGACGTTTTTTTGACACTTTGGAAAGTATGAAGCTCAACTGGCTATAAAACGACTCTTTGTTTGTCAATTCAGATTCCTCTGTTGGTCCATAGCATTGTATTACAGGAATGTTATTATGTCTCGTTTTCAGAGTTGCTGTAATGATCCTTTCTGATACTGCTTTCCAATCGGCAAGTGCTTTGTATGCCATCTTGCTGAATAATATTCCCACGCCTCTTACATGTGGGTCATCTTGATTTGACATTCCAGAGTATATACGTACGTTTCCGTTGTTATCCCGTATTTCGCCACAGCCGTTCCATCTCACTTGGCTAAGACCACGTACACTGATGTTTAATCTATGAAATTCTCGTGATAATTTTGCAAGTTTACCTGATTCATTTAGCGTCCTTACATTCCATTCTTTTTACTTGCAAATACACGAATCGGTAAAAGTACAGTGATCGATGGCAGATTAGATCAAAGGTACCTAGTTCGGTGATAGGGCTGCCATCTTCGTTCCAAGTTTTATTTTACGTTTCTTATAACACTGGGACTCCGAAACTGCCGGTGTTACATTTTGGTTCCTAAGTATTTCCCCACAAGACCAGATGTTATGGTTATACCGCCAATGGTCGGTCGCCAGAGCCTCCACCAATAGTCGGCAAGGTTGACAGTAATGTAGTAGAGGGTTTATATTACATATTCGAGGTATCTTAGACCCACCAAATATTTTCGCAAATTTCTCTTTGTTATTCAAGTGAATAAATTTTCTCTCTCCTTTCTAATATTGTATAGATTTTGATCAACGCCGTACAAGTAATGTTCAACAATTTGGCGATAATCAGCAACTGTTCCTCGGTAACATTCCTCATCATGCCTCTGAGGAAGAACTGAAATCGCTATTCAGTCAATTTGGCTCGGTGGTCGATTTAAGGATTCTGTCGAAGGGTAGTGGAAAAATTCCACCCGGTGGTAGAAATCCATTGAATTATGGTTTTATTACGTACAGTGATCCCGAGGCGGTACAAAATTGTTTGGCCAATTGTGTAAGTTGACTTTCTTTTCGGCATTTTTTTTGCTTCTTACCTATTTTACGTATATATTGTATTATTATTTTTTGTTTGTTTTCTATAGCCCTTGTACTTCCCTGACAATTCACCCGATGGACAAAAGTTGAATGTCGAGGAGAAAAAACCGCGAGCTCGTACCAACGATATGCCACCCCGCCAGAACATGGGCGGCGGTAGCGGAATGAATAACATGAACAATAATCAGCGTAATATGTCCAGTGGTGGACCACCATCACGTTCTCTTTCGAACTCCGGTAGTGGAGGTGGCAGCATGATGCGTGGTAATAGTGTTGGTAACAATAGCAGTATGTCACGTGGTGGCTCCAGTGGCGGCGGTGCCGGCCCTCGTATGGGTGGTGCTTTTAATCGTAACGATAATCGTACTTCGAATGGTGGTAGTGGCTCACAAATGCGTGGCGGAAATAATTCACAGACACAAGGCAACAGTTATGGTGTAAGACGCTAACCATTAATATTTTTCTATCACCCACAAACTCCAGCTCCACCACCATCATTACAACCACCACCATCAGTTGCCGTACCGACAGCAGCCACAAACACAACGACACCTCCTCGTCCCATCAATTGTTATGCTCCAACCGCAACAACAATTGTGACTTCGACAGCAGCTCCTCCGCCTCCTCCTCCTCATTAGAACTCACAAACAGAACAGAAAGAACATTTCGTTTATGGAAGAAATTCTTCTTTACCAGCAGCAGGCAGTACAGCTTTTTATTAAATGTAATCTTTATAAGATGTACGCGTAAGCAACTTTTAGCGTTCCTTTTTATTTAAATATTTTATACTAGTGTTTTAAGAATTTTATTTAAAATTTATAATACAAAGTATTTTTTCTTGTGTATTTTTCTTTTTAATTTGCCCAAGCTGCCTTTTTGTATGCGCGCTGTTGTGTCCTAAGTCTGTTGGTTTAAGAAGATATTTGCAACCCAAAGAAAATAAACTAAAACAATGTGCTCTTGTAGTTTTTACAAAATCTTAAGAAAACTGGAGGTTGTTGCTGCTGCGTATTTCGATTGCTTGCGTAGATCGAAACACTCTTTTGGACATTATGTTCAGTTTTAGTTTTTTTAAGCATTGTAGAAACTATTATATGTGTTCTGGGTGTTTTTCTTTTTTGAGGATAAAGCGTTTTTGGATAAAGAAAGCGGCTCTTCATTCTTCAACACAAAGAACAATGGGAGTTTCAAATAGAAAATGTGAGCTGCTGTTTTATTTATCGTTTCATTCCGCCATTCATTTTAAACCTTTAAACAAATATTTCATAAAACACTAAAAAAACCAACAAACATTTCTTTAATTTGTAATTAAAAAAAATGAAAAACATGAAAAAGAAGAAAAAGAAGAAAAAAAAGAAAATCGAAAAAATATTTTATATTTTTTTGTTTAAATAATTCTAAATTATTGTTGAACTTATTTTGTTTTCTAAATACAATATTTTCTCATTTTATTTTCCATACAAATCAAAGACTAAGAGCTTTTTTAAAGCTATTTAAGAAGGAGAGAGAAAAAACACGGCGGCGCCTTAAATAATAAAATAATTAAAAATGTATTGTCCTCCTCTTTACACTTTTCTCTACTCTATATAAAAACAAATAACACACACATGCATACACACAACTACTCTGTTTCAATCAAGCTCTCATTTTTTTAACCCTGCTGTTAGGTTAAGCCCATATGTTCCAATTCTTTGCTTGTTTACTTTGTAAGTTTTGAACGGTGATATATACTGACTTAGTTTCTTAGCTCACGTGGTCTTTCTTGAGAAACAATGCTATTTTCAAAAATTCAGCTTTCTGACTCAAAACAGTACTGAGAAAATAAAAAAATTACGAAACTTAGGTTAAGGGACCATTTGGTCCATAGTATATTTTCTTTTATTTTCTTTACATTTACTATCTAAAAATAAGTATTTATTAGTTGCTTTGACAATATTTGTCATTACAAAACAAATCGATGGCCGAATGCGTACATACTTTTTTCTGAAATCGATGTTTCATGGCATCCAGCTGATCGGAATCGCAGGAGACCAGAGTTTATGCGGCAACTAGCACTTTGTTTGGCTAAGGCGTATATGATGAAACGAACTAGATTACCTCAGCAAGAGTTCTCAGCACACCTATTGACAAAAATACGAACACAATGCACAGTTTCAGAGGCCTCCTCAAATAATGCTACTTCTAGTTCAGGGGCTTTGCAAAACTAACCGAAAAACAAAGAAACTAATAAATACTTATTTTTAGACAGTAAATGTAAAGAAGATAAAAGAAAATATACTATGGACCAAATGGTCCCTCTTAACCTAAGATTCGTAATTTTTTTATTTTCTCAGTCCTGTTTTGAGTCAGAAAGCCGAATCTTGAAAATAGCATTGTTTCTCAAAAAAGACCACTTGAGCTAAGAAACTAAGTCAGTATATATCACCGTTCAAAACTTACAAAATAAACAAGCCAAAAATTGGACCATATGGGCTTGACCTAACAGCAGGGTTAATGGAAACAAAATTTAGCATCATTAATTTAAAGAAAAAAAACAATATGTTTAAATTTGTCTTCTTTTTTATTAAATGATATTGAAATGAAATTATTTTTATTTAATAATAACATTTTTAATTTATAAATCTTTATTTTTTACTTTTAAAGAAAGAAAGAAAAACAAAACAAACAAATACACAAAACTATGATGTAATTAAAAGAAGAATTATTTTTTTTATTTTTTTTTGTTTAAACCCCCCTAAAGAAACGGAAATATGAAATATTTCCTAGGAACAGAAAAAACAACAACATTTCAAATTATCTAACAGCTCTGCATTGGAAAGTTTAGAAAGTACGTATTTGAAATGGGAGAAATATTTTTGGAAATTAAAAATGTTAACAAATGCTTTTAGATGGTCTTTATGTCAATATAATTTCACCATTATCTAAAAAAAAACTAAAACCTAGTCTTAATTTATTAATCATATACAAGATTGCAGAATCAACTGGACTCAATATGAGGGAGAATAGAGCATTCCAAATTATGCATCATTTTTCTAATAAAAAAATTGAGTCGTCTTATAACATTTTTTTTGGAAATTAGCAGCAGACTCAGAACTTTATAGTTTTTGTTTGACATTTCACTTGTGAATGAAAAGAGAATAATTTATTAAATATACTTTTATTTCATTTCGCTTAATTTTTTTTGTTATCAAATTAAGTTTTTTTTTCGAACTAGTCTAGTGAAAGTGTTCTTGAACAGGAATTAAGAATGTATGGGCCATTATGTCCTAGAAACTTTAATATTTTTGAATACTGTAACTTGAAACGTTTCAAAAATTGTGAAGCGTTGACAGAAAACCCTCGTCAGCACCATCAACAACTGCTGCTAGGGAGTAATTGTTTAGTGCTGCATTCAATAGAGTAAATATTAGTTCGGCAGAAAAATTACTTTTTTTTTGTCATTATAACATTAAGATTTTTATTAAACTGGTTAAAAAATTCTTATAGAGTCCTTCTAGCAAGTGTTTATGTTTATAACTTTAACAAATATCAAAACATTCGACTAAATTTAGACGAAGTTCGGCTTCGGCCTTATAATCTCACTTCGGTCGAGAAATAATAATGATACATATCCTCAAAAAATGTTTAGTATTTAACTACTACAACCTATTAATGAAATTCTATTGGGCCTAACAGAAAAGTATTTAATTTTTTAACAAACTTACAAACCTCATGTTAAAAAATACCTGTCAGATTTAAACCAGACAGCATTGCGTACAGTCCAGAATCCATTTTTATAGCGACATATGTTTTCCCATATAATTTAGTTTATTTATTTTTCCTATAAAATTTTATAAAATTATGTTTGTCCGTCCCTTTTGCTGATGACGATTTGTAACAGAACATTTATGAAAAAAAATATTCGTATTAAAAACATTTGCTCACCCAGAACTACTAATTAATTTTTTGATGTACTTCTTTCACATTAAAACAGAAAATCACTATTATTTTTTTTTCATTTTTGTGTAATATTTTTTTATTTTTTAAGTTAAAGAAGAAGCATACTGGACTATTTGATTTGATAAATGTTTAGGAAATCGGAGTTGTCCACGCCGTATCGGTTTTCTAAATTAGATTATTTGGCGCAATTGTGTACTTATTGAATCAAATACGCTTCGAATGGGAAATTTAAGGCTTCGAATGGGAAATTTAAAAATTTGTTATTTTTTTTTTTAGGATATTTCTGAACAGATCTCCAAAGTCATTTATAGTCACATTTGACCTCTTACGTAATTAGTATTTTCCAACATCATCGGAAATGAGTTTTATTGATTGTTTATCGTTCATCGTAATATTGAAATTACTAATAATATACAAAATCTCAAAATACTAGAATAGCACGATATTAGACAGAAATTAATAAATAATTGAAAAATATATTGTTAGCTATGATTACAGATTGTATTTACCTATATTTTTCAAAAGTCAGCAAAATGAAATTATTGACACGACTTCAAACCGCTCTCTGAATACTAAAGGGAGGTCTATTTTTATACCCTACACCACATTGTGGTACAGGGTATTATAAGTTTGTTTCGTGGCAGATGTTTGTAACACCTAGAGTTACTACCGCTATACACTAGCTGAGTCGATTAAACTCGGTCGAACTTTCTGTGATTTGACAATAAGGACTCTTTCATACCTGGGAAGAAACCTATTGAAATTGGTCAAAATCGGTTCAGTTTTACATATAGTCCCCATATATATGTATGTTCCTTCCCGATGATATGTCCCTTCCTTTTAGCGCTGTAAAAGCTGTATTTCACATTCAATCAATTTGAAATTTAGCAGTTGGATTTTCTTGATACAGGATTGTCGAATTTGAAGAAAATCGGTTCAAATTTACATACATAGGTATATGAGGGATTTCATGTCAAATGAGTAAATTTTTAAAAACTTAAACCAGGTTTAGTCCTATTGGATAGCAATTATGACACAAAATTTCAACGAGATCGGTTAAAGACTGTCCGAGTTGGAGGTTGTTGAATATTAACACTTTGGTCAAACGGTCCTTTTTGCCCATCCATATAACTTATTAGTTATTGTACATATTTAGAACATTTAGCCCAGCGTTTTGTATTTTTTTAAGAGAATAAAAAAAAATCCGCAAAAATATTTTTTTGTTTTTCTCCCGAAATTAAATATTGTTTTCAGATTTTTGTCAAAACCCAATTTATATTTTTGATTTTTTGGCTCATTGGTCTATAAGTGGGATGGGATTTGTTTATATGCCATATATAGCATAAATGGAGAACTATTTATCGCTATAGGCTCAGGAAAGCTTTAATTAAATAATCCTGAATAATGTAGCCTTCATCTTCTAATATCATTATTCCATCCCATCAGCGGTTTCAACGATATCTTACAAGATGTCGCGAAAAAATCCCATTTTTTGGAGAAAATTTTAATAATTTTTTAATTAAAACCTCTTAAAAACATCGAAAAATGCAGAATTATTATATAATTATTATTTTATCGTGAAGATACAACTTTTTAAATTATTCATCGATTTTCTTCGGAAAATCCTCATTTTATTCATGAGCTATAAGATTTTACGGAGAAATAATAATAATAAGAGGTTTTAATTAAAAAATTAGAATTTTTCTCAGTGTCTTATAAAATATCTTTCAAACCGCTGATGGAATGACAAAATCGTATTAGGAGAAGATTAACGCTACTTAATTTAGGATTATTCAAAGCTTTCCTGAGCCAATTGCGATAAATGGTTTTCCAGCTAGGCAAAAATATAATATTAAAGCAACATTATTTAAAGGTTTATCTTTATTATACGATACCCTCCACCATAGGATGGTAGGGGGTATATTCATTTTGTCACTCCGTTTCTAACACCTCTAAATATTGATCTGAGACCTTATAAAGTATATTGTATATTCTTAGTCGTCGTAAAATTCTAAGACGATTTAGCCATGTACGTCCGTCCGTCTGTTGAAGCTGGTAGCTGAAATTTGGTATATATCGTCATCTGAAATCCAAAATGACGTAACATCAAAAAAATCGAAATGACTTTTATGATAGATTATAGTCTATTAGTCTAAACTAGACATTCCTAAAGAATTTTAGAGTTCAATATCTAAAATTGACCGTTTTATGAGTGAAATTCGAAATGACGTTACAGCAAAGAAAGTCATTCAAAAAGCAAAAAAAATCATAAAATTTTATTTTTTTATTCAGAATGTCCGCCATAAATACAATTGCACTACATTTGTTATTTGATTTTGCCTTAATAGTCTGGCAATCCATAAATCTAGCCAAAAACTTCAAATTAGTTTACTTTCTTTTTTGGTTTTCCTGAAAAAGCATGAACATGTGGGTTACGTCATTTTGGATTTCAGGTGACGATATGCTTCTTATATCCTCAGGTATGTTGGGTTTGGAAAATGGGCAATATCGATCCATTTTTTGATATAGCCTCCATATATAGCATTTCTCCGAGACCACAAATTTCAACTGATCTTGCTGAAAAAACCGTAGTCATAGGTCCATGTTTTGATATACAAAGGTCCCCCTAGATTTGACTTCGTAGCGCCACAAAAATCTCAGATTTCAACTAATTGGGCTGAAATTTGGTATAATGAGTTTATTTGTATCCGAAACAATTCACATGCGATCCGATGAAGGGTATATAAGATTCGGCATGGCCGACCTTAATCCGTCTTTACTTGTTTTGATAGATAAAAAAACAAGTCCCATCCCACTAATAGGCCACAAAGCTCTTAAAAAAATTACCTAAACTTTCTTTTGAGACAAAAAATTAAAAAAAAATATTGCAACAAACTGATGGACAAGTTTTAATTTCGTAAAAAAAATTCACAAGCAAATATTTTTGCTATTTTTTGTATTTTCTTAAAAAGATTGAAGAAGAAGCTATCGAAAATTCTGTGGTAAAATTTTTTAATTACAATCAGTTTGACCAAAATTTTAAAATTTAACACTCTCTAACTCGAACACTCCTTAGCTGTTTAAATTATGTGTCATAACTACTATCCAATAGGACTAAACTTGGTGCAAGTTTCATGCCGATCAGAAGACATCGCTTTTAAAAATTGATCCACTTTTCCTTCCGATTTGACCTTTTAGCGCTGCAGAAGCTGTATTTTACATCCAATAATTTTGAAATTTAGCAGGGTAGAGTTCTTCATCCAACGACCCACATAGCCGATTTTGAGGAAAATTAGTTGAGATTATGATATCACCTCCATATAGATACCTCCATACTAAACAATGCTAATTGAATAAATGTAGTTTTTCAGGAAATACGATCAAAGTTTGATGCATTTTTTAAATTTGTGTGGAATTTCATTATAATGCTAATCGAATGACTTGTACTTTTTTAATTTTTGTTTGGGTTGACGGATAAACACTACATTATGACTGAATATAATTTGGAATATTTAGAAATTAAAAACGCAATCTCCCTAAAAACACTTTTACTTTAGCATTTTAGCGCTATAGAATCTTTATTTACAAAAGTACATTTATGTACAACAAAGTTATCTTAAGTATAACCTGGAGATTTCAGTATTATTCCATATTAGCAGAGTGGTGTGGCCTTCATTTAAAATTGATTTTTTAGATAAAAAAATAAAAGCAAAAATTTGTTTTTCAAGTAGTCAAGTATGTCATCTTTAAATCAATATACAAAATGTATCAACCGGTTTTAAGAACAGGAAGCAATTTCGTAAAAAACTCAATAATGCATTTTACTTATTTCAAACCCCCACCATTTTTTTTAAATGTTTTATAATATTTTGTAAAGTACACATAAATCTTCCGCAGCTGTTTTGTATCCAGAATGTGGCGGCTTCTATCGGAATTTTCCGAGAATGGATTTAATTCGAATTTCTTAATCCCTAAATTTTCCATAATTTCTGTTTGAAGATTATCTGTAAACGCAGATTGCCTTCATTTTTCCATTAGAACAACATATGTGATACATTAAAATAAAAATTAAAAAATTAAAAACTCGTTTCCGATCGTAAAATTTCGACTCAAGCTACATTCGGAATATAGAACTGGAGCGTAAATTAGTTTCTTTGAATCCAAATATGTTTCGAATGTATAAAATATGCTTAGAATGGGGAAAATAAAGGTAATATGCATTTACAGAGAATATTCGAAAGTCATCAAATATAAATTATGGGCAATTTTATAAATAATATACTCGGATTCAATCCGATCTCGGAATACAGAATTGGCATTTTCGCCTCTGTTCTGTATTCCGAGAGCGGATTGAATCCGAATTTCTAATTCATAAAATTATCCTAATTTCTGTTTAAGGACTTTTCAAGATTCTCCGAAAACGCAGATTGCCTTCATTTTCCAACTCGAATATATTTGATAAATCTGAACCATATTTGGGTCCGAATTAACAAATTTAGAATCTCGACTCCGGGCGGAAAATTCCGATTCAAGCCACATTCGGAGTACAGAACAGGGGCGTTTAGGTCGATATAAAAATTCTGATACTGTGCACTATTGATAATTTTCCAGATTTTCTGGCCAAAACCTCTAAACGTTGAGTTATCGATCTCAAATTTATACCCAACGACAGCCGCATATAAAGGACACATTCAGTACGAATTGAAACTATTGGGGCAATTACAACGCCAACCCCATGAACGTCAATCCTTACTTTTTGGACGACCACCTTTATTTCCTGATTGATAGCGGAACAATTATGTAAAGGGTTTTGCAACAAGAGGTGATATTTTGGTATTCAAAGAAAAGTGTCATTTTTTGAGATAAATGATCTGATGTTTATTTCATAATAAAGGGGAAGTTATGCCGTTAATAATGAAAAACAACATCAGCCAAATTGCCACAACGACCACGCTTACAGGACCATATCCTTTTCATGAAATTTTCCATAACCAAATCGCAAAGTGGCTGCCCTATGTCCTCACGAGTTCTATCTTTGAGGTCTTGAATCGACGCTGGGCTGTTGGCGTAGACCTTATCTTTCACGTGGACCCAAAGGAAGAAGTCGCAAGGTGTTAAATCACAAGATCTCGGTGGTCAATTGTGATCACCTCTGCGGGAGATAACACGGTCCGGAAACTTTTCCCGTAACAGAGCAATGGTTTCGTTGCTTGTGTGGCACGTAGCGCCGTCTTGTTGAAAGTAAACGTTGTCCAGATCAATACCATCCAACTCCGACCATAAAATATCATTAATCATCTCTCGTTAGCGCAATTCCAAGTAAGGTCCAATGACCCCGCCGGACCATAAACCGCACCAAACAGTCACACGTTGAGGATGGAGAGGCTTCTCAACAATAACTCTTGGGTTTTCCGAGCCCCAGATGCGACAATTTAGCTTGTTGACGTAGCACCGAGGTGGAAATGGGCCTCATCAGTCAATATGATTTTTCGAATTTTAATAATTTCAATGCGTTGTTGAGTTTCAGTTTGAAGCCACTCCTCATTGTATTTTTTTGAAAAAAGCCATAAGTCGACCAAACTTTTTTAAATGTTAATTTATCGTTGTTTCCACGACATTTATTTTTTAAATATGCGTTATAAATATCCTCAATAGTTCTAATATTTAATATAATTTCTTATTAAATGTATGTATATATATATATATATTCTTTTTCAAATATTAAACAAATTTATAAATTGGGATGCTAAAGAAAAAAAAATAATTATTAAAAAAACGGCAAAATTCTGCACACCTATCTTTTTGGCGGATTCTTAAAACTTAATGATCTAAATATTAAAAATAGTGAAATGCATGGCATCAGGTGACAACCCTTTGGTTTGGCCCAAAAAAAAGTTTAGGTCAAATAAAAAAAAATAATTTCTTAATGCATTTATTTCACAACAATTACTGGATGTATCTAATGTCCAAATTAAAAAAAAACACACAAAACGTGAAATTAGTACATGTCATTAGCTTTCCGTTCCATTATTTATATTTTATTTCGCTTAATTGGTTCGTTTTAAATTCGCTATTTAAAAAATGCTTCAAATCGGAAAGAGAACAGTAATTTTTAATACCAAAATTAAAATGCAACTTTGACAGATGGTTTAAAAAAGGTCAAACAATTTACAAAAAGACTAAGTATGCAGTTTTTCCCCCAAAGTGTCTTCTCTCAAACCAAATTATTTTTTTGAATTTGGACTAACTTGCAAATTTGGGTTTCGGCCAAAAAATTAGGAAAATTACCCATAGTGCTGTGGTATGAACTTTTTTTTATTTTTATTTCATCATAAAAATTTATAAAAAAAATTGGAAAATATTTTATTGCTAAAGAAAATGTTGCGTTTTTTAATTGAGGTAGGATTTATGGATTCCCATATATAATTTACTTTTGATACCACTTATTATTCTTCTTCGGCATAATTAAGTATTAAACTACCTATCCTGAATTTCGAGAGCGGATCGAATCCGAATTCCTTTTTCATAAATTTGTCCACACTTTCTGTTTGCAGACCTTTGAAGAATTTCTGTAAATGCAGTGTCTTTATTTTCCCAGTTGAAATTTGATACTATCAGAACCATTTGGGTTCGAAGAAGCAAATTTAAAAAATCAATTCCCAGCGAAAAATTCCGATTCAAGCCACATTCGTAAGGCAGAACAGGGGCGTAAAATATTGTTCTGACCCGGTCTAACTAAAATTACCCTTATCACGAATTAAATTTCGCCTGTAATTTGTTGCCCTTTACCAAAATTGGTCGTCATATGTGTCACTATGCATTTTGTTTTTAACATTCGTTTTCTTTATTTTTAAAATAAAACAATGCCTGATAAACGTCCGACAAACTCATCATCCTCCCCACCAGATTGGGAATGAAAAATCCAGTTGTTAAACAGCATAAATCATAAATATCATAAATTCTTTTTTTTTTAACAAAATTTCTTTCCATTATAATCGAGATCAGAAATAAAAACCCTTCAATCTAGTCGATTTTCAAGCAAATAGAATGATTTGGTTTAACGATTTTTTTTTAATGTTTCTTTGATAGATTCTACACAAACTAGCAAGATCATAATATAGGAAATTTAACAATACTACTATACTATTTCAAAATATATGCAGAGCTGGTATTTAATAATTCAGTACAACTTTCCATTATTTATTATTATTATATATGATATATATATGTACATATATATACATGCTTGTATTTATATATATGTGTATATGTATATCATATGTATTTGGGAAAACTAATTCAAAATGCAATAAATTAAAAGCAAAAGAAAGACTTGTAAAACTTAAAAACGTCATACATTTATATATTTATTTAAATAAAACAGAAAATACAAAAAATAATATTTATACTAAATAATAAAAGTAAAATATAGTTTTTGTTTTTGTCTCAAAACGTACACCATAGTTGATATTTTTATCAAGTGAAAAATGTATGTATGTACTATTTTGGTTATGATGCTATGGTTAACCTAGGATTTATGGCAAAAATTATATTTTTGGTTTTGTAAATGTTGTCGCAAGTATCTATTGACCACAACAAATTTAAAAAATGTCGAAAAAATCGTAGCATGCGCTGTAAATTTTAGAAACTCAATTTCTTTCATTGGCTGTTATATGAATTGAGCCTTTAAAATTTTGTTTTCACTTTACATAGGAAAAAGGACAGCAAAGTCACAGACCTTAAATTATACAGATGTGCCGTCAGCCAGAAACGTCAAAATCTATCAGTTACGAACGAATAGGAATGAAATGTCACACGCGAAAAAACACTTTTCCGCGAACATACTTGGACTTTGCACTAATCAATTAATATTAATTTTTTAATTGTGACGATTACAAAAAATTCGGGAAAATCGGTCCGAAATCCGCGGAAAACCTCTCTCTTTGAAGTCCTACTCGTTGAAATTTTTATTCGTTCGTAACAGACAACTTACTCGCTCCGGGATGACATATCTTATTCAGGGTTGTTGTGGAATCCGATTGCTGTCGGAATCGGAATTGAAATCGAGAAAAAAAATAACTTTCTGTGACACAAAATTTATTTTTTTTCTCGTCGTGGAATTCGACTGTTATGCGAATTGGAATTGAAATCGAAAAAAGTAACCTTTTGTGACACCAAAGTTATTTTCTTTCTCGGTTTCAATTCCGATTCCGACAACAATCGGATTCCACAACAACCCTGTATATTCATTATTTTTGAGCAAAGTTTTAAACTACCTATCCAGAATTTCAAGAGCGGATCGAATCCGAATTCTTTTTTCATAAAAAATCGAGTTGTTAAACAGCATAAATCATAAATATCATAAATTCTTTTTTTTTTAACAAAATTTCTTTCCATTATAATCGAGATCAGAAATAAAAACCCTTCAATGCAATTTCTTTGATGGAGACAATTTAAAATCTATGATTTACAAAATTATTTCAACGTTTTTATGTATTTCAAAACTCTTATTTTATTCAAGAACAACGACAACAACAATATTGGAAAACAACAAAAAAAACTAAACTATCGGGCCTGTTCTGAAATCACGTGATCTGAAATCACGTGATTTGATATCACGGTGGTTTAGTATTATCACCGATTTTAAAATCACTATTGGAGAGTTCGGAAATCGTCCGATTTTGGTATAGTTAAATTTAATTGATTGTTGTTTACTTTAAACAATAAATCGTATTATTTCCGAACATAAATAATGATTTTAAAATCGATGGTGTTTTGAAATCACCGTGATATCAAACCGCGTGATTACAGAGCAGGCCCGTATATGAGTTAATTATGGATGGCAACCAAACTTCAGTCAGCTGCCGTCGATAGTATTTTGACACTTCGGCAACTAAAAATATTGTAAACAAACAATTCTACATAAAAAAGTAAATTTCAACTACAAAAATTCTATTTTTAAAGATAAGCCCAGTGGGACTATTTTTTTTTGATGAATAAATCCAAGTCTCTACAACGACAAAAAGGTTACATACTCAATCTACAGCCAAATCAATATGCAATAGGTCAGATGCCGCCTACTCCAATAGCGATAATTATGGCCAAGGTTTGCTTTAAAACGAATCTGCACTTTTTGCCATTCACTTGGACCGAAGGAGTTACCTGGCGGACATTGGCCACACTGATCAAACGCTTAAAATGGGCTATACCATGTTTCAAGAGAGTGCCAACCCGGAGACACGGTTGACAATTATTTATTAGGCCTGAGATAGGTGACAAGTGTTGTCTCATGCAGCGAAGCGTGAGGAGAGTAGCAGATACACAGCGTAGAAGAGCAAGTAGGGAATGAAATCTTCTTGGTGGAAACTACCCAGCCAGAAATTTATGAGGGTACCACGTTGTGAAAGCACTGTTTTGGGACGCTTTCACAACGCTTGCTTAAAATGTCTTTAAAGCGCTGTTTCATTATGGATTTACAATACGTTGATAACAAATAATTTGAGAAAAAGAATCCTTTTTGGAAAGTTAGACATTAAATCAATACCTGCATTCCAAAACATGCTAAGTCGAAACAGTTAGGTTTTTAGTGTACTGTGTATAAAAGCAAAAAACATTTAATAACATAATTTAATAACTTTTTTGTGTGGCTTTTCAATTATTTAACTATAATAAATTAAAAGATGAATTCTATGAAATTAATGTGAAAAATCTTTTCCTGCAAAAAATTAGGCTTAATTCCGAAATAAACGAAAACGATTTAAATAAAGTAATTCCGCACACAGGAATTTCGTTAAAAAGTACGATTTTGTTATCAAAAAAAATTTCGTTAAAAAGTACGATTTTGTTATCAAAAAATTCCTATAAGGAACTATCCTTTTTGTTACAGTGGAAATTTCTTTAAAAGACTGCTGGATTCGCTTTTACAGTGTATCGTTGACATGCGAAAACCCAGTGCTACCTTTACAACAATCAAAGAATGAACAACATGCCAGGTTGCAGGAAAAATATAACATTATGAATTTATTTAAATGAATACCTTACAAATAATATATTTCATTTGATTTATTGATTTCTAAATACGAAAATTTGTTGGGAATTATTACCTTCAAACCATCGGAAAAGCGTCATGAATTTTGTTTCTACAGCGTTGAAAAATTCCGCCGTCACAACGTATATCGGTGTTATCATTTTGACGCTTTTACAACGCTTTATCCCACCGTGTGAGGACGGTGCACAGTGCTTTTACAACGCTTTGAGAATGGTATTTTTCTGGCTGGGTAGGTGGATTAGCCTCCTTTCGTACAAATAAAATGTTATTCGACTGGTACTACTCAATAGTCCTTTTGCTGTAAATACAAGACGGGAGATCGGGCCAGAAAAAATTTGAGATGTCGTATTTTGTTATAAAAGGAAGTAACTCCTTTAGTAGGCATTCTTTCAGTTCTACCATTCAGTGTTTATTGCTCCCACAACTAATATGATTTTTCTTTCTCCACGTGTGCAAATAGCTAGCTGCACTAAAAAATCTTTGGGAAACTTTGATTTCTTATATACACGAAACTCTTTTGCAATATTCCCCCTATTATGAGCATTGTAATTGCAAAAAGTCAGATAATACGTATATCTCATAATCAATCCATGATTCAGCAATCATACTTTGGCAGAAAATTCCTTTGCAATTTTCGAACTCTTAAGTATTGCTTCATAATTCTTTTTTGAATTTGTACCTTTTTCCATCCACCTGTTCGTCTTCTTATGAGTTTTTTCTATTTTTTTTTTACAAAAGTCTCCGAGCAATTTGTCATATATGCATAATTTCTTCCGGAAAAGTTAGTCTTTGATTTCAAAATGTCTATTAATTTCTTAACCCCTCTGGGGACTGAAAATGCCCCTTTCCTGCCTCTGCCAGGTTTACTATTAATGGTTAAGAGTTGCTTAAGTCTTCTTGTGACCCTATAAACTTAATGCGGAACATCATCGCCTTCCTAGTAATTGTTTTTTGTGAACAACATTAATTATTATATTATTTATATTTTCAATTATTTTCCATATTTAAATATGTAACTGGTCGATTGAGCTAATTTTACCCACGTGGTTTTTGTTAACATTAAACTTTGAAAAACTTTGGTAATTTTAATAAAAATTATTTGATATTTTTAATGGCAAAAGTTATCAATATGCGACTCGAAAAGAGAGTAATTTTAGTAAATAATTGCACTTTTTATGGGAAATAGAAAAAGATTCTGAAGAAATATTTTTTTAAATATTAAAATTGAACTTTTTATTGTTTTTTAATTGAGCTCAAGGTCAGTATATCTTGTTTATTTATTGTATTATTTATTTTCTCAATATTTCGATCCTCAACGAGGATCATACTTGAAGATTGAAAATATATAAATAAATAAAAGAACTTAAAAAATCCGAAGACAAATAGAATATAAGAAGACATTCCTTCAGGCCGAAACGTCAAAATCTATCAGTTACGAACGAATAGGAATGAGTTGTAGCACGCGAAAAAACAGTATTCCGCGAACATTTATTGAACTTTTTTTGCACTTATCGATTAATATTAATTTTTTAATTGTGACAATTACAAAAAATTCGGGAAAAACGGTCTGAAAATCCGCGAAAAACCTCACTCGTTGGAATCACATTCCTATTCGTTCGTAACGGACAATTCCTCGCTACAGGAAGGAATGTCTTCTTAAATTATATTGTTTTTGAAAAAATCCAAAGACAAGTAGAATATAAGAAGACATTCCTTCAAGCCGAAACGTCAAAATCTATCAGTAACGAACGAATAGGAATGAATTGTAACACGCGAAAAAACAGTATTCCGCGAACATTGATTGAACTTTTTTGGCACTTATCGATTAATATTATTTTTTTAATTGTGAAAATTACAAAAAATTCGGGGAAAACGGTCTGAAAATCCGCGAAAAACCTCACTCGTTGGAATCACATTCCTATTCGTTCGTAACTGACAATTACTCGCTACAGGAAGGAATGTCTTCTTAAATTATATTGTTTTTGAAAAAATCTAATGCTCGACCTTCTTTCAACTCTTCTGGTTTGACACATAATATTGAGAAAATAAATAATAAAACAATAAAACATTCTATAAATATAAAGGTCGAATACAAATGCTTGGCAAAATTGTAGCCAACGTAAATCTGCACATATCAATACAATCTGAACGTGTCTAGGTACCCTTAATAGCTCAAAAAACCACATTGTACCCCAAAAATTTAAGTATTTCACTGTTATGTAACAAATATATATTTTTTTGGTATAGGCCATGTTCAGCAACTTTATAGAAAATATTAAGGCCAATATTTTTGTGGAACATTTTAACCCTCTTGCTCCCCCACATAACTGTAATTGTTGGCCCCATTTTAACAAATAGTTAAACTTGATCGTTTTATGGGTTTTTGTGTTAAGATTTGGGCTTTGGTGTTTTCCGACACATATAGTAAAATTTTATGGCGAACATTTTTGTAGAACATTTCATCCCCGCCCTCCCCCTTTTAAGGGGTGTTTTTTACGATTTGTTAAAATTGGGCCAAAAATTACAGTTATGTGGGGGAGCTAGAGGCTTAATATCTTCCACAAAAATATTGGCCTTAATATTTTCTATAAAGTTGCTGAACATACCCTGAACCAAAAAAATATATTTTTGTTAAATAACAGTGCAATACTTAAATTTTTTTGGTACCATGTGTTTTTTCGAGCTATTTAGGGTGCCGAGACACGTTCAGATCGTATTGATATGTTCAAAAAAGTTGTTCAGATTTACGTTGGCTACAATTTTGCCAAACATTGTCAGTGAAAAATTACGAGTCCCCGGAAGTTATGCTGAAGAAATAAAAGAACAAATTTTTTTTCTTCACTTCAAAAAAAAGTACCGGAAAACATTTTTTTCGCAATAAATGTTAAGAAACTTCAGCATATTCTTAGCTACATTATTGCCAAATATAGTTAAGCGGTATCACCAAGTCTGAATTAGTTGTTGGACAAAAGCTGATGACACCTTTTTCGAGGGGCTCACTGATTTTCAGAAACTTTGGAGGCCCATAAAAAAAAAATTGGTCACCAATTTCGCCAAACCGATTATAGGGTTATACTATCCTTTGATAGTAGAATCGAACCTATACTGTCAAGTCCGTGTATTTTTTTTCGCTGTTGCACAGTATTATTGAAAATTAACGGCGAAAAACTATCTTCTGATCAAGAAGCAGCGCCACTTTTTCCCATCTTAAAAACTATTTTTTCAATCTCCATTAAGGGACACAATCTGGGTTGAGGGACTAGCCGCTGCATTAATTAGTTCCCTCTACCCCGAGTCTACTGTATTAAAATAAATCTTGATTGTTTTTGAATTGAACTCGAGTTCAATATATCGTAATTTATTGAATTTTTTTATTTATTTCTCAATATTTCGATCCTCATCGAGGATAATCTTCGGAAGATTGAAAATATATAACTAAAGAAAATCTACTGCAGCATGTCGACCTTCTTTTACCTCATCTGGTTTGACACCTAATATTGAGAAAATAAACAACAAATACAAAAACAACAAAAATATGAAAAATAATCTTTAAAAAATCACCTTTTATTTTTAACTTTTATTTTAGGCCAAATTGTCCTGCGAGTTCCACGATCCTTTTTTGTCTATCTTGAGAAATAATTAATGACGATTTCGTTACTGGAAAGAAGTGCAGCATTTTCTTTGTCAATTTCCCGATAACTGCGCTTTTCTGTCACATTTTTTAAGTTTAAAAATTTTTGTTAAGTTAAATTCGAGCCACCTACATCATTTCGACATAAAATGTGCAAATATTTTCTAGTACACAAAGCCGACGGTGCAAAATTTTTTCCAGAAACGAAATCGCCATAAACCTTTGACAGGTTAGGCTCAGTATTTTCTAAATCGCAAAAAATACCTTTAATCAGTTTTGAATAGCAAACAACAATTGCGTCATGACAGTTCTGGAGCAAAAGAAATATTCAGGGTTGTCCAAATGTGTTTTCTTTAATTTCATTTTTTTTTTAAATTTTTTTCGGTTTATTTGGCTGAAAATGTAGTCGAATTTTTTGATTTTTTTTATTAAATTTTTGGAATTTCAAAAGAATTGTTTTTATTTCAATTGAATTGTTTTGAATTCCAACGGATTTTACTTCAAATCGATTTTTTTATTTTTCTGAATTTAAGCAAAATATGGTGTGCACTATTTTCAAAAATTCCATTTGAAATTCGAAAAAGCGCAAATTAAATTAAAATTCAAAAAATGTCAATTGAAATTAAAAAAACATTTGAAATTCAAAATAATCCACGTAGAAACATCTATATTTTTTGATTTGTAAACATTTTTATTTGAATTTCGTTTTAATTACAGTTGGAATTGCAAACAGTTTTTTTTTTAATTTTAGTTGGTCTTATTTGTATTGATATTTTTCGATTTGATGTTGAAAATGGTGTGGAAAATTTTTTCGACCTTTTCGTTTTCCGGATCACAATTTCGAATTCTTATAAACTTTTTTATTTTAATTGAATTGTTTTGAATTTTAGCAATTATTTTGAATTTCAGAATTTATTTTGAATCGATTTTTTTATTTTTTCGAATTAAAGTTGAAAATGGTGTGACCATTTACAAAAATCTCATTTCCAAAAAAACTCAAATTAAAATTCAAAAAAATTAAATTAAAATTCAAAAAAATTAAATTAAATTTCAAAATAATCCTTGTAAAAAAACGTCATTATTTTTTTTTTGCTTTTTTTTTTAATCAGTTGAAATTACAAATAGAGTATCTTAAATTTTAGTTGGCCTTTTTTGATTTTGGTATTTTTCGAATTACAGTTGAAATAGGTGTGGTAAATATAATTTTTTTGACTTTTTCGTTTTCCTAATCGCATTTTCGATTTCTTACAAATTATTACATTCAAAATTTCATTGTAAATTATATATATTTTTTGTATTAAGGAATATAAAGAAATATAAAAAGCTATAAGTAATTTGTATATCGCCAATTTATGTGAAATTTTATTCATAAAATCAGCCTTTACAACCATTACAACTTTTTTGATCAAGTTAATTTTTAACACATATCGATAATTACTGCTTCAAGAGTCTCATATGTACTTTATTTAAAAATTAAAATTTTTAATTTAAATAACTTCAATGCAGTAGGAATAAATAACTAACATGAAATGAGACATTGCAAAACTTTGCAATAATCACTAAAGTTATTGTTTCTTCATAAACTAATAAGTTCTGAGATTAGTGTATGTACTATTTCAAATTTTCTAAGGCAAATCTCAACCACTTAAATCAGAGCTTCTCAACGATTCAAGAGGGCTCCCTACAACCACAACCCGCAAACAAATTATCGTAAATTATTTTTTAATTTGACTAATAAAATAAAATTTCGTTTAGATTGTACTTTTGCTTTAAAATGCAGTTTTCTGCAAAATTTTGTTGTATTTGCATTTATCTTAACATTTACATTGGAATTACATTTTTCTACAAAAGCTCTTCGAATTGATTTTTTTTTTTTGGAAAATTTCTTCAAATTTGGTTTATCTTTAAAATTATTTCAAATTTGTACTTTTCTAAAAAAAAATATTGAAATCAAATTTGTCTACATAATTTCGTTGAAATTGTTTTTTTTTGAAAATTTTGTCGAAATTTTTCTAAAAACCCGTAGAATTGCATTTCTCTTGAAAATATTGCTAAATTATATTTCTATACAAAATTTCGTTTAAAGGACGATGACTACTGTGTAGTGACCACTGCACGGATTAAAGTCACTTGACTTTATTAAAAGTAGATTAAGGAAATTTTCGGAGACATTTTAATGAAAACTGCTACTTCGAATAAATTTTAAAGAAAATGCAACTTCAACGAAATTTGTAGAAAAATTGAATTTTTAAATATATTTATTTTTTTTTTCTAGAAATATATATATTTCTAGAAAAAAAAAATTTTCAATAAAAAAACAATTTCGACGTTTTCAAATAATTTTTTTTTTAAAATAATTATTTTGACGAAATTTTTTTAAAAAAAATTATTTTGACATTTCTTTAAAAAAAATTATTTTGACAAAATTTTTTAAAAAAAAATTATTTTGAAAAAATTTTCTTTGAAAATAGATTTCTATTAGATTTTGCTGACATTTTCAATAAAATGCAACTTCCACTAAATTTACTAAAAATATGCAATTTTTAATTTTTCTAAAAAATTTCGTTGAAATTTCTTTTTTTAAATTTCTTCAAAATTTAATTTTTCTTTAAAATTGCATACAAATTTTAATTCTATTGAAAATTTCATAGAAATTGCAATATTATAGAAATTTGCATTGGAAAATTGACGAAATTGTATTTTTCTAGAAATCTTCCCTAAATTAATATTTTTTTTGCAAAATTGAATTCTGACATATGTATAGATATTCCTAAAAAACGAAATTTTCAATAAAAATATATTTTCGGCAAAATGTTAAAAAAAAAAACAATTTTGAGGAAAATTTAAAAAAAATGTTTACGAAAATTTCTTAAAAATATAATTTTTGACAAAATTTTCGATAAAAACTAGATTTTGATGAAATTTACAATAAAATGCAACATAAACTAAATTTACAATAAATATGCAATTTTTATGAAATTTGCAAGAAAATATTAGTTTAGGGGAGATTTCTAGAAAAATACAATTTCGTCAATTTTGAAGAACATAATTAAAAGTGCAATTTTCTATAAAATTGCCATTTCTGTGAAATGTTCTATATAATTGCGATTTATGCGATATGTTTTTAGAAAAAAGAACTTTTCATTAAAACATATTTTTGACAAAATTTTCAAAAAAAAAATAAATTCTATTCAAAATTTCTATGATATTTTATAGTAAATTTATCAAATTGTCAGATTTCTAAAAAAATGTAATTTCGTTAAATTTGAAGGATATAATTTAAAGTGCAATTGGATGCAATTTTCTATAAAATTGCAATTTCTCTGAAATGTTCAATAGAATTGAGATTTCTATGAAATTTTCAATAGGATTCCAATTTCTATGAAATCTTGGTAAAATTATTAACAAATCGAACAACGAAAATTTGTAGAAAAAATTGAATTTTGGCATGTTTCTAGAAAAAAATGAAATTTTCAATAAAAATGTATTTTTGACAAAATTTTCAACAAAAAAAAAACAAATTTTGACAAAGAATTTAAGAAATTAGATTTTTCTGAAATTTTTATTGTATTTGCATTTTCCACAAAATTAACAATAAATATGCAATGTTGATGAAATTTGCAAGAAAATATGAATTTAGGGAAATTTCCAGAAAAATACAATTTCGTCAATTTTGAAGGACATAATTAAAAGTGCAATTGGATGCAATTTTCTATAAAATTTCAATTTCTGTGAAATGTTCCATACAATTACGATTTCTATTAAATTTTAAAAAAATCGAAATTTTGTAGGAAAATGTAATTTTAGGATATGTTTTGAGAAAAAAAACTTTTCAATAAAAACAAAATTTTCAAAAAAAAAAATTCTTAAATTGCAATTTCTACGAAATTTTGAATAGTATTGTAAATTCCTTCAAATTTTACGAAATTTAAAAAAAAAATGTAGTAAAATTAATCATTATATTAATCCGATAACTAAGCAAGATATCGATAAAATTACCGTTAATTTTTCTTCTTATTTTGAGATTTTCTATCCAAATATGTCATCAGATAGAGGATCCCCGGAAATCTCATTCCTCCGTAATTTCTCTGAGGATATATTTTAAAAATTTCGTATAACTCTGTTAAAAATGAAAAAAAATTATGCGTACTTTTGATAATGGAATTGCTATTACTTAAATGGATTAAATATACCTATCTAAAATACAAAATTCAGCAAAAAACTTCAATGGCACAAATGATGTCGAAATTGGCCCGTAATGTCGAAACCACCAATGTCGAGTGTCAAAAATAATTTTTTCTTAAATTTTTTTTTTGAAAATTTCCTCAAAATTCATTGAAATTGCAATTGTATTCAAAAATTCATAAGAAATTTCACTTTTAATTTTGTCCTTCAAAATTGACGAAATTTTTTCCTAAATTAATATTTTCTTGTACATTTCATAAAAATTGCATATATACATATTGCAAATTTAGTGGAAGTTGCATTTTACTGAAAAAATCAGCAGTCTAATTTTTATAGAAAATGTTGTCAACATTTTTATTTTCAAGAAATTTTGTAAAAATATGTCTTTAAAATTGTTGTCCAATTTTTTTTTATGAAAATTTGTTTTTTTTAAATATGTATTGATATGCCAAAATTAAAATTTTCACAAATATCGTTTTTTTTAGAAATATTTTCACAAAATTTCGTTGAATTTGATTTTTATTTCTTCAAAATTTCAATTCTATTGAAAATTTCATAGAAATTGCAATTCTATTGAAAATTTCATAGAAATGAAATTCTATTGAAAATTTCAAAGAAATTGCAATTCTATTGAAAATTTCATAGAATTTCAATTTTATAGAAAATTTCATTCCATTATGTCCTTCAAATTCTTGCGAAATTGTATTTTTTGACAAAACTACATTTGTTTTATTGGCTCGCGAAGCGAACCCTAACAAAAAACAAAAATGTACTAGTTGCGAGTTTCAGTGTGTCTACTTAGTTCGGTGGAAATGGTTTTGGTTGGTAGTTCTTATTAACAATAAGTTACTGCTTCCGTAAACATTTCAGGCTGATTTATGTTAAAGACAAATCTCTCACTTACTTTCAAGACTGTCCTAACTCAAAATTGAAAATTGTCGAGATGTATAACTTTTAGTCCGTATAAAAAGATAAGCAAGATGAAATAGAAAGTTTAAAAAAGGTGAAATAATCCGAAATATGATTGTTAACCTATAAACTAAATTTCATTGAGATTAATTTATGGATATTTACAAAATTCCCATTTCTGTAAGACAACCACAAAAAATTTAATATAAATTTTGAGTTAAGACACTCTTGAAGTGAGTGAGTGATATGTACATACAATAGTGCTTTGAATTCTGACGATGATAGAGTGGTGTCTATCGAAACTGCACAGTCAATTCTACCCAGCAATTTTTGAAACTCGCTACCAGTTTTGTATTTGTTTCTATTACATTTTTATTTAAATTTTTCGATGAAATTTTGCAAGAAAATATTTATTTAGGGTATACGAGTATATCTAGAAAAATACAATTTCGTAAAATTTTCGCAGAAAAATACAATTTTCTTCAATGCAATTTTCTATAAAATTTCAATTTCTGTGAAATGTACAATAGAATTGAGATTTCTATGAAATTTTCAATAGGATTCCAATTTCTATGAAATCTTGGTGAAATTGTCAAAATAAAAGAAAATTTGTAGAAAAATTAAATTTTGGCCTATGTTTCCAGAAAAAAACAGAAATTTTCAATAAAAATATATTTATCACAAAATTTTCAAAAAAAAAATATTTTTGACAAAATTTAAAATAAAGCAATTTTTAAAAATACATATGCAATTTTGATGAATGTTGCAAAAAATATTAATTTAGGGAAAATTTCTAGAAAAAATGAATTTGCATGCAATAGAATTGCAATTTCTATGAAATTTTCAATAGAATTACAATTTCTATGAAATTTTCAATAGAATTACAATTTCTATGAAATTTTCAATAGAATTACAATTTCTATGAAATTTTCAATAGAATTACAATTTCTATGAAATGAAAATTAAAAAAAAAAATTAATTTGGCATATATTTCTAAAAAACTGAATTTTCAATTTTGAAGGACTGATGAATGCAATGCAATATTCTATAAAATTGCAATTTCTATGAATTGATTTCTATGAAATTTTCGAATGAATTGCAATTTCTATGAAAATTTGAAGAAATTTCTACGAAATTTTTTAGAAAAATTGAATTTTGACATTTTACTAGAAAAAAGAAATTTTCAATAAAAGAAATTTTTTTGACAAAATTTTCAAAAAAAATAAATGTTGACAAAAAATTTTAAAAAATAATTTATTTACGAAAAATTTTAAAAAATGATTTTTTTTAAAGTTTTTTGTTGAATTTGCATTTTGCACTAAATTTACAATAAATATGCAATTTTGGTGAAATTTGCAAGAAAATATGAATTTAGGGAAGATTTCTAGAAATGTACAATTTTGTTAATTTTCAAGAACGTAATTAAAAGTGAAATTGGGCGGAATTTTTATAAAATTGTAATTTCAGTGAAATTTTCAATAGAACTGGTATTTCTAGGAAATTTTTAATAGAATTGCAATTTCTATGAAATTTTCAAAAAAAAAATCGAAAAACGAAAATTTTTAGAAAAATTTAATTTTGAAATGTTTCTAGAAAAAAGAAATTTTCAATAAAAAAATATTTTTGACAAAATTTTCAAAAAAATAAATGTTGACAAAAGTTGTAAAAAATAAATTTTTTACGAAAAATTAAAAAAAAAAAAGGAATTTTCCAATAATTTTTATTGAATTTGTATTTTCCACTAAATTTACAATATACAGTAGAATCTCGAAAAAGTTAACCAACATGTTCCTAGGGTAATTAACTTTTTCGAAATATTAACTTTTCTAAGAGGTTTTCAAAAAAGAAAAAAAATACTATTATAAACATAGATTTTATAAAAATAACACGTTAAATTTATTTCAATGACTTAGGTTTTATCAATTTTACAAAAAGGAAACTTAGATTTATTTTGTACCGGCTGGTTTAAAATTCTCAGTCACTCTTGACCATTTTCTGGAGCAGAAACTTCATATGTACTAATTTGTGCGGAGTGGTTTAAAGAAGCAGTCGAGGCTTGTTTGTTTTTTTCTTTTGTGTAATAGCTCTTGAGCATTTTTGTGCGAATATTGACAAGGTCTGCCACTTGATTTGCATCGTCATTGTCTTCAAACCATTTTATCAAGTTATTGATGCTTTCAATTGCTTTCGAGAAGCTCACTTTTGCTTGTTGAATATCTTGCTCGATAATTAGTTCATCGTTTTCATTATCGGACACTTCGAAATCATCGTTATCTTCCGTAATTTGATCCTTGTTCCAATTTTCAATGTCATCAATACTGATGTCAACATTATCACCCACTTTCGACATCAACAATTGAACTTCTCGAAGTGTATCGTCGTAAGCATTACTTGGATTAATCCATTCTGACAACGGAATGTCATCTTCACTATTGTATTGATCATCATCCCACTTTTTTATCTTATTCCACGTATACGCTCAGAAAAGTTAACTGAAAAATTAACTTTTTAGAGCTGAACGTGTACGCTGAAAATCGGTTAACTTAACCGAGTGATTAACTTTTTCGCGACTTAACTTTTTCGAGATTCTACTGTATATGCAATTTTGATGAAATTTGCAAGAAAATATGAATTTAGGGAAATTTTGTAGAAATGTACAATTTTGTTAATTTTCAAGGACATAATTAAATGTGAAATAGGGGGAATTTTTTATAAAATTGTAATTTCTGTGAAATTTTCAATAGAATTGCGATTTCTAGGAAATTTTTAATAGAATTGCAATTTCTATGAAATTTTCCAAAAAAAAAACAAAATTTTTAGAAAAATTTTGACATGTTTCTAGAAAAAAGAAAATTAAAAAAAATATATTTTGACTAAATGAAAATAAAAAATGTTGACAACAAATTTGAAAATGCATTTTTTACGAAAAATTTAAAAAATGAAATTTTTTATTGAATTTTCATTTTCCACTTAATTTACAATAAATATACAATTTTAATGAAATTTGCAAGAAAATATGAATTTAGGAAAGATTTCTAGAAATGTAAAATTTTGTTAATTTTCCAGGACATAATTAAAAGTGAAATTTGGTGAAATTTTCTATAAAATTTTAATTTCTGTGAAAAAATTTAACAGAATTGCGATTTGTAATAGAATTGTAATTTCTATAAAATTTGCATTTTCCACTTAATTTACAATAAATATACAATTTTAATGAAATTTGCAAGAAAATATGAATTTAGGGAAGATTTCTAGAAATGTACAATTTTGTTAATTTTCAAGGTCATAATTAAAAGTGATTGGGTGAAATTTTTTATAAAATTATAATTTCTGTGAAATTTTCAATAGAGCTGCTATTTCTAGGAAATTTGTAATAGAATTGCAAGATCTATAAAATTTTCAAAAAAAAAAACGAAAATTAAAAAAAAAAATGAATTTGACATATATACCCAAAAAAAGAAATTTTCCAAAAAAAAAAAGTTTGACAAAAAATTTAAAAAATACATGTTTACGAAATTTTTTAAAAATAATATAAATATGCTATTTTGAAGAAATTTGTAATAAAATGCAACTTCAACTAAATTTAAAAAAAATCGGAAAACGAAAGTTTTTAGAAAAAATGAATTTTGACATAGTTTCTAGAAAAAACAATAACAAATATTTTTGACAAAATTAAAAAAAATTGAAAAAAATTTTAAAAAAGTCATCTTTTACGAAATTTTTAAAAAATATATAAATAAACTATTTTTGAAATTTTTAATAAAATGAAACTTCCACTAAATTTTTAATAAAATTCCACTTCCACTAAAATAATAAGAAATATGGAATTTTGATGAAATTTGCAAGAAAATGTGAATTAATGGAAGATTTCTAGAAATTTACAATTTTTTTAATTTTCAAGGACACAATTAAAAGTGAAATTGTGTGGAATTTTTTATAAAATTTTAATTTCTGTGAAATTTTCAAAAGAATAGCAATATCTTTGAAATTTTCAAAAAAAAAAAAAATTTAATTTCTGTTAAATTTTCAATAGAATTGCGATTTCTAGGAAATTTTCAATAGAATTGCAATTTCTATGAAATTTTCAAAAAAAAATTGAAAAACGAAAATTTTTTAAGAAAAATGAATTTGACATACATATGTTTCTAGAAAAAAGAAATTTTCAAAAAAAATATTTGACAAAAAATTTAAAAAATACATTTTTACGATTTTTTTTAAAAAATATAGATATGCTATTTTGAAGAAATTTGTAATAAAATGCAACTTCAACTAAATTTAAAAAAATCGAAAAACGAAAGTTTTTAGAAAACATGAATTTTGACATAGTTTCTAGAAAAAAAATCAACAACAAATATTTTTGACAAAATTTAAAAAAAAATATTGACAAAAATTTGGTCATCTTTTACGAAATTTTTAAAAAGTATATAAATAAGCTTTTTTTGAAATTTTTAATAAAATGCAACTTCCACAAAATTTTTAATAAAATTCCACTTCCACTAAATTTACAAAAAATATGCAATTTTGCTGAAATTTGCAAGAAAATATTAATTTAGGGAAGATTTTGAGAAAAGTACAATTTCGTTAATTTTGAAGGACATGATAAAAAGCGCAATTTGATGCAATTTTCTAAAAATATTGCAATATAATTGCAATTTCTATGAAATTTTAAAAAACTCATATTTCGTCGAACTTTTTTAGAGCGGGACTTGTCCCAGCAAAATGTGAGAAAAAGTAAATAGCATATTCTAAGGCCAAATAAAGAAGTTAAATCTATTCTGCAATGGATTTACTTAAACATGAAATTTTTGCTTTGAATTTAAAAAAAATGCTTAAAATTTAAGAACATATTAAAATAAAAATTAAAAAAAAAATATGTCATAAAATAATCCCATATATTGTCTAAACAGTTTAAAAATCAAACTACAAGTAAATTTTAGGCATTTTCAAAAGTCAAAATCCCTCCAAAAAATGCAAATTAAAACATTTGAAATATAACATAGATGAAAAAATGTAATATTTTATTTAATGTACTCACGGCTCCCGTGGATAATCTCCGCGGCTCTCCTGTTGGAAAGGCCTGCTCTAATGTGATTGTTTCTTCTTTAACTAATAATTTCTGCGATTAGTTTATGGAAATTTTAAAATTTTCTAAGCCAGTCTTAATAATAAAAAAACGTTTTGTTATAATCCTTTTAAAGCATATAAACAATATATTTTCTTGGAATAATATATATGAGTATCTATACTTTCAAAGCTAGTAAAAATCGATTAGATACAAATTTACTAGAGTATGTATACACAGACGTACTAGATGGGAATTTCTCCCCGGGTAAAGAAGCTGATGACATTAGGTGGTAAAAAGTGAATGCATCTCCCATCTCCATTTGTATCACAACCATCTTCTCTGTTGTAACTAAGTTTATGCCTTTATTTATTTCCTTACCCTTATTTCATATAAAATAAAACAATCAACCCTTTCCTTCAAAAACAAATTAATTTTCACAAAAAAAAAACATCTTTGTATATTTAGTTTTTTTTTTAATTTCCCTTCATTCTATGAGAACCATTCATTATACTAAATACCAGATATTCATTTCTTTTTTTTATTTATTACAAGCTACCACCACTCAAGAATGTAGTTCATTTAATACAAAAAAAAAAAAATAAAAGCTAAACAAAACCGATATAAATAACACACACAAAAAAACGGAACATTTAACTTAAGCTAAAGAAAATCTACTATATATTAAAATGAAGAAATACTAATAATTTAAAAAAAACATTAACATACATATTTTTTATTTAATTCAATAACAAAAAAACACAACAACAAAAAACAAAAACTTAGTATTACTTTAAATTATAACAAACAACAACAACAAATAAGCAGCAGGTTGGTAAAATTAAACAATTTTTAATAAAAAAAATAATAATTAAAAACAAAAAATAAATTTAAAAACACAAGAATTTAAAGTTCAAAACTAAAAATAATTAATGAAAAACAAAATAATAATTACTTTAAGTTACCATAAATCATATATTGTACACTTTTAAGCCTAATACGATTTTATTCCGGATTCTAGATAATTGTATGCGTATCTATCTAAAATCTGGAATAAATTTGAAATTTTATTATGATTTGAAGTTTTACTACTACCAATTTTGTTTATGTGGATTCATCATTGTTTTATTTTGAGTTTTCAATTCACTTTTTTTTTAAATTATTTTTATCTTAATTTCTATATATATATTATTAATTTTGCTAATTTAACTTTTGATTTTTTCAAAAGTCTAAATGATATTTACTTTATTTATAATCTATAACAAACCAGAAAAACAAGATTATAAATTTAAAATATACTATAAAAATAATTCACGGAAAACGAAACGAATAAAAAACAATAATTAAACAAAAAAAAACATTTTGTATTATTTAACTGAATTATGTATTCATGCAGAGCAAGGCTTTTCAGTAAGCATTATGAATTGTTTAGGCCCCAAATCAAAAATGGTATTTGTCAATCGATCAACTCGTTAAACGAAATCCGTTGATGCAAATTGTCCATAAGATGTTGTAAAACGTGGCAAATATGAATGAAATTGGAACAAAACCGATTTTCACAAAAATTCAATATTTACTTCTCGGGAAAATGCAAATTTCGATAAATCAATGAAGTCTCCACTATCATCCAGCAAAGCCCCGTGAAAATACTCGAGTTTGGATTTTTGCAAATTTTGGAAAGGGTACAAAAAATTGCATAAAAAATCAAAGTTTGGAATTTCTAAAAATGCAATATGGCAATCGATCTTACTCGTCAAAAAAATGTTTGATGCAAAATTTTCCTCAAATTTTGTAAAAATGTGGGAAATATGGAAGAAATTAAAGAAACAAAATCGATTTTCTAAAAATTCAATATTTTCTTAAATATTGATTTCTCGAAGAAAGAAAAAAATGTCTATAGTTCACTGAAGTGTTCACAATCACCTTCGTTTTTTTTTTTGCAAATTTTGGAAATGTTTTAGTTAGTCAAACGAAATCGTATGAGGCAAAATTTTCCTAAAATTTTGTAAAAATGAGGGAAATATGGAAAAAATAACAGGAAAAAAATCGATTTTCTAAAAATGCAATGTTTTCTTAAATGTAGACTTCTCGAAGAAAAAAAATTTCAATTTGTCACTGAAGAGTCCTTCACGTCATCATTCACCAAAGCCTGTACCCTTAGAGTTTTCTATTTTTTTTTGCAAATTTTGGAAATAGGGAAGAAATTAAAAGAACAAAATTGTTTTTTTTTTAAATGCAATATATTCTTAAATATCGATTTCTCGAAGTAAGAACCCATTTTCTATATGCCACTGAAGAGTCCGTAATTATTCACCAAAGCACCATGAAATTCTCAATCCTTCAAATTTTCCATTTTTGAAAATTTTGGAAAGAGGTACACTGTACAAAAAATTTAGATAAAACATCAAAGTTTGTAATTTCGAAAAATGCCTTATGCCAATCGATCATACTCGTCAAACGAAATCATTTAAGGCAAACTTTTCCTCAAATTTTGTAAAAATGTGGGGAATGTGAAAGAATGTAATAATGCAAGAAAGTATGAATTTTCTATAGGTCGCTGATGTGTCCACAATCATTCATTAAAGCCCCGGGAATATTCTCGATCCTTAGAATTTTTTGCAAATTTTGAAAAAATTCAACAAAAAATCAAAGTTTGAAATTTTGAATAATGTCTTAGGCCAATCAATCAAACACGTCAAACGAAATCGTTTGATGCTAAATTTTTCTAAAATTTTGTATAAATGTGGGAAATATGGAAGAAATTAAATGAATAAAATCGATTTTCTAAAATTGCAATATTTTCTTAAATAATGGCTTTTCTATAGGTCGCTGATGTGTCCACAATCATTCTCCAAAGCCCCTTGAATATTCTCGATCCTTCCATTTTTTTTTTAGCAAATTTTGAAAAAAATTCAGCAAAAAATTAAAGTTTGAAATTTCGAATATGTCTTAGGCCAATCGATCATACGCGTCAAACGAAATCGTTTGATGCTAAATTTTTCACAAATTTTGTAAAAATGTGGGAAATGTGGAAGAAATTAAATGAATAAAATCGATTTTCTAAAATTGCAATATTTTCTTAAACAATGGCTTCTCGAAGAAATTACAAATTTTCTATAGGTCACTGATGTGTCCACAATCATTCACCAAAGCCCCGCGAAAATTCTCGATCCTTCGATTTTTTTCGCAAATTTTGGAGAGGTTAAAAAATTGCACAAAAAATCAAAGTTTAGAATTTCGAAAAATGCATTACGCCAATCGATCACCCTCGTCAAACGAAGTCGTTTGAAGCAAAATTTTCCTCAAATTTTGTTAAAATGTGGTAAAGATGAACGAAATAAATGGAACAAAATCGAATCTTCAATCTTCAAAAATTCAATATATTCTTAATATTGTCTTCTAGAAGAACACAAATGTCCTATAGGTAACAGAAGAGTCCGCAATTATACACCAAAATTCTCGAGCCTTCGATTTTTGCTTTTTGCAAATTTTGAAAAGACACAAAATTTCAAAGCTTGGAATTTTTAAAAATGTCTTATCCAATCAATACTCATGCAAAATTTTCTCAGCTTTTTTAAAAATATGGGATATTTGGAAGAAATTTAAGGAACAAAAACGATTTTCAAAAAATGCAATATTTTTTTAAATATTGACTTCTCGAAGAAAGTAAAATTTTTCTAAAGGTAACTGAAGAGTCTACGAGTACAATCATTCAAAGGGCAATATGGAAGAAATCGATTTAGAAAAAATTTAATCTATTCTTAATTATTGACTTCTCTAAGAAAGTAAAAATTATCTCTAGGTCACTGAAGTGTACATAATTTTACACCAAGCACCGTGAATATTCACGACCCTATACATTTTCTTTTTTGGAAATGGGTTACACTGTACTTATATAAAAAATAGCACAAAAAATCAATGTTTAGAATTTTGTAAAATGCCTTAGCCAATCGATCATACTCGTGAAACGAAATCGTTTGATGCAAAATATTCTTCAAATTTTGTAAAAATGTGGGAAATTAAAATAAATTAAAAGAACAAAATCGATTTTCTAAAAATGCAGTATTTTCTTAAATATTGACTTCTCGAGGAAAGTAAAAATTTTCTATAGTACAAAAGAAAGTATAAAATTTTCCATAGGCCACTGAAGTGTTCACAATCATTCCCTGTGAAAGAATTTTCTTCGATTTTTTCGTTTTTGCAAATTTGGAAAGTTTGGAATTTGTCTTATGGCGAATTCTTTTCTGCAAAAAAGTGCAACATTTTCATTGCCCTTTTTCCGAAAACGGCACTTTTGTGATACTTTTTTGAAATTTGGTAATTAAGTTACTCGAATTTAGCACAACTAAAATTTCAAAATTTCAAAAAAGCGATATAATGGTGCAGTTTTTGGAAAAAGGGCAATGCAAGTGTTGCACCTTTTTGCAGAAAAGAATTCGCCATTAATGTTTTATGTCAACCGATCATACGAGTACTCATCGTTTGAAGCAACATTTTCTACAACATTTTGTAAAAATGTGGAAAATATGGAAGAAATTAATGGAACAAAATCGATTTCTTAAAAATTCAATATTTTATTAAATATTGACTTCTCGAAGAAAGTGCAAATCTTCTACATACATATATGTAACGAAGTGTCCACAATCATTCACCAAAGCCCCGTGAAAATTCTCGATTCATCGATTTTATCTTGTTTTACCAATTATGTGTGCGAAATCTATAAAACGTAAAAACTACATATTTCAAAACTACTGAAATTGAGATACGACTTTCTTTCTTAGGAGGGCAGTATACTCGTCAAACGAAGTCGTTTGAAGCAATTTTTTCTTAAAATTTTGTAAACATGTGAGAAATGCGGAAGAAATCGATTTTCTAAAAATGCAATATTTTCTTAAACATTTACTTCTCGAAGAAACTACAAATTTTCTATGGGTCAATGAAGTGTCCACAATCATTCACCAAAGCCCCGTAAAAATTCTCGATTTTTTCTTTTCTACAAAACTATCCAAAAAAATTGCATAAACAAATCATACTTTGTAATTTCGAAAAATACCTTATGTCAATCGATCATACTCATCAAACGAAATGGTTTGATGCTAAATTGTCCTCATACTTTGTAAAAATATGGAAATACGGAAGAAATTATTGAAACAAAATCTGTTTTCTAAAAATGCAATATTTTCTATAAATTTTGACTTCTCGAAGAAAGTAAAAATTTTCTATAGATCACTGAAGTGTCTACAATCATTCAAAAAAGACCCGTGAAAATTCTCGATCCTTCGATTTTTTCTTTTGCTGCATATTTTGGAAAAGGGGTTTTTACACTGTACAAAAAATTGCATAAAAAAATCGAAGTTTTGAATTTCGTAAAAATGCCTTATGTCAATAGATCATACTCGTCAAACGAAACCGTTTGATGCAAAATTTTCTTAAAAATTTTGACTTCTCGACGAAAGAACACATTTTCTATAGGTCATTGGAGTGTCTACAATCATTCAACAAAGCCCGGAAAAATTCTCAATCCTTCGTTTTACACTGCACAAAAAATCAATCTTCGAAAGATGCCTTTTGCTCAGCGATCATACTCGTCAAACGAAATCGTTTGATTCTAAATTTTCCTCAAATATTGTACAAATGTAGGAAATGTGGAAGAAATTAAAGGAACAAATCGATTTTCTAAAAATTCAATATTTTGTTAAATATCGACTTCTCGAAGAAAGAACAAATTTTATAGTTATCTGTCACTAAAGGAGAATTAATCACCAAAGCCCCATGAAAATTCTCAATCCTACGAATTTTCCTTTTTTGCAAATTTTGAAAAGGGGTACACTGTACAAAAGATTGCATAAAAAATCAAAGTTTAGAATTTCGAAAAATGGCTTATGTCATTGGATAATACTCGTCAAACGTTTGACAAAAATTTTCTTCAAATTTTTTAAAAATGTGAAAAAAGTCCGTGAAAATTCTCGATCTTTCGATTTTTTCTTTTTTTGTGCAAATTTTGGAAAGAGGTTACAAAAAAACACTTTATAACAATTAAAGTTTGGAATTTCAAAAAACGTCTTGTGGCAATCGATCATACTTGTCAAACGAAATCGTATGTTGCAACATTCTCCTCAAATTTTGCAAAACTGTGGGAAATATGAAAGAAATGAAAGGAGCAAAATCGAAAATGCAATATTTTCTGAAATACTTACTTTTCCAAGAAAGTTAACATTTTTTATGGGTCACTGAATTGTCCACAATCATTCACCAAAGCCTCGTTAAAATTCTAGTTTCTTCAATTTATTTTTGCTCAAAATCAAAGTTTGGAGTTTCAAAAAATGTCTTATGCCAATCGTTTATAATCATCAACGGAAATCGTTTGATGCAACATTTTCCTCAAATTTGTTAAAAATGTGGGAAATATGAATGCAATTTAGAAATAAAAGCGATTTTCTAAAAATGATTTTTTTTAATATTGGATTTTCGAGGAAATTGCGAATTTTCTATTGGAGTTTCAAAAAATGCCTTATGCCAATCGTTTATAATCATCAAAGCAAATCCTTTGATGCAACATTTTCCTCAAATTTGTTAAAATGTAGGAAATATGAAAGAAGTTAAGAAATAAAAGCGATTTTCTAAAAATGATTTTTTTTAATATTGGATTTTCGAGGAAAGTGCGAATTTTCTATTGGGCACTGAATTATCCACAATCATTCACCAAAGCCCAGTGAAAATTATCTGCCTTTCGATTTTTTCGTGTTTTGCAAATTTTGGAAGGTACAATAAATTGAACAAAAAATCGAAGTTTGCAATTTCAAAAAATGCCTTACCAATCGGTCGTACTCAAACGAAATCGTTTGATGCATCATTTTCTTAAAATTTTGCAAAAAGGTGGGAAATATGGAAGAAATAAAGGAACAAAGGTGATTTTCTAAAAATGCAATTTTTTTACATATTTTTTCTATAGGTCACTGAAGTGTCCCCAACCATTCACCAATCGAAATCGTTTAATGAAAAATGTTCCTTAAATTTTGTAAAAAAAAAGGGGGAAATATGGAAGAAATTAAAGGAACAAAATCGATTTCCTAAAAATTCAATATTTTGTTAAATATTGACTACTCAAAGAAAAAATTTTACAGAATTTTTTTGAAAAAAACCTTTGTATAGCGTGATCCATTTCGAGGTCCCCTACTTTTTTAAAGAAAAAAGCACATAAAATGAAAATTGAATGGGGCATGTTTATTATCATTTGAATGAACATTCTTTGACATTTATTTTTTGAAGATTATGTCTATCAAATGTTGGCCGTGGCTACGTCTCAGATGGTCCATCCGTTGAGTTCAATTTTAGATGACTTATTCGAGCATTTCGACTGGTAACTGGCGAATGACACGAGTGATGGTTTGCTCCAAGGTCTGAATCGAAGCGGGTTTGTCCGCATAAACTTTAGAATTTAAATATCCCCTTAGGAAAAAGTCTAACGGTGTGATATCACATCTTGGTGGCCAATCGACCAGCCCAAAACGTGAAATTATCTGCTCACCGAAGTGTTCTCTCAATAAATCCATTGACTGATGCGATGTGTGGGAAGTGGCGCCCGCCGTCTTGTTGAAACCAAATGTCGCCGACATCACGAGCTTCAACCGATGATTCGTCGGCCTACAAACCACACCAAACCGTTGCTTTTTCTAGATGAAGTGGCAGCTCTTGAATCTCTTCAGGTTGCTCTTCGTCCCAAATGCGGCAATTTTGCTTGGCTACATACACATTTTTGTAATAAAGTTGAACGATTTGTAAACGTTGTTTAGGCGTAAGTCTTTCCATAATGAAATGCCAAACAATACTTAACAAAAATAATATGACAGCATGACACGACTTACACGCGATCTGTCAAAAAAAGGCTATTGAAAAAATTATCTCTACTTGGATCACCCGTTAGAATAAATTGCCCCCTCGATTTTCTTCAAATTTCTACAGAATATTCGTCGCACTCTCACAAATCCAGAACAGTAAAAAAATTTTGTGAGACTCAATATTTGTAAAAGTTATGGACGAAATAGAAAGACTAGTTTGACAATTTTCGTCTGTTTTTGCAAATACTGCACAGTGGTACGAATTCAAAAAGGGGAAAAATTCGATCGTTTCTTAACCAAACAAACGATTGCGACCAAACTTGGCATGGAAGATAAAGAGGTGTTAGAGAAGTTAAGTTTTATATTTGGGCGCCTATGTCAGACAGGGCGGAGCTAGGGTTCTATAATTCGACTTTCGACTAATCGATTAGTCGACTTTTTGTTTCTGAAAAAGTCTAAAAGTCGACTTTTCCATGTCGACTTTTTCATATTACCAAATTTATATTACATTTGGCTAAAATTAATAAAAACGCGGATTAGAACAAAAATCTTCATTTACATAGTTGTATCAACACCAATATGGGACCAGTTTAACAGTTAAAAATAAGCGAGATAATAGGAATACACAGTAATCGCAGCTGCCATAATTATATATATTCTTTTTTTATAGTCATAAATAGTTTGGCATCATAATTATTAAAAAATTGACGGATTCAAACAAAAAATCCGAGAATATTAATAGGATATTAATTGGATTAGGGGTTACTTTCGGCTTATCGCCACACAAATTCGGAGCCAAATCTCTCCAAACGGTTTAAATAAGCTTATGTTTTAAGGCAATTGATTTGGACATGTTCCGTAAATAAGTATGACATATTAAATGCAGTTGGACTTGAGAAAGCAATTTTTTAGTATTTTGGTTTTTTCCGTTAATGTTTTTTTAGACTTTTATGGAACGACATCTGCGAATTTCTGATCACCTGATCATTATCAGTTTTTTTTTATCTTTTCCTGTGTTTTAATACAAATTAATGAAGAAAACTAGAAATATTAGCATTTTCATTAAAAAAGTCTTAAAGTCGACTTTTTTATACTAAAAAGTCGAATAGGCGGAGCTAGGAGCCTCAAAGTTGGCCACATCGGGTGAAGAAAATGTTTAAGCGCGTGTAACTCGTGTTTCTCTTCCGATTTATAAAATGTCTAACTGAGGTCTACAAAAAAACTTTTTACACCTAAGAATTATCTCGTATAGTTACCGAGATATCTGCAATTGAAAATTGAATTTTTCATATTTTCCCTTAAAACATTTTGTAAACTTTGCAAAAACCGGTTCAGCCGTTCAAGAGCAATTAAAAATTTCGTTAAACACAAAAACACATTTTTTAATTTTTAAAAAAAAAATGATAGCGAGATCTTATTTTACCTATTTGTAACTGCTTATAAACATTTTAGCCAAAAATAAACTACATAGGTCGATATTAAATATTCTGACCCACATATAGATATTTTTATACCCTACACCACACTGTGGTACATGGTATTATAAGTTTGTTTCACGGCAGATGTTTGTAACACCTGAAAATAACACAGCTAGACCCACCTTAAAGTATACCGATCGACTCAGAATCACTAGCTGAGTCGATTTAACGATGTCTGTCCGTCCGTTCGTCCGTCTGTCCATGTAAATTTGTTCGTCGACTACAGGTCGCAATTTCACTCCGATCGTTCTGAAATTTTGCAGTTTAGAGTATTTCGCGGCTGTTAAGATCGCTATTGAATTTGGTTGAAATCGGTTCAGATTTAGATATAGCTCCCATATATATGTTTCGTCCGATATGGCCATTTAGTCCTATAAAAGCTGTATTTTACATCCAATCGTTTTGAAATTTAGAATGGTAGAGTTTCTTGATCCATGAACCAACACTGCCGAATTTGAAGAAAATCGGTTAAGATTTAGCTATAGCTCCCATATATATGTTTCGTCCGATTTGGACCTTTAGTCCTATAAAAGCTGTATTTTACATCCAATCGTTTTGAAATTTAGAATGGTAGAGTTTCTTGATCCATGAACCAACACTACCGAATTTGAAGAAAATCGGTTAAGATTTAGCTATAGCTCCCATATATATGTTTCGTCCGATTTGGCTCTTTAGTTCTATAGAAGCTATATTTTACATCCAATCGTTTTGAAATTTAGAATGGTAGAGTTTCTTGATTCATGAACCAACATTGCCGAATTTGAAGAAAATCGGTAAAGATTTAGCTATATCTCCCATATATATGTTTCATCCGATTTGGCTCTTTAGATCCAATCGTTTTTATACCCTACACCACACTGTGGTACAGGGTATTATTTAAGTATAAAATGTCCCAAAAGTAAATTTATGTAAACAATTTATACATGAATTACAAAATTTATATATCAGATTTATTCAATATTACGAGAGTTATTCAATATTATATAGTCGGCACCGCCCGACTTTAGCCTTTCCTTACTGGTTTCTTCGTAATTTGGTGAAGATTTTCAAATATTATAATGTAACATCTGAACCAAAGTGGTCTCCACTCCAAAATGTACACCATCGGAAGAGTACATACACGCTGAAAAAAATCGCTTCTGTAGTATATTGTCCCAAACATATTCGGCTTGAAACATATATATGTTTAGGTTACACTCTAAACATATAATATTTGGTACACACAAAAGTTGTGTATTTGGGAAGATATTGTTCTAAACAAATATTTGTTAAGATCCCAATGTGACTGTTATTTTGAAACAAATATTTATTTGCATTTAAGTATTCATAAAATACATTAATTGTGTCTAATTTTTCAGTAATTCAAAGTTAAATTTTTAGAAATTTTTAATGTTCGTAAAAATAATAAATAATAATTGAAATCGTATAATAAAGTACTTAGATGATTGACAACTAATGATGGCTTGGAATACTCAGAAATTTGAAATGATTGATTTAAAACAGAAGTTAATGCTACATATGGTATCATAACTGGGAGGTACATTTCGAAACCAAGGACAAATTAAAACTGAAATTCGAAAAAGTCAGCATAAGTTTTGGAAATCTTTTTTAAATAAAATATATTTGGAAAATATCCTAAATAATAATTTTAATTGTATTTAAACACATATTTTATTTGAGAAATTTAGTTTGCAAACACAATTTGTTGTAATATATTAATATATGCGTTCCAAATATATTTTATTGATTTTCAAATAAAATTTATTTGCTAAGAAATATATAATATTTAAAAATTTGTGTTCCAAATATATTTTCTTTCGGTTCAAACATATCAAAAAAGGCAATTTGGCCCGTGTATGGACCATTTTTTATAAAAAAAATTAAGCATACAAATTAGATCGATGCTTAGATCTATTTCCGCGAAAAGTGACCGAAATACACCGTTTAAGATAAAATTAGTATTTTTATGAAAAGTACGTGCAAAAGGCTTTAAGAAATGATATTTTCTCTTTTCAATTTCTTATGCTTTGTAGCATTAAAATTATCTTTAAAAATCATTACAGAGGAAAAATCCATTTTTCTGAACTTTGACCTCGCCCCTTGCCAACAAATTTTATTTCATTTTTTAATATTGTGGATGATTACTCCCACATACTAGGGCAACATTTACTGAGAATTTGAGAAAGATCTAATTTTTGACCTGTGACACTTGGAAAAGAACTACCCAAATATGGAACAAAATCGATTTTCTAAAAATGCAATATGTACACACAGAATACAGTTTGGTTGCCTCAACCGAATTATTTGCCAACCGAATTTGGTAGTTCTGTCTACTATCATGCTTGATTCCATCAGGACAACCAATATTTTGGTTGTGGTATACTTCTGCTTCCATGTTGACAACAATCATATTTGGTTGCGCCAACTACGAAAATGGTGGCTTAAGTTAGCTGTTGTAGTTGCCACAACCAACTGTTTTAAAAAATTGGTTGTTCTGACAATTTGTCGGTCATATACTACCGACAATTAATTAAAAACAGTTTTCATTAATTTTTATTTTATTTATTGAACAAAAAACAAAACAATTCATAACAAAATTAAAAATCCCATATTATAAATTCATCACTATTATGAGATGTGGAAATAAAGGGTGTCCCAAGAAGAGCGCAATTTTTAAATCTCGCAACATTCGAAGTGTCATTGTTTGACATTTGAATAATTGTTATTGTTTGTTAGTAGAAGGTACGAGGTTAGTAAAAATGGAGCGCTACACGAATGAACAACGCATTCTCATTGTGAAATTGTTTTACCAACATGGTGAAAGTTTTGCGGCTACAGTTCGCAAATTGCGATCAATTTGGGGTCACAATAATGCTCCAAAAGAGTCAACTGTAAAGAGATTAATGGATAAATTTGCCGAAACTGGGTCTGTTAGTGATGTAAAGACAACAACGCGCCATCGACCAGGTCGATCGACCGAAATGTCGCAGCTGTACGTGATGATGTCGCTCAAACTCCATCCACCTCAATTCGACACTGAGCTCAGCAAATTGGTGTCTCCAAATCCACTTTGCAGCGAATTTTGACGAAAGATTTGCATCTTCATGCATACAAAGTTCAATTGACTCAGGAACTGAAGCCAACTGACCATGGACAGCGAAGGGAGTTCGTTAATTGGGTATTGGAGAGACAACATGACAACATTTCGCGTTTTGGAGATCAGAATTGGCCGCCTAGATCGTGCGATTTAACACCATTAGATTTTTTTCTTTGGGGTTTTTTGAAGTCGATGGTTTACGCGAATAAGCCGACGACGACTCAAGCCTTAAAAGACGAAATTGGACGCTGCATTAATGAAATACCGCAGCATTCATGCAAAACGGTCATTGAAAATTTCATTAAAAGATCGCGTGCATGCCAGCAAAGCCGCGGCGGCCATCTGCACGATATATTGTTCCATACATAACCTCATTCTGTCTACTTTACGATATAATAAAGTTTCACGATTTTTTCTTAAATATCTGTGTTTTATTTAAAATTAAAAATTTGCGCTCTTCTTGGGACACCCTTTATTTGAAACACATTTTAGTACACGAAATAAAAACAAAACTTTTATGCAAATATCGCTTAACCCTGTACTTTCAATTTCATGATTGTTACTTTTATTTTTTATTTATGTTAAACATTTTGCACAACATATTCTGCATTCCACACATTATTATCCACCCGAGATTATTTTTGATTACCTATACCGTTCTTGAACAAAATGTTGAAGATTTTTTCATGTCGAGTAATTTTATTTTTTGTTTGTCATGTATCAGCAAAAGAACAGCAACCAATATTTCGGTTGTATTTCCCAAAATACATTTAGTTATTCTAAATTTGGGAAATGATTGGGATAACCAATAAACGATTATTTATTCATATTTTTTCTGTTGTAGTAACCAATTATTCGTTGCAATAATAATCTTTGGTCTATACAATTTCTGTTGTCAAGAATAAAACATTGGTTGTCACAACCAAAAATCGATCATATGGTAGTATAATGAAAATTTAAAATTGGTTACCACAACTAACCGAGTGTCAATGAAAACACAATCTTAATTCGATTGATACAACCATCGGTTTAGTTGCAAGCATTTTCATTTGATCGTATCCATGTTATTATTGTTCCTTCAACTAATTATATATAAATACAACCGACAGATGGTGTAGGCAATATACTTTTTGTTGCTAGTACTATTTTTTTTATTGTTACAATCGAATTCCAACCAATTATTTTCCTGGGTGTAGTTTCTTAAATAATCACCCTTATTCCAGTTGGCGTCGTCGACGTCGTCACATAATTTTCGTCATATCTATGAAGTTCTAGCTTTGTCATCATTACGCCAAAATGAATGTTTTTGGAATCCATGAACTAACAAAAACCCATTTTATAACTTAAAAATATTTAAAAAAAATTCTAAATGTATGAAGTCGTCAATCTAAACAGTGTCGACTTAGAATCGACGTCGACGACGCCAACTGGAATAAGGACGAATGACTTCTCGAAGAAAGTACAAAGACATTTTTTATGGGACACTAATGTGTCTACAATCATTCACCAAAGCCTCGTGAAAGTTCTGGATTCTTCGATTTTCCTTTTTTTCAAATTTTGGAAAGTTACAACAAATTGCATAAATTTCAAAGTCTGGAATTTTCTTAAATTGCTTATGCCAATCGATCTAACTCGTCAAACGAAGTCGTTTGATGCAAAAATTTCCTTAAATTTTGTAAAAAGTCTAACAAGTAAAAAAATTCAGTCGGGTAAACCGACTTATGGATCCCCTCACCTTGATTCCCAAAAAATATTCGTGAATTTATTTTTTTTGCATTAATTAAAATATCATCAATTTTAATTGCATTTAATAACTTTAAAGTATGTACTGGTATTAAAGTTAAAAGCTGTTTACATTTGGTACAAAATGGTCCATTTATTTGGGAGGTACCAAAAGGGACGTGCCAATAACGGTCACTTTTCTCTGGACTCTAGATACTATAAAAACATTACACCGTACAAAATTTCACGTATTTATATTCACTGGTGTTAAATTAAAATCTGTTAACTTTCGGTACAAAATGGCCCATTTGTGTGGGAGGTACCAAAAGGGGCTTCCCAATAACGCTCACTTTTCAGTGGACTCTAGGTACTATAAAAGCATTACACTGTACAAAATTTCAAGTATTTATATACACTGGTATAAGAGTAATAAACTGTTAACTGTGTAAAATGGTCCATTTGCATGGTTGGTACCAAAAGGGGCGTGCCAATAACGGCTACTTTTCTCTAGAATCTACGAAATTTTAAGTATATGTATACACTGGTATTAAAGTTAAAAGCTGTTAACTTTTGGTACAAAAAGGTCCATTTGTGTGGGAGGTACCAAAAGGGAGTGGCCACCAGAGTATGAAGCCGCCGATCCGAGCCGCCGATTTTAGCCGCCGCCGACCTTTTTTGACCAGCCGAAGCCGCCGCCGATCTTTGCGGCTAAAATCGGCTGAAACACAGACGCCGTTCCATAAAAAATTTAGATTATGAGTAGATACAATTTAAATATTTGATAAGCAAATAGCTATATAGCAGATATATCGTCTCCTTAATAGAAGTATAATGTGTACGCATATACACTATTATTGTTTATGGCATTCTAAGAATGTACGCAATTGGTTCTATATCTGGTGAAATTCTACTTCCACAAATTGGGTTATTGGGTGTTTGAAATTGTTCGTTAATAAATAATAATATCGAGTTTCCATTTCACAAAAACTTCAAATATGATTTTCTCGAAACGACAAATAAACAATGACAATTAAATACTATAGACGTCGCATGTTTAGCCAGACAAAGCGCCATCTTCATTATGAAGACATACTAAATGAATTGTCAAACTCCATGCGACGTCTATAGTATTCAATTGTCATTGAAATAAACCATACACTATTAATTTATTGGGTGGACGATATGGAAGTGAGTGATTTTCGTTTTGATTTGTTTATTGTCACAAGCGGGAGCTTAACATGACTTATAAATCATAATATTGATAGTAATAGATATATAATTATAAAAATTCTTTTTTAAAAGAAATAATAAGATTTTTTATTTATTATTAGATAAAAATATTTTCGGAAAAAATCAATGGAGTATTAAAGAATAGTATAACATATAAATTAATACCTTCATTCTAAAGAATCAATCAAGTTAAGCTCAAAACAGTAGAGTTCATTCTATTAAACCACAAGGTAATTCCACACAAATTTGAAATTTCACTAAAACGTCGATTCGCCTCCAGACAATGAAGCCGAGCGCGGCGCATTGAAAAATACCGATCGGCGGCGGCGGCTGATCAGCTTAGCCGATCAAATTTCAACAATCGGCTGAGCCGACAAAGTTGCAACAAACGATGGCGCACGAATGTCAATCTCAGGCAAAAATGGCGCTTTAAGATATTTACAATTAGATGACAAAACCTAAAATTAACCTAAAAATTAAAGAAAAGTTAAGGAAGTTTTGATTTAATGTCGAAAATCAGTTCAATAAATGTCTACTTATTAGTCTTTGTTGTGAAAGAGAATTTATTGTGAATGACATACCGCCTGTTGTTTTCTCTCTAGAACGACGTAGACTTTGTAAAAATTGGTTCGGCCGCTCAAGAGCTATTGTATTTTCCGTAAAAACCAAAACACGCATTTCTTTAAATAAATGATAGCGAGAGTATTTTAGAAACTTTTTATAAATTTTTATGCAAAAATGAACTTTATTAAAGTTTCTGACCCTATTGTATTACTTAGTAGTCACTTTGTTAATTTTCATGGTTGTATAAAATAAATCGATTTAACTCACTAAATAATGTTCGGCGGCTGAGTTTCAGCCGATGTGAGCCGCTGAAATCGGCGGCGGCGCCGGCTGGAAATAAATGGCCGGCTGTGGCGCGCCGCCGATTTGCGCCGCGTCGGCTTCATACCCTGTTCGCCTCTCCTGGAAACAACCTGTTTCGACCTAAGCTATGTATAGACGAATGGCGGAAAAATGGCGCCATTGTCAGGAAAACATTTTATTGGCCACTGCCTATAAAATATTTGTAATGGCAATCCTGCATATAAATATTTACAAAATATATTTTAAATATATGAAATTGTAAGGGTTTCTTGCAATTGTCTTCACCTTTGCCTAACAATTTGTCATTGTCCGTACATTTGCGGCACTTTAACGGGGTTGATAAAGTTGTCCGATCTGACAATCGTCTATACATAGCTTTAGCATACTTTGAAAATAGAGTATATCATAGAGCCGCCTAGCGGCATGGTATCGATGATTTTTTCACGTCACAATATCTTGCAATTAACTTAAAAACATCTATTATTTACGAATAAATACCAGAGCTTAACTTTTCAACTATTATTTTAAATGTTAAAATGTCTATCATAGAGCCGCCGTATGTCAATTTTATGTCGGCTTAGCCGCCTAGCCGCCGCCGCCGATTTATAATTTTCAACAGCAGCCGCCGCCGCCACCAATTTTGGCTCGGCTTCATTCTCTGGTGGCCACTTCGCCCATTTTTCTTGAGGTGTTAGCGACTAACAAACTTATACTATATGTGATATTTCATTAGGTTCCAGTAAGTAGTATAGAAGGTATTAAAGAATTAATATTTCACTAAAAGTTAACCCTTTGTGGGGGAGGTACTAGAAGGAGTGGACCAATATGGCCCATCTTCGAACTTAGCCGGAGATAGAGCAAAATATTACCGCATACCAAATTTGAAGTCAATCGGTTACTCCTTTCGAGAGTTATCGTGCGCACCAGCCAGCAGACAGACGGACGGACATTGCTCAAACGACTTAAAATGACCCAAAACGGATTTCCTTAGGGTCTTAGGTCACTCCTTCGATGTGTTACACTTTTGGCTCGTACCAAATGATATATACCCTCCTCACTAAGGTGAGGGGATAAAAATGCAATAGTATCTTAAATATTGACTTCTCGAAGAAAGTAAACATTTTCTATAGGACACTGAAGTGTCCTACATTCACCAAAGCCCCTTTCTCGATCCTTCGATTCTTTCTATTTTGCAAATTTTGGAAATGTAAAAAAAATTGGATAAAAATCAAAGTATGGAATTTCGAAATGTACCTTATGAAAGTAAAAATTGTCTATAGATCACTGAGGTACCCACAATCATTCACCAAAGTCCCTTGAAAATCCTCGATCCTTCCTTTTTTATGTAAATTTGGAAACATAGATAACTATAGAAACAAAATCAATTTTCTGAAATTGCAAAATTTTCTTAAATTTTGACTTCTCGAAAAAAGTACAATATTTCTATAGATCACTGAAGTGTCTACAATCATTCATTAAAGCCTCGTGAGAATTCTCGATTTTTTTCTTTTTTATGCAAATTTTTTTGTACAGCGTAATGCCACATAAAATCAAAGTTTGGAATTTCGAAAAATGTCGTATGCCAATCGATCATACTCGTCAAACAAAAATGCTACATTTCCCGCAAATTTTGCAAAAATGTAAAAATATGCCAATCGATCATACTCGTCAAACAAAAATGCTACATTTTCCGCAAATTTTGCAAAAATGTGGGAAATATAGAAAAAAATTGATGCAAGATTTTCCTCAAATTTTGTGAAAATGTGGGAAATATGGAAGAAATTAAAAAACACAATCGATTTTTTAAATATTCAATATTTTCTTAAATATTTATTTCTCGAAAAAGGTACATATTTTCTATAGGTCACTGAAGTTTCCACAACCATTCACCAAAGCCTCGTGTAAATATTGGATCCTTCGTTTTTTTTTGCATTTGTATTTCGAATTTCAAAAAATATCGTATCCTACTCGTCAAACGAAATCGTTTGATGCTAAATTTTCCTCAAAATGTTGTAAAATATTGGCAAATATGGTTGGAACTGGAACAAAATCAATTTTCTTAAATAAATATTTACTTCAGGTATAGACGATCGTAAAAAAAGAGCCCCAGCCCAATTAGCAAATAATTAAAGACAAATTTTTATTTTTTGGTATTTGGTTTATTTAAACTCGAAAAAATGTTTATATAGTATATATTTATTTTCATTTAATTTAATTTATGTGTTTTCTGGATTTCTTTTCCAAATTTTATGTCTGATTCTCACAAAAAAATTTCATTAACACATTCACAATCAAAAAATTCCTGTAAATTTTCTTTCTTTTTTTCGTTAGCAATGAATTTTCAATTTCGTTTGTTTTGTTCATTGAATGTAAATATACATACATATGTCTGAATAATACCAATGTACACTGAGCGGAAAAAAATTGTCCTAATTTTAAAGATTTTGCGACAAAGAGACCGGAAGATTAAAATTTCAAAACACGAAGACAATATAATTTAGTATTAAGAAAATTCTCTTTAAAATTAGGACAATGTTTTTCCAATATATGTATGTATGTATGTGTGGGTATTTTTCGTTAACATAATTAAATTTCAATATCTCGTTTTATGTAGGTTAACAATAATATTATTATTTAATTTACATACCCTTTTTTCTGTTGTAATTGATTTCAATCTACTTTTTTGTGTTTTTTTTTGTGTAATGAAATATATTCATTCATTTACGTATTATGCATTTTTTAAGATTTTACTTTTGTGTCCGTGTTTTTTCTTTTTCAACATTTCTGTAATTTTTTTAAGTAAACACACAAATATTTATTTGTTCACTCATTTTTACGTGTAAAGTTTGAAGAGATATTTTATAAAATAAGTCTGTCTGTTTTGTCCTGTTTGTAATGATCGATCGAGTTTAAAGTTTTCTTCGAAGAGAAGAAAATTATATGTATGTATGTATGTATGGATGTATGTATAATAAAAGTGCTTCACAAAATAGAATTTTGTATGTATGTAGGTATGTTGTAGGTTAGTACATACACTTACATATGTGTACCATGTACGCATTTATGTTGTAGATGAGAGTTTTCTTTAGAAAATACTATATTTTTGTTTGTTTGTTTGAGTATCTTATACCTTAGGTTTTAATATTGGTCAAAAGGAATTGTATAATATGTCTGTAGTTATGTATGTATGTATTTATGTCGTGTTAAAATGTCGTATATTTCATATTTTATGTAAGTTAAAAAAAAAACGAAATGCAAACAAATAATTATTTTATGAATATCTACCCATTTTCAACTGTAATTCGAAAAAAATCTATTCAATATAGAATAAGATCAATTGAAATTCGTATATTCCATTTGAAATTCGTATATTCCATTTGAAATTCGCAAAAATGTCAATTGAAATTGGAAGATTCCATTTGAAATTCGAATAACATCAATTGAAATTCGAATAAAATCAATTGACATTCGAATAACATCAACTGAAATTCGAAACACATCAATTGAAATTCGAATTTTTTCATTTGAAATTCGTAAAACGCCAATTGAAATTCGAAAAATATCGAATTGAAACTCGGAAATGTAAATAAATCTGTCCATTGGTTTGGGTAGAATATATTTAAATATTGTTTTCTGAATAAATCTTAACATATAATGACGTTAACATATCGTTCGCTCACTTCAAGAGTGACATAAATCAAAATTTAAAATTTTTGAGGTTGCCTCACAAAAATGCGAATTTTGCAAATGTCCATAAATTAATCTCAGCGAAATTTGGTCTATAAGTAAACAACCATATTTCGGATTATTCATGCGTTTTTTTAACAACTTGGTTCATGTCACTTTTCTTTTTATACGGACTTAAAGTTACCCATCTTGCCAATTTTAAGTTATGTCACTCTTGATGTGAGTGAGCGATATAAACCTAGAGATAGTCATATCTTTTATGAATATTTATTAAAAATTACTTGAAATATAAAGGTTTAAAACAGACACATTTTATCACTTAAATGCTACTCCATCTAATAAAAAGCAATGATTTTGTTTACATTTTTCGAATTTCAAATGCAAAAAATTCGAATTTCAATTGATATTTTCGAATTTAAATTTTTGTATTACTAGTTTCAAATGGAAAAATTCGAATTGCAATTGATGTATTTCGAATTAAAATTGACGTTTTTCGAATTTCAAAAGATGTGTTTCGAATTTCAATTGATGTGTTTTGGATTTCAATTGATGTGTTTCGAATTTCAATTGATGTTATTCGAATTTTAAATGGAATCTTCGAATTTCAATTGACCTTTTACGAATTTCAAATAGAATATTCGAATTTCAATTGATGTATTTTCGAATTGATTGATGTATTTTCGAATTTACTTATTCAGCAACTTGTTTTAATTTTAAGTAAAAAAAATGCCTTATTTTTATTCGTTAATTTTCTTTGCCGCAAATCAAAGTCTTTATTAACACTGTCCGTGCGTCATAATTTTAGAGATATTTAGCCACAAAGTTTTCTGGGCAAACAAAGAGGTTGTTACATTCAGACACATTTTTATTATATAAGGCTTCGGAATAGATGTTCAACGTCAAAGAGCAAAATAAAAGAACCACTTCTAGAAGTATTTCTCCTAAAGCAACCGACACCCCCGCTCATCCCTTTACCACAGAAAATCCCCCTCTAAAAATAATGATATATCAATAGTTGTAGAAATCGATGGATTTTTGGTATGATGTATTCGACAAAAAGATTCCTTGTACAAAATCGCTATAGGTCCCCAGATTTCACTTTAATGGTATCCCAGTGGTTTTTTATATACATCGTATTTATTCACAAAGTTTGTTGGATAAACACTGGGTTAGTAAATTCAGGCACATTTTTAGTATAGAAGGGGTAATTCCAAAGAAAATCGACCCACTCTGAATTTTTATGAACTTCGATATTGCTGATGATGATACGAAATAAATGCAGTTTATCGTTTGTGAAAATTTATAGCGGTTTAGATTTTAGAGGGTGCCAAAGTGGGGCATCTAAATTTTTTTTTTTGATATTTACAAAAGGATAACTAAATGTTTATTAGGGATACCAAAAGGACGAAAATGTCCTTAATCCTTGATTATCCTGAAAAAAGTATTTTCAATTTTTTTATTTTACTTCTGAATATAACCCCCATATTTACCCATAAAATACAAAATTTTCAGAATGGGTGCTCAATGGGTTTAAAAGATATGACTTAATTAATGTCCGTCTGTCTGTCCGTATGACTGGATTATGCGAACGATATCTCTGAAAAGGAGTGACCGAATGACTTACAAATTCGTATGTGGAATTAATTTCCTCAAATCTACTTAATGCTTTGATGTGGCCCATGTCGGACCCCTCGTTGTAGTACCTCCCCCACAAAGGGTTAAAATTTTGTGACATGTTAAAACTCTTATAACTTCTATACTACTCATGGGAAACCGATGATGATATCATACATAGTAATAATTTCACCGTTTATATAAGCTGAACAAAAATGGGCGAAAATGTAACGCCCCTTTTAGTACCTCCCACACAATGGGACCAATTGGTACACAAATTTAAAAGCTTATAACATTAATACCAGTGCATAAAAACACTTGAAATTTTGTACAATGTAATGATTTTATAGTACCTTCAATTAAGTGAAAATTGGACGTTATTGCCACGCCCCTTCTGGTACCTCCCACGCAAAGGGACCAATTGGTACAAAAAGTTAAAAGCTTATAACACTAATACCAGTACATAAAAATATTTGAAATTTGGTACAATGTAATGCTTTCATAGTGCCTATAGCCCTGTGAAAAATGGGTGTTATCACCACGCCCCTTTTTGTACCTCCCACACAAAATGACGATTCATCAAAATCAAAAAGGTATCATTTTTAAATCGTAATTTTTGGGTCGATTTTCTTTGGAATTACCCGGAGGTTTCTGAATAGAAGATCCATATTAAAGAACGAAATACAGAAGACACTTCAGGAAGTATTTCTCCCAAAACATCCAACACCCCCGCTCATCCTCTTACCCCTGATAATCTCTCTGTGAAAAGAATGATATATCAAAAAACGTACAAAACGGCTAATGCCATTCGATTTGGCGGACCGAAATTATGCGGAGTAAGTTGTTTTCATCAAGGATACATTTTTAAAGTGCATTCTGGGTACACAGTTCTATTAGAAGACTACACAGATATAGCCCACTTTAAGGCTTTGTATGGTTCAAAAGGCCAAAATGTATGATGTAAGCGTTCCAATATATCTTCAATAAGTTTGTCAACTTACATACCAATCGGTTGACAGGTTAAGAAAGGGAGTTATGAGAGTTATGCTCCAATTATGCTGTGGTTCGAATGTGTGGGGTTGACGAATTTTGTCAAGTACTGCCGAGGTATTTTTTCAATACTCCCGTTGACTCAGCCGGGTTACAAAATAGTCATCTGCATGCAAGATCAGTTATACATACATCTGAAGGTTTAGGTGAATGTAGGTGCCTGGAGAGACGTAGTAAGTAGACAGATCAGCACGTTTATTCTTCCAAAGTGAACATCTGGTGCAACGGAATTCAACGTAGGACTGCCTGTAAGCCATGCAGTTTGCCATCCATCTTTTAAGTGAGTTTGGAGGGGTTGATCCGACTCAGCTACATTCTTAGTGTGTGGATGTATAATGTTTAATCGATCTGAAATATTATGGGTAATAACGCATAGGCTGTCAGTCCCGGGTGTTTGTGTTCCAAAATGTGACAAATCTACAAGCAGTAGAGAAAGGCTGGTGTTGAATTCGACGGACTGCTCGATGAAAATGCGAGTTGTGTTAATGTGGTCGACACCCGACCTTCCCGGTCGTAATCCAGTCTGTTCGTTTTGTACAATAGTTTCTGTACCTAAAGATATTCGTTGTAGAATCAAGGACAATAACAATTTATTAACTGCATCCAATAACGTGATTTCTCTCCAGTTACCGCATTGCCTTAGGTCTCCCTTCTGAGTGAGACCCGTTTGGTATGCTCTTAATCTAGAGGTTATCTCTAGTAGAGGTTATCTCTAGTATCACTAGTATCGTAAACGAAAAGCACGCAGCACTGTAATGATCGAGTGTGCATTTGAAAAATATGCTTCAACAAAAAATGACCTCTCCTCACGTGTCCAATGCATGATGAAAACTGAAAGGCAGACTAATACAAATCTCCCGTCAGCCACTATAAGCCACGCACATTCTCCACTTTCTTCGACCAACAGTGCCAAAATAGCTTGCCGTGCAAAAAGCAAATTCCAGCGCTCTACCCTGTACATCCAAGCAGCTACTTATTCGACAGCATGAAGTTGTGTCGCGGGAATAATCTTCGTCTCCTCATGTATGTGGTCCACTGATGACAAGACGGCATTTTGGCGGTGACCACACTGATGCTGCATACTTAACCACAGACCAACTATGCTATGTAATATATCAACATGGTTACTTTGTGATTTCCCCAAATGTGGGTGGCCTGCGACTCTATGACCTGGTTCCTACTTCTCATTTTATTGCGATAGATTTGGCATGTGCATTCGACTTGAAGATGCTACCAAATATGACACCAAGAACCTTAGGTTAATTGTTGGTCGGAATTCTTGTGCCATCGATTATAACATTGAGTAGATATTTTACTTGTGCTGTCCATGCAGTAAAAAGTGCGGCAAATGATTTTGTGGCGGATAACTTCAAGTACCCCGCAGCGAAGAAATTGGCAATTTCAGTCAGGTAGACATTCTGCCTTCCACACATGTCATGGATCAAGGGGCCTGATCATAGTCATCAGCATATGATACGATTTAAAACGCCGTCAGGTGGTGATGGAATTACAGAAAGTTCGGAGATATCACCCCCACTTTGGGGAACACCCTGTTTCACTGCACAGGGTTTGGACTTCTCATTCTTCTGAATTCTACATGCGACTGGTATGTAGAATGGTATTGGTCGTCGGTTGAAGGATCGTGGGCTAGCTGAAGTCATAGGCATTTCAAAAAGTGCCAAACATCGCATATTGATGGAAAATTTGATGATGAGAAAGCTGTGCGCAAGATGGGTGCCGCGTTTGCTCAGAATCAAGACAATGCACCTGTTCACTATTGCGGTGGCCGAAATCAATGAATTAAAGTTCGAGTTGCTTTAGCACACACCTTATTCGCCAGTTTTAGCTCCCTCGGGTTAATTTTTGTTTTCCAAACTTGAAAAACTGGTTCGGCGGAAAAAGATTTGCCAGCAATGAAGAGGTGGAGGTTGCAGATGATGGCTATTTTCAGGACCTTATCATCGAAGCCATTGATGACACTATGCAACAAATGAACACTTTTTGAATTGTAAGAAACTTTGTTCAGCATATTTTTAGCTACATTATTGCCAAATATTGTTAAGCGGTATCACCAAGTCTAAATTAGTTGTTGGACAAAAGCTGATGACACCTTTTTCGATTAGCCCACTGATTTTCAGAAACTTTGGAGGCCCATAAAAAAAATTCGTTACCAATTTCGCCAAACCGAGTATAGGGTTATACTATCCTTTGATAGTAGAATCGAAGCTATACTGTCAAGTCCGTGTATTTTTTTCACTGTTGCACAGTGTAATCGTTGGGAAAACTACTTTTTCAAATTTTAGTTGAAAATAGTGTATTTCAACTAAAATTTGAATTACACTAAAAATGTTCACGTGAAATGTTTTTTTTTTTGTTTTTCAATTGTTTGGATTTTTTTTGATTTCCAATCCAATTTTTTTTTCAAGTGGAATATTTTGAATTTGAATTTACATATCGTCATCAGAAACGAAAAAGGGCATAACAACAAGAAAAATGGAAACTCAGTTTTTGACGGATTTCGGTACCCTGCATCAAAATACACATCCTGACAAATTTTTAGCGCTTTAATATTAACCAGTAAGGAAAGGCAGAAAGTCGGGCGGGGCCGACTATATAATACCCTACACCTTCCTAACAATGCTATAAGGGTCATTGCCATAATAATTTGGAATAATTGGTAAATGGGTAGAAACATATTATCTAATTCTGAAACGATAATCGCTAAATTAATTCGTTTTCTGATGACGATATAACATTTTAAATGAATTTTATTTCAAATTAAATTGCAATTATCCGAAATACAGTTGCGAATGTTGTAGATGTGTTTTGTTAGGTTTTGAATAACAATAACAAAATAAACTGTCTTCGAAATAAAAAAAGATGGTTTCATTAGATTGAAAATAATTTATTTAATGTTTTTTCTTGTTGTTTCTTTTAAATGACTAATGTTTAATTAAGTATGTATGTATGCATTAGCATTCGGATTTGTGTATTTTTGTTGTTTTGTAATTAATTAATGTTTTGTTTTTGTTTCTTTTGTTTTTCATCGTGTATACTAGTAATAATAAGTGTCAGTACATTTGTTTTTCGTTAAACTAAAAACAATACGATTTTTCTTGTTTTTTTTTCTTAAGGATAATTTCTTGGGAAAGGGGAGGAGAGGTGAGGGAGAAGGTTCTTGTTGTTGTTTAATAATCTTCGCTTTTAGGTTAATTTCTTTTTTTTTCGCTAAAAATGTTTTATTTTTTCTTTCTTCAAATATTCTATATATGTATATAATATAAGAGTATTAAAACTACATAAATAAGGACCATATTAAATTAATTGAACTGAAGAATACACAATGGGATTGTAACCAAAGTATAATGGCAAATATTGCTTTAATATTTTTTTGTTTGCTTTTTGTTGTTGTTGTAATTCTAATGGGGGTGAATGGGAGGGAGTTTCGAATTTGTATTTCGTACTCGAACTTTATTTTTTCGGCAATGGATACAATTTCATCCCTTGGTGATTTTTGAGGACTCAATTAAATATGTATGTATGTATGTTTGCTACTACCTCATTATTACATTTGTTTTCTTGTTGTTGTTTCAGCTAATTTATTTTTTGAATACTACAATTTGTGGTTATATTCTTGTATAAGATAATTTGTTAAATAAACTTCGTTTTTTCTTGTTGTTTTTTTATTTATTTTAGAATGACTTAATTTTGCTTTCGTTTGTATCTAAGTTCTTTTCTAAATTTTAGTTCTGTTTTTCTTAAGGGCGAGAGAGAGAGGGAGTCGTTTCTCATTATAAAGTTCTACGATTTGAGTTATTTTTCTTATACGTGTTTTTTTTTAAATAATTTAAAATATATATGAATTAAATTATTAATGCTATAACTTATGTTTAAACTATCACAAAATCAAATACTTAAAAACATAAACAAAATAAGATTATAACAAATAAAAAACGGGGGAGGTTTACAATCGAATGGGGGGTTACATTTGAAGTTATCAAAATTGATTTTCTTTTTTGAGAAGTAATACAACTTTTGTTTTAGGGATTTTATTTTCTTATTTTTTCTAAATCTATACATTTACATTTGACTTTCTTTGCGCCATTGGAAAGTTCCCGATTTTACGCCAATGCTTGAAGAACCCTGACTGTTGCTCGATAGGATGTTGTTGGTTCGTCTTATTAGTTGAGCTGCTGAATCGAAACGACTGCGTATGAGGCGCATTGCTGGATTTGTGGTAATGCCACTGCGTTTGCTTTTGCTGAAAAAGAATGATAATAAAATTGCATTTTAATTTAAAGATAAAAATATGGTGAGAATTATTTAATACAATCCTAAACTAAAAACCCAAATGATATAAAAAGTTCGGCTTTTTTGCACTAGGATGGATACTTGCAGTATCTATCAAACAGAAATAATGGCAACAGGGGTAGTCGCCAAGTGGCTTAATCGCAACATAATGACCAACACTGCCATCATCATTTACTCTGACAGCCATGAAATCTCTGGAGGCCACATTCTTAAATTCACAAAGAGCCCTCGACTGCCGCAGATATCTCAAGGACATGACTGAGCAGTTTAACATATATCTCATATGGGTACCTGGGCATAGGGATATCCCGGGGAACTAAAAATTCTCAAAAAATTTGCATATATTGGTGCGCCACATAAAAGCTTAGGCAAGACAAGAGACATTCTAATGAAATATGGACCGAAATACGACCTAAGAAGGTCAAAATATCTCACAAGAGAGTAATGTATCGAACAGGTTGATTCCGACGAGGTCTATGTGAGCTGGTTACTCCAGATAGTGGCGGCGACAGCCAATGATTTTACAAATATTTACTATGAGCAAGGCAAAAACCGAGGTGGTGGCTGGAGTCTCACCGCCGAAATAGAATTTATTTTAATTCCTAGGCTTCGCTCTCAAAAGATCTCTGATTTTCTCAGTGATAATGTTGCCACATCTTTGTAAATCTAAGTGAAAAATACGTGTTTATAAACACGTTTCAGCAACATATATCGATACTTCCAATCTAAAACATGCTAAGTCGACTTAGCATGTTTTTAGGGAGATTGCATTTTTAACATCTTAATATTCCAAACTATATTCCGTCAAAATTTGGTGTTTATCCGTCAACCCAATCAAAAGTTATTCGGCAAACAGTACAGGTCATTAGATTTCCATTACAAAGGAATTCCACACAAATTTAAAAATGCATTCAACTTTGATCGCCTTTCCTGAAAAACATCCTTTTTGCACTTAGCATAGTTAAGAATGGAGGTATCGATATGAGAAAAACTCCTGCCACATGCAAAGATAGAAAATTGGCCGTCATCCGCTAACTCCTTCATTTAGTTTTGACGCTAGAGAATTGAAGCACCGTCGCCTCCAGCGCGTTTGGTTTGGTTTGGACTCTAACCTTGCTCTAGGAGGCCCAAAATGTTGGCCCAAAAAGAGCGATATCAAATGTTGACCTTTTTACTCTGTCATGTTTATTTAAGGAACTAGAGCCATTTTAAGTTTTACTAATAAAATTCTAAACTTGGGTAAAAATAAGTGATACACAAAAAAAGTTATACGAGTATCCGACATCTGCAACACGTCGACAGTGTTGCAGATGTTGGCAGTCCTGATTATCATACAATTTTAAAGCGATTTAGACATGTCTATCTAAATCGCAATCCTGGATGATAATTACAAACGAAGGCTCATTTAGAACCGTCTCATTAAGAGAAACATTTTAGTTTCCTCAGCGCAGTAATGCCTCAAGCTCTCATCTGCTTTGGAATTTCAACATGAATAAATAGTATTCCGACCCGTGAATAGTATTCTTTTTCCAAAAACACCCATCTTGTTAAAGTTATTGCCTATGCTGTTCGAGGTATGTTTCCAAGTACTCTTGGAGACATCCTAATCCTAGTGTGTCGAGGGGTCCCAGGTCCCGCTATTCTACTGCTCAGGAGGAAACGGTCTCAAGTAGTGTCTTACATCGAACTCTGTTGTGAGTTGTTTTAATTGCCCCGTTCCGTGAAGACCCTCCATCTGAACTGGCCCATGCGTTGTTGCTGTGCGCCATCCAAATCGCAAGCACGATTGATAACCACATACGAAGGTTCATCCAGATCCTTGTCATTAAGTTAATCATTTCAATTAAAATAGGGTCACCATATCTTTATACATTCGTCGGCAGAGGAACGGCCCATGTGAGCATTCTGTCACATCTGCTTTGGAATTTCACCATGAATAGTACTCTGAACTGTGAATAGTATTCTATTTTAACATATTTACTCGTATATGTATCTTGTTAAGGTTATTGTCTACGCGGATACGGGGAACAATATTATAGACATCCTAATCATAGCCCCTCGTAGGGTTCTTAGTCATGTGTGGGACCTCCAACGTGAGTCGTCACCAGAGGAACGCCTCAATGAAGCAAACTGTCTCATTTGCATTGGAATTTCTCCATGAATAATATGTAATAATATATAGCTCCGCGAATAGTATTCCCCCTTAACGTCCATCTGGTTAAGGTTATTGCCTATGCGGTTAGGGGTAAGTATCCAAGTAATGCTAGAGTCATCATAATCCTAGTGGATTAGCGGGACATGCTGCTGATGTTCCGCTATTCTGCAACTCAGGTTGAGCCCTGCTGCGAGCTGTTCTTATAGTTCCATGAAAACCCTGCAACAACCAGTTTATGTGTTGTTGCAGTGTACCAAGACTGTGTATGGGCATCCGCGACAGCTAATCCACAAGGAGGTTCTACTGCAGTGCAGCCTTTGCAAACTCATTGTAGAATCTCAACGTATGTCCTATCCGTCCAAACTTTATTCTCAGGATTTCGTACAGAATTGATTGTTGGTTCGTAATTTGAAGCATCTCTATATTGCTTATGGTGTTTGGTCAGAAGCATCTGATTATAAGTCGTAGACATCGGTTGGTGAAGATTTGAAGTCGTCGTGTGTTATTATTCGTTAGGTCCCAGGTTTCGCGTCCGTATAAGAGTATGAGGTTAACGCACGAGTTATAGATTTGTGTTTTAAGCTGTCTGGATAAGTCAGTAAACATCCACACTTTCCTTGACGAATACAGGTTACGTTACATGCGGTACATATGTGCCATCAATTTTCGGCCAATACGAATAACGCGGCTATGCCATCCTAATTTTAGTTGAACCAAGACCATTCGGTAATCTGTCCTCCTCCTGTGGCTTCTACTACGTCAGAATGTATGTCACTCGGAACCGCCTGGTACCCTCTCCGATGTAGATGTTACTTGCACCTTAAATTCTGGATCATAAAGATCACTCCTGACCTGCTATAGCTTAGATTGCTACTGCAGTAACATCCCACCAGGTACTGCTTCGACAACATAAAAGTTGTGTCGCCGCTTGGGTAAGATCTTCGTCTCCCAATGCAGGTAGTCCAACGTGGACATGTTGTATTTGTCAGACAGGCTTTTTGCCAAGTCAGTATATCCCTCACTGCATCTTGCTCTCACACGATGACTGATCCTGCATATTTAGTCACGGACTGGTCCATTGCTGAGGGACATGAGGACGTTGTACCAACTGATATTGTACCTGTCTCCATGGAGACATTTTCAATACTTTTATCAGAAGCGAAAAATATTTACGGATTTTACTTGACAGAAAGTTAAAATTCAAGCCCATCATTCTGGAAAGATTAACAAAGGCTATGGTACGGCTATGTATCTGTAAGTGTAAAGTTTTGGTTGTATACGGCAGTAGTTAGACGGAAAATAGCTTATGGTATTGTCGTCTGCTGGACTGCTCTACAGAATTTCACCTTCTGTGCGATACTAAATAAAGTTCAGCGAATGTCTGCATCACAGGTGTATTGAGAACAAATCCGACTGCGACTGAGGAACTGCTACATTTAATGCTAGGCAATATGCCATTGTTACATAATAAAAGAAATGTCATCCAGGCAGAGATGATTGCATTAGGACTGAACTTTTTAATCTGGGATGCTTTTTGCCAAAACAATTTTAAGTTTGGCACGGGACACTCGTAATGTTCACCAAAAAATAAGTGGTAAAAAATGTCATCGTTTTGATTATTTAAGGAGTTATAGCCATTTTAAGTTTGGATACGGATATGAAAAAAATCATCAAAAAAATAAGTAGTCACAGAGTATCATCTGATGAGACAATGAGACTTATTTAAGGAGTTAGAGCTCTTTAAATTTAGGACTTTTAAAATTTTTACCAAACAAAAAGGGCCCACAAACATCGTCCTGTTTGCTATAGGGCGCGTATTTAAGGACTTACATTTGAAGTTTTGCCCATGGATTGTTCACCAAAAATAAGTGATAGAATATATCGCGTTGTAAAGTTAAAGGGCGAAATTCAGTGTCGGCTATTGCGTCGCACCTTTGGGGAAATTCCTATTTAACCACATGGACCTATACCTATAGTTGAGATTCTCAATATTTCAAAAAAAACTAGAGGCATGCTATTGATGATGTCTGCAAACAAGGTGGTCGGTGAATCAAATTGAATGATCATCAATAGATCAAGTCCCTCTAGAACCGACTTGTCTAACTCAGATCACGGCTAATGTGTGTTTTTGAGTGGAAATCAGTAGTATTATGCTGCATACGGAAACCGTTCTGATTGAAAAATTTTCCACACGGCTCGAGGTGTTTCAAGGGCGGGAAGGGAAATCGGTCTGTACGATTCTTCCTTACTCGCTTCATTCCATGATTTCAGTAGCAGAACCACTCTGCTGATCTTGCATACATCGGGTACTATAATGGCGATTTCTTTCCTGCAGAAAGTGTAACATTTGTGTTGCCCTTTTCCCGAAAATTGGACCTTTAAGCCACAAATTTGGAGTTTTGATATAGGGACTACACCACCTAAAAAGGGCAAATATTTTGGAGAATTTCGCGTCGACGGGGCGACATTTGTTTCAGAACCGAAATCACCATAGGTATAAATTGAACACCATATGCGATTATATTCCGTCTGGACCTAGAACTTTGGATGACTTTGAGTTAAGGTTGACATTAGCAAGTTCGGCAACTGTGAATTGTGGTGGAGCCTCATCGGCTCGGAAACCATGGGTACTATGCATGCCTCTAATTTTCGCCTTGTCACTCACGGCACATCTTCGTATCCGACAATGTTGTATCGCTGAATACGACAGCAGTCCGATCATCCGCCTTGACATGATTCGAGAGAGACTTAACCGTTAACAATTTACCGATACCGGAAAATATGTTGCATTTATTGAAATGATCCAGTTATTTCTACTAATCTCCAGGTTCAATTGGCTGATTGTAGGTCTAGCAGGTTCAGAATGAGAATATGTTAGGACATTTGAACGTAGGTAGCTAGGGTATTCGACCAGAAGGGATGAAGGGAACGGGTAGTTCATTGAAGAGGAGATTCGTGAATTCTCTTAATCCATCCTAATTAACTTTCGTCGGGTGCAGAAAATTACGGCATTCAGATATTTTGAAATTGAATGATAGGTCCATCAAGAAGATTATGCGAAGGGGTCAGAATCCAGTATTGTCATTGTCTGAAAACGCATTGCCAGGCACCGTTATTTATCAGACTATGTGATGTGATGGTGATAGCTGGCGAACTATTGCAATCGCCTATATTCCCTTTACAAAGAATTATCTTTTTTAAAATTTTTTCTTCCGATTTGACAATAACGTCCAGATTTTTATCCTGTTATAGGGCTGAATGCGAATAATGGAGGCTATATACGATTCGGCCCTGCCGAACATAGCTTGGTTTTTAATTTTTTATTATACACCCCATTTAAATGACCCTTAGCCCGAAATCTATTCGAAACAAATCCCATTTTATATTAATTATTGTTATTTACCTTGACGAGCTAGCTTGATTTTCTTTCAAATTGCCCAAAATAATACGCATATGAGTATCACGAGCAAAATGATTATCGGGCAACACAGATTTGCCACCGGAACTGCTGCTGGGTCCATTGCCGCAAAGGCCACCATTTAAGGCTGACGCTCCAGCACAATCGTCAATATTATTGATAGAAGGCAATTGACCCGGTGAACTTAATTCACTGCTTGGCGAATGAGGTGGTGTAGCATACAATGGCGACATGCATTCCATATCATAAAGATCAGCCTCATTGCTGGCCATATTAGAAGCTGTAGACAGGGAGAGAGAGAATACATTATAATTAGCATAAAAGTACGAATTATCTTAAGTGTATCTTACCCATTTGATGTTCATTGAGATCGGGTAATATTTGTGAATGACGATGATGACCCCCGGTTTTGTGGGCCAATGAGGATGATGAAGCCGAATTGCTATGCTTTGAGTTAACAATAGAAGCATTCTGCATGAATGGATTATTACGTGAGCTGAGCTTTGTTTGTCGTTGCAATTGCTGAGTAAATGTAAGAGGTGCCTGTTGAAAATAGAAGAACATAGAGAATTGGTTAAATGTGGTTTTAAACAGTTTAATAGAAATAAAATTCAGATTTTTAGGTTAAACAAAAGTTGTATGCATTTCATATAGACTTTATACTAATTGAGTAAGCGGCATCCGCTAGGAAATAGTATTGCAAAACTTAGACTTTTGGAGAGTTTGTCTTGTTATACGATTCTGCTTTGATAGATATAGTTCTCCAATTCCTAGTGCAACACATGGTCTTAGCAAACGCTTTCCATCGGGATCTGTGAGTGGCTAAAATCTAAACTATGTTGTCGAAGTTTTCTCAAAATAGATGTTTGTTGTTATTACCAAAACAGTACAGGTATTTCAATTTGTTTTATAAAGGAAATCCACACAAATTTAAAAAAATCATCTTTTTGGTCTTAGCATTGTTTAGAATGGATGTATCGATTAGGGATGTAACGAAAGTGACTCTAGCGAAAGCGAATATTGAAATATATTTCTTGCGAATGCGAAAGCGAATAGTGAAATATGAATTTTTGCGAAAGCGAATAATAGTTTGCCCCTTTAGTACCAACAAATTTAAGGAACTGAGTTGATACTTTTCCAGGATATTCAAGTATTAAGAATGTTTTCCATATTTTTACCTCCTGTTACCACAAGGACAAACATATTTTTTCAACTGTTTTGAAGAGAAGTGGCAGAGGTTTTCATTAGTATTAATATCTTCAAATTGTATGAAGGGAATAAGGAGATTTAACACTTTTAACAAATGGAAGCGTATACTGCAATATATTTTTGCGAAAGCGAATAATCCAAAGATGGTTTTTGCGAATGCAAAAGCGAATGTTAAAATGATGCGAATAATTCGCGTTCGCATATGCGAATGCGAATATTCGTTACATCCCTAGTATCGATATATATATAGAAGTGCATATTTTACAATCGCAAACTCTGAGTTTTGTGCGCTTGGATTTGTTCGCCGAACTAAGTTTTTCTGCTTAGATATACATAATGATTCTCAATTTACAGAATAGTTCTCGTCTTCGCCCAAAGGCTAGAAGTCGTGGTTGAGTTGACAGGGCAGTATGAAGAAAAGAAATGGTGACAGAACGCATTATTGGCTTACTCTGTTATTCACATTTATGGGGTAGCTCTTTACGCATTTGTGGAATTAAATAGCCTTATGACTTCTTGGGAATCCCCTTGAAACCAATAAACTTCTCCTATATAGTGTATAAAATTATCCTTTGAAATCAAAGAAAAGTAAATATTATAGCAGAAATTGCTCAACGATCGCTCTGCTACTGACATGAAGTTAGCTTCTTAGACAGGGCTCAAGAACTGTGGAGATGTGTATGTGCAGAATATGGACGATTTATCATTTTCTATGGTTATAAACCTGTTTAAACTGAGGTTGTAAAATTGGAAGGTTGGAGAGAGCTACAGATACTGGTAATATATCTGATATTCCAAGTTTGATAACTCCCCAAAGAAATTTAAGCCTAGAGCGGCGCACAGACACAGAAGGTGTCACCTTGATTAATTTGGACTTCTGCTAGACCTTCAGAATTTCTGCGTGCCTTTCAATGAGGCAGTGACCCGTCACGACAGACACGATAAGTGAAATTCTTAGGTTGGTCAAGGAGAGCTATATACGAAATGTCCGAAATGACAATTTTGATAACTCCATAAAGAAATCACAACATTATTTCTTAGCTATTTTGCTAACTCTCTAATATGTAGCTTTGTGCCGCGTAAGCATTACAGTCATTTTGCTTCGATTGCTGCTTGTCCCCTCATGCTCTAGATCGTGAAGATCAAACCAGAATTGCATGACAAGGGGAGCATGTAACGGGTTTTCCAACAAGAGGTGTTATTTTGAATCACCCGGTATTTCGGTAGCTGTCACTTTTGAAGCTTTTACTCTTTGACATTTGACAAGAAGAAACTACGCCATTACTAAAAATGGAACGATAAACGATTCAACAACGCATTGAAATTATTAAAATTCGAAACATCGAAAATCATCTTGACTGATGAGGCCCATTTCCACCTCGGTGGTTACGTCAACAAGCTAAATTGTCGCATCTGGGGCTCGGAAAACCCAAGATTTATTGTTGAGAAATCTCTCCATCCTCAACGTGTGACTGTTTGGTGCGGTTTATAGTCCGGCGGAGTCATTGGATCTTACGTTTTCGAAAATGAGTTTGGATCAACAGTTACGGTGAGTGGATTGCGCTATCGAGAGATGATTAATGATTTTTTATGGTCGGACTTAGATGGTATTGATCTGGACAACGTTTACTTTCAACAAGACGGCGCTACGTGCCACACAAGTAACGAAACCATTGCTCTGTTACGGGAAAAGTTTCCGGACCGTGTTAACTCTCGAAGAGAGAGTTACCACAAATGGCCACCGAGATCTTGTGATTTAACACCTTGCGACTTCTTCCTTTGGGGAAAGATAAGGGGCCTTATTGATAAAAACTTAATGAAGGTTTGAGGAACGTTTGAGCAGTGTTAAAACGTTCTTCAAACCTTTATTAAATTTTTATGAAGAAGGGCCAAGGTCTACGCCAACAGTCCAGCGTCGATTCAAGACCTCAAAGATAGAATTCGTGAGGATATCGAGGACATAGGACAGCCACTTTGCGATTTGGTTATAGAAAATTTCATGAAAAGGATATGGTCCTGTAAGCGTGGTCGTGGTAGCCATTTGGCTGATGTTGTTTTTCATTATTAACGGCATACCTTCCTCTTTATTATGAAATAAATATCCGATCATTTATCTCAAAAAAATGAATTTTTCTTTGAATACCAAAATAACACCTATTGTTGGAAACCCCTATATATGGCAGTTTGAAGGGGTAATAACAGTAACATCAGGTACTGCTTCATCAACACAAAAGTATTTGTCGTCGCAAGTGTATGATCTTCATCTCCTCATGTATGAATGGTGATTGTCAGAATAAATGAATGGTGATTGGTGATTGTCAGAATAAATGGTGATCGCTGATATGGAGTATTTCCCCTATCTTTGGACCTTATGCTCTAGATCGTGAAGATCTTATTCCCAGGCATGTCAGGTTTGACTTGCATGGGTTTGCAGACAGCAATCGAAGCAAAATGACCTACCATTATATGGTAGTTTGAAGGGGTAAGATAGTAGCATCCCAGCAGGTACTGATTCGTCAACATAAATATGTATGTCGTCGCACGTGAACTATCTTCGTCTTCTCATGTATGTGGGACTTCGAGGCCATGAGGAGAAGCCCTGTTGCAGTTCTCAGGTTTGGTCATAGAAGGTCTCGCACACATTCGATAACCTAACTTTTGCTGCATAGTTAGTCACGGGTCGTCTATCGACAACAGTATGAGTACGTTTGGAGTTTATGCAGGGAATTTATGTTGCAGTTACTGACTAGTGACCACCCATCATTTGTTGCCGTAAGAGTCCTTGTTTGTAGCTCCCTAGATGTATGCCTATATATTGCAGTTAGCCTGGAGGTCGTAAATTAGTTCATAGCCTAAGAACTCCGACAGTCGAGGACAGATCTTGAATTCAGGGAAGCTTTTTTTAGGGACTCTATACTCGTAGTAGCCTAACAATCAGACAAAAAAATATTGATACCGACCTCATTCAGAACATTATTTGTGAACCAGCTTGCTACCTCCTTAATAGCTAAGATTTATGTCGGGCAAACACTACAGCAATAAGACCGACTTTTTGCTTCGATTGTGTCAGAAATTATTCTGATAACAGATCCAGAGCCTCTCCTTTGTATCTTTGGACCTATCGTTATAAAGGGTTTTCGAACATTTGGTATTCAAAGAAAAATGCCATTTTTGAGATAAATGATCGGATGTTTATTTCATAAACAACATCAGCCAAATGGCCACCACGACCACGCTTACAGGACCATATCCTTTTCATGACATTTTACATAACCAAATCGCAAAGTGGCTGCCCTATGTCCTCGATAGCCTCACGAATTCTGTTGGCGTAGACCTTATCTTTCACGTGGCCCCAAAGGAAGAAGTCGCAAGGTGTTAAATCACAAGATCTCGGTGGCCAATTGTTGTCACCTCTTCGAGAGATAACACGGTCCGGAAACTTTTCCCGTAACAGAGTAAAGGTCCAGATCAATACCATCCAACTCCGACCATAAAAAATCATTAATCATCTCTCGATAGCGCAATCCATTCACCGTAACTGTTGATCCAATCCAAGTAAGGTCCAATGACCCCGCCGGACCATAAACCGCACCAAACAGTCACACGTTGAGGATGGAGAGGCTTCTAAACCATAACTCTTGGGTTTTCCGAGCCCCAGATGCGACAATTTTGCTTGTTGACGTAGCCATCGAGGTGGAAATGGGCCTCATCAGTCAAGATGATTTTTGATGGAATTCCGGATCATTTTCATGCATTTCAAGGACCCAATCAGCAAAGACACGACGTTGTTGATGATCGGCCGGCTTGAGTTCTTGTGTTAACTGAACTATATAAGCCCTAAGACCCAAGTCTTTATGCTAGATACGGCGTAATGACGTTTGTGGAATGCCCAATTCCAAAGAACGACGAGGAATGGGCAAACCTGGATTTTCTCCAACACTTTGGGCTACAGCAGCAATATTCTCAGTTGTTCTTGAGCGACGTGCACGGGTTTTATTCTCCACATCACTATCTTGTCCCAATATCTCAAATTTTTCCACCAATTTCTGTATTGCGGTCCGACAAGGTGCTTCACGACGACCCAAAAATGCTTTAGTTTTGCGAACTGTGACTTCTTTCACCATTTTTGTAGTGAATTTTAATAATTTCAATGCGTTGTTGAATCGTGTATCGTTCCATTTTTAGTAATTGCGTAGTTTCTACTTGTCAAATGTCAGAGAATAAAAGCTTCAAAAGTGACAGCTACCGAAATACCGGGTGATTAAAAATAACACCTCTTGTTGGAAAACCCTGTATATCATGAAGATGAAACCTAATGTGCTTAGGATGAGAAAGTCTATATATTAGATAGTAGTTTGAAGGGCTAAAGTAGTAGCATCACCAGCAGGTGTCGCTGCGTCAACTTTAAGATGAGTAGTCTTGCAGGTGCGATCTTCGTCTCCTCATGTTAGAGGACCTTCGAGGCCATGAGGACAACCTGTTGCAGGTCTCAGGGTGACATTTTGGTAATGCTGTATATTACTTCACTACGTCTCGCTCACATTCTATAATTACACTGTGTCTGCAAAGTTAGGTACGGATCTGCTATTAGCTTTATAATAGGTCGACAAAGGTATTTCTGTCGGTTCCCTAATTAACTACATTGATTTGTCATTAGGATAGTCTCCTGGCTTTAGACCATATTTGCCTCTATTATGTATTATAGAATGCTAAGTTTTTTTTAAAAACGGTGAAGGAACTACATATAATTTTAATGATTATCACACTAAAAATCTGAACAAAAACCTGCAAATACTTACATCATTACTGCTCCCGGTTGATTGACTAGAAATAACACTTTTACGCTTGTGTAAACTGCTGGTATCCGATTGCATGGTATTCTGATAGAAATTATTCGAACTGTGTGTTGAGCTTGAGGCATTCAGAATGCTGGGTGCTGCCATATTATTGTTCACCGTGGCCGTAGTAGCTGCCGAGCAGACCGATGATGCAGAGGCATGTGGTGGGTAGGGTGACGCCGACAAACCTCCACCCAGGCTTAAATTAGCATGTGCGGGTATGGAGGGTGGTTGATCGGGGGAACGCAACATATTGCCGTGATGGAACTTGCTACCATCAATGGGTTGGTTAGAATCATCTAAAGAAAAAAAAAACAAAAACACTAATACATCTGCTTGAAATCATCCACATCAATTACAACTTACTTTTGGTATAATTATCAAAGATCTTTAGAATGCTTGTGCGATTTGATTTGGCAGCCAATTTGATTGGTGTGCGACCACAGTGATCGGATTTATAGGGATTGGCACCATATTTCAGCAAGGCTACTACACACTTCTCATGACCTTCTTGGGCTGAAATGCCCAGAGCGGTGGCTCCCTGCTTGCAGGCATGATCAGCCAAGGCTCCAAAGTACAAGAGTATATTCATGACATCATGATTGCCCTGCCAAGCACAAGAGTGCAAAGGTGTACGAGCCTCCAAATCCATGGCATTAACATCAGCATTACCTAATGATAGATAGAATACATTATTTAGTATCAAGGAAAATTTAAGCTCAGTTAATAATTCTTACCTAGAGTTATTAGCATTTTCACCATTTCAGCATGACCCTGCCAGGCCGCGACATGTAAAGCTGTACGCCCTTCGCTATCCGAAATATTAACATCAACATCTGTAAACTCCAGCAAGTATTTCACCATATCCAACTTATTCTCTAAAGCCAATATATAGAGAGTGGTTCTCGAATCCGCATCCTTGGAATTAACATCGCAATTGTATTTCAGCAGATATTGCACCGTTTCCAAATGACCCTCAATGCAGGCCAAACGGAAGGCTGTCTTGCCATCATGAGCCTTTTGGTCGACAAATGTCGATAGACACTCCAGAAGGATTTGTATACATTGTGTGCGTCCTTCTTGGGCGGCCAAGTGTAAAGCTGTCTTACCCTCATTGTCACATTCATCTATTTTGGCTCCGGACTCGAGCAGCTGAAGACAGACTTCATGGAAACCCTCAAAGGCGGCATAATGCAATGGTGTCCAACCGGCATTATCACGATGTGTTTCATCGAGACCACGATCCAATAGTTGGCGTACTGTTTCGATATTTCCCTGAGCAGCAGCTATACTTAGAACCGTTCTACCCTCGGAATCCATGCAATCGATGCCACAGCCCCAGAAAAGTAGAAGTTTTACAACATTGGCATGCCCGGCGGTGCAGGCGGCCCACAGAGGTGTGCGACCCATAAAGTCAGCCAAATCTGGGTCGGCTCCATTTTCCAGCAGCAACTCACAAACTTCGGAGTTGCCCTCAAAAGAACTCACGAGCAAAGGAGACATACCATCATTGTCCAATTGATCGGTATTAGCACCATGTTCCAGTAGCGTAGAGATCACTTTGCTGTAACCGGAAGAACCACACAGGGCTGCCACACATAGAGCACTACGGCCATCCAAATCCAAGTGATTTACATTGGCTCCATTCTCCAGTAGTATCTCGACAATATCATAGTGTCCCATGTAGGAGGCAGCTATTAGTGAAGTACGTCCCTGACGATCCACGGAATTAACATCGGCTCCATGTTCGATAAGTATCTTGAGAATATCTTCATGACCACTCCAGGCAGCCGCTCTTAATGCAGTGCGTCCCTCTTTATCTGCCAAATCAATTTTACAAGCCGGATGAGCTATCAACAGCTTGACAACTTCCGTGTGACCACCCCAAGAGGCAGAGCGTAAAGGTGTCCAGCCATCGCGATCAGCATGATTAACATCCACCCGTTTCATACGCCCAGTGCCATCATTACAGGGTTGCGAAAAGTTCAACAAAAGCTTTACCACATCCAAATGGCCATTGCGGGCGGCTATATTCAAAGCCGTTTGACCATTGTAATCTTCGATCTCCAGATCTATGGGTCCTTTGCAGGCATTGAGAGCCCTTTCCAGTAGCAAATGATTGCCATCATTGGCGAGAATGTGTATTAAAGCTTTGCCTTTGTGCAATTCAATGCGATTCGAATCGGATAGTTGATGCAAAGTCGAGGAGGCATTATCATCTTGACTTTCGTGATGAGGTTCACTCTTTTCTGAGGGACTTGAAGGTCTTTGCGTCTCCAAAATGCAAGATCTTTCGCTGGATATCAGCAGATCGGCCAATTCAAAGTCTATGTTTTGAGAACGTTCCGACAGTTCCGGAGACATGAGCGAAGACTCACAAGAGGTCTGCGAATCGGCATTATTAATGCCCGTCTCTATGAGTAACTTAAGGATTTTAGCATCTGTAGGTAGACTGGGTTTGAAGAAGTCACACAATAATTGGGAATACTCATCGCACAGTTCGTTGTTTAAGAATTTCTCAATCATATTACGGGTCTTGGGTAAAAAGTTTGGATCATTCTTGAAGTCCACCTCACACATGGAGCAGCAGTTCAGGTGATTGGTATAGAAACAATCGTTGAGATTCAAACGTGATTCCAGCAACATGAGAATCATATCCAAGTCTATATTGCGATTGGTGAGATATTCTCCCGATCGTATGAGATGATAGATGAATTTGCGCACAGTATTGGCACAGAGCGTTTCAGCTACCAGCAGATAATACAAAGAGATCATGACATGACCCTCATTGACATCGCAAATGAATTTCTTGGTGGCAAACTTAACATCGACCAACCAATCGGAAAATGAATTATGGAATATCTTCAGACGTCGCTGATCGCAGTCGTAGAGTAGAATGTTCTTCATTAAATGCAAACGTTTCTCAAACTCTTCATTATCTATGGTATAGTTGTGCGTCCTTAAGCAATTGAAGAGGAACAACTTGTCCACATAGCCCGAAGAGGCCAGTAGGACATTTAGAACCGGTCGTATTTTCATATATTGTTTCTTGTTAAATGACTTTTGGCATATATACAAGTATAGACCGTTGAGGGTACAGGGTATGAGTTTAATTTCCCGAAAACTAAAGAAATTCTCTTTGATGCCATTCAACACCCTTTCCAAATAAAGAATACAACCATTCGATTTGATGTACAGCTGATGCAGTGACTCTATAATCTCTTTGGTCAACATAATGCTATCTTTAAAATCCGAATTCAAACGATTGATGATATATTCCTGCACATCTTTGACCACATGCGACTTGCGCAAATCATCCAAAGTGATTTTCTTGAACCCGGTAAACATGCGGGTAATTTGTTTGGTCTGTTTCTTGGTGGTGCAGACCAAGAATAACCATTTGGGAAAGAGGTGTATATGATTCGATAGGAGTTCGGCTACATTGCGGCTTTTATGGGCAGTGGCGGTGCCTCGACCTCCTTTGAGAGTGGAAATCAAATTTCCCTCATTTATATAGTTTTCATCAATGGAATCTATGAGCAGCAGCAAAGCCGTTTTGGGTGGTGTTAATTCCAGCAGAGGAAAGAGTATAGCCTTCTTAAAGCATTCATCGGGATTTTTCTCTATATTATCAACAGTTAAGCACTCAAAGATCTCGGGGTTGGAGAGCAGCATTTCATAGTAGCCATCGGCTATGATGGTGCGACAACTCTTCGTTTTGGGCAAAGGTGGAGGTAAAGTGTTAAAGGAATGCACTTCGGGATCTTCAGCTTTTGATTTGCTATCAAAGTCTATAAGATTTTGATCTTCGTCAGAATTTCTTTCCGATCTTTTTGAGTCTTCCTGGGATTTTTCTAGACTTTCGTTTTCCAATTGTTCTTTAAGCTCATTGGTCGTTGTTTCCTTTTTATATTGCTTGGAGAAACCTTCAATATCTTTATCAGCTTCGGGTTTATCTTCGTTGTTCTGCTTGTGCTCTTCGGAAGAGTTGTCCGTATCATCGCGTATGGCCGCCTGTATTTCCTCTTTTAGATCTTCGTTGGCTACGGCAGCAATATCCTCTCCTCCGCCTTGTTGTGGTGGTGGCGTTAGGGATGCATTGTTTCCTGCTGCTATCAAGACCGGGTTGACATGTTTCACGGGCGAAGCCACTGCCCCCGGTCGACTTAGCTTCACTGGTATCTTCGATTTACGACCAGGACTGGTGGTTTTACTCGAAGAGCTTGAGGGCAAATCTCTATCCGATTCTTCTCGTTTTCCTCCTCTCTTCTCGGTGTCATTGTCTTTGTTTTCATCAAACTCTTTGTTCGACTTCTTCTTATGGCCCTTGGGAGGATGGGTGCCGTAACATTTCTTATCGTCCTCTTCTTCACTGATGAACTGCTGTGGCGGCACTGGCTCCGATTTTTGTCGCATTAATTGTAAGTTTTCCGATTTCTTCGAAGTGGAGGTTTTCCTCTCATGGAAACTTTCCAATTCTGTGATATCGCATTCATTAGCTCCCCGCTTCAGTTCGGCTATTAGGATATCCTCAGCATTTTCATCCAATGAAATGTTATTCATGGCCTCATCGAGCTTCGATTCTTGCTGCTGCACTTCATCGTGCAAAAAAGAGAAACCTTCGTCGATGATACGCTGACTCTCATCTTTGGTGATTAAGGAAGAGTGACTCAGTAGTTGTAAGACTAATTTGCGTATAAATAACGATAGGCTATGGCACTCGGGATTTTGCGATTCGATTAGATAAGAGGCCAGGAGTTTACGGTTGAGTAGTCCTCTAGTGCCAGAGTTGCCATTCATAATGGCCTGACAAATGGAGGTCTTGCCGGAACCATTAGAGCCCAAGACCAAACAACCGTTGTAGGTAGACGATGAAATTGCCGATGCCTTGGCTCGTGAAGACATAAATGCCGAGGAGCCGCCAGCAAAGGCCTCAGCCTTCGTACCATTCGATGAAGGTCCCAGCAGACCTGGTATGGCCTTTTTACCCGCTGTCCTCTGTTCCAAACACATGGCAATTTTCTTCAGAACCCATTCACGATTTATGTACACCTTGGCGCCATAACGATGCTGATGATGATGTTGACTATACTCTCGGTTGGCGCCGAAACCATTAACTTCTTTGTCGGGGGAAATCTTTTTCTGCATAAAAACCTCTAAATTATCCGAAGTTTCTTCCAAGCCATTGGCTGCTCCTTCTAGCGCAGCCTCCATTTCATCTTCAGGATCGAAACTTTTGCGTGTCAGTTCTATGGGGAAATTTTGCTGCACCAAATTGGCAAAGTGTTCCTCGCGCGCCAGATTAGAAAAGCTTGAATTGGGACAATCTTTACCGGAAATTTCCATTTTCTTTTGCAGCTGAGTGGTGTCCTTAAGAAAATTCAAAATTCTACGATCTTCGAGCTGATGACTGGGTGTATTGCTGCCCACCACCGCCCCACCACTGCTGGAGGGCAATGGAATGCCACGATTCGCATACATATTACTCGAGGTACAACCCGAGTCGGGTTCATCATCCAGATCGGTTACCGGTACTGTTGTGTTGCCATTACGATTGCTATTGCTGTTCACACGATTACTGTCGCGAGTATTCAATTGTTTGTAATCCATAATGTTCGTTAGTTTGATATCTGTTGTTTCGTTCTCATTCAAAGCGGGTCGGGTGTTCGCTGGTAAACGACTTCTCTCGCCACTCTTGTAACGATCGGATTTTCTCAAAGGCGTGGCATATATCATCTCTTTGGGCATTTGACTGCCCAAATTATGTCTCGTTCCACTTTGATGTTTATTATTTGGGGCCGAATTTGAGTTGGAATTAGCATTCACATTTTGCTGCTGCAGTTGTTGTTGTTGGATGTGTGTGCCCTGATTGCTGATATTATTCAGCAGCAATTGCTGTGACAAAGCCTTATTTAGATTGATACTATTGGGATTATGGGCCTGAGCCGATTTCTGTTGTTGGATCTTGCGTACCGATTCATTGAACATAGCCTGACAGGGCAAATTCTCATATATATCATTACGTAGATGATCATTATCTGTATGTTTCGACATGCTGGCGGAGGCAAAAGGTGATTTTTAACAGTGTATTTGTGTAGGGGTTTCTCTCTGTGTGTGTGTAAATCTTTGGTTTCCTAATAATCTCTTGAGTTAAAAAGTCTATAGATTTCGTTTTAAAAATAACTGGTCGCAACTGGGTGATTGGTTCACATTATATGGCTATACATGGATTAGATCTGAAAGTAAAGGAAAAATAAAAGGTAGGCATTAGAAATATTATTTCTTAAATAAAAACGTGATTTAGGTCTTAACTATTCATATCACTGACCAAACCTAATAAGGTTTGGTCAAAAAGTGAGGAAATTTTTTCATTTTAACAAAAAGTATTTTTTATTCATCAAAATTAATATAAATAATTAATATATGTTGATATATATGTGTATATAGATTTTCGTTTTTTGTGCACTCAGTCAAAAGTTATTTTCGTTTAAATTTACAGTTTTATAAGGCGAAAATAACGAACGCCCTGGTGTTTGTCTCAATTAGTTATGCTGAAGAAGTGCTGCTGGTAGCTCTTTAATAAGGCAAAGACCAGAAGAGCCTGAGAGGACTGGGAGACATATAAGGCAGGCGATAAGAAACACATTTTAGCTTATGGTCAACTGAAGGCAGGGGACCGCCCCACGGTAGTGTTCTGTCGTCTCTGCTATATAATCTTTCTGCTTTCTCTGAAGATGATGAGTGTTAAGGTTATTGCCTATACACATGTCGTGGCAATAGATGATAGAGGGAAGAATACTCTTAGAGATATCCTACAGTAGGCCCTCCATACAACCGCAAGAAGGGCTTCTGATAAAGGTTATGTATTTAACCAATCCAATCAGTCATTTTCAGCAGGACAGGAAATGTACCAACAGTTGCACCTGCCTCCTGGGGGTATTATTCCCTTCTCTGAAAGCGCAAAAAAAGGTATGTTACTAGACAGGACGTTGAACTTCAAAACCAACATTTTGGAAAGAGCAAAAAAATGCTGCGCTATATACCTGCAGAAGAGCAATAGGAAAATCCTGTAGCCTGAACCCGCGTATAGTTTATTGATTGTATACAACAGTAATCAGAACGATTATGCTGTACGGCTCTGTCCTCAGTTCTGCAGAAATCCATTCTCTGCGCGATACTTAACAAAGTTCTGCGAATGGCTGCTATATGTATCACTGGTGTGCTGAAAACGGCACCAACTGAGAAACTAAGTGTTATACTTCATTTAATGCTGCTACCCATTATAGCATTGCAATATGCCGCATATTCTGCTATTAGACTTAGGGAACTGTCACTATGGACAGGAAATGGCTACGGACAAACTGTCATTCGAGACACAATGTCTGACCTTCCGGGCATAGTTGATTACACTGCGGGCTTTGTCGTCTTCTCTGAGGAACATGAGTGTTTACCAGGGAGAAATCTTACCAGTAAAAGAGGTAACAGAATGGCTTAAAACTAGTGTTCTGACCAAAGTCGGTAGTTCCTGGAAACTATGTATATTGCTGAATTCAAAAACTGCCGACGCAGATCTCTTAACGAGATGGCTGAACAGTTTTATATTCACCTGCTATGGTTGCCGAGCCACAGTGACATACCAGGGAACTGCAAATCAGAAGAACTTGCAAGACTAGAAACTACCTTACACGCTGCAGGGGAACTGGAATATGTGGGTATGCCTCTAGCGACCGACAAGATGGCGCCCTTACGGCCACAGGTGGTAGTTAGGAACTGTATACATTTTTAGGCTGATGTTGCCCTGCTTAAACTCCAAACACACCAACGCAAAGTGCAGTGAGCGGAACGGTACTAGTAAAATCTGGCGTCCGACAAGGCTACATACTATCACCGCTGCTTTCCAATATAGTCCAGGACATCATCATAAGAAATGCGACCTCCAATAATAAGGAGATTGTCTGGCGACTTAACAATCGACTAAGCGACCTAGATTACGCTGATTAAGTCTGTCTACTAACGCACACCTATTCCGATATGTTCAAGATTCAAAATGTGCAGCTAACAGATGATAACTATTTCTGCTACCTTGGTAGCATTTTTACCAACATCGGAGGTTCTTCTAAGGATAAACAAAATTGCACCATGAAGAGCCGACAAGCATTTGGACACCTTATTGGACACCGCATTTGGAAATCTCCGTCAATTTCATCCGCGTAAAACTACAAATCTTTATGAAACAGAGCTCTGGTCACGAACGCAGCAATCCCCAATTGTCAGTGAAATACAAAGGGGGAAATAGGGCTGGGTTAGTCACATACTTAGACGACCACACGACGACATTACTCGCAAAGCTATTGATTTTAACAGGCAAGGAAGCAGAAAAAGATGAACTGGATGCCAAAGTTTCCAAAACAGAAACAACAGAACTGGAGCGATATAAAGATCTTGGCATCAAACAGAAACGATTGGAAGTGATTTGTAGAGGCCCTATGCTCCCCATGCTCCGTATAGGAACTACTACAGGGATAGAGTGATCAAAACAGGTTTAAAATAAACCGGCCCACCGGTTTTTTGCTTCCCCCGTCCCCGGTTTTTCTCAAAATCATGAATTTCGGACAACCGGTGCAACCGGTTTTTTTCGTTTGTTTCCACCGGTTTTCCGGTTTTTTATTATCACTAAAATATTAAAAATTATTTACAACTTTATATACAAAATATCACAAAGTGAGATAATAATATAAAAGATCTCCTTATATGGCCTAAAAAGACTCGACAACTTTGCTGGAATACGAAGCCATTCACCAATTTCTATACAAATTACAAAAATTTAAAGGAAATAAATGATTCATACGCGCAGAAGTTATGTGAAAAGTAAACGCATTCTCCCACTTCCAAACCGAAACAAAAACAAAAACCGACTAGTGTATACTCTTATATATTTATATACTCGTATATACCCACCTGCACTAAAGTGTGTATATAAAATATATATGTATAAGGATTTAGTACCTCTATTAAATATTCTATTTAATATCCCGAAATATTAATATTTTCTTGACTGAACTACATAAGGGGAATTTCATGTCAAGTGGGTTAATTTTTAAAAGGGATGTCTTCTGTCGGGATGAATATTGCACCAAGTAGCCCTATCAGATAGTAGTTATGAGACACAATTCCAACGAGATCGGTTAAGGACTTTCCGAGTTGGAGCGTGTCAAATATTGACATTTTTGTCAAACGGTTGTTTTTCCCATCTGAAATGCTAAAATGTTTGGTTGAACGTTAATTTTTTTTCAGAGGTTTATATTTATTTTGATAGATCAACAGGTCCCATCCCATTAATATGTCACAAAGCTTTTAAAGGAAATTTTCTAAGCTTTCTTTTGAGCAAAAAAATCAAAAATTAAAACATAGGTTTTTACCAAAATTTCGAAAAAGTTTAATTTTACAAAAAAGTTATGAAAATATATTTGCTAATTTTTTAAAAGGTTGAAGAAAGACTATCTATAACACTTTTGGAAAATGTTTCTAAATACAATAGCTAATTAGTTATAAGTATGAGATAAAAGGACCGTTTGACTCAAACGACATTATTCATCACAATCCAACTCATAACTACTATCCAACAGGACTAAATTTGGTGCAAGATTCCTGATCAGAAGACATAGCTTTTAAAAATTTAATATTAAAAAATCGCCCTTTTTTGTTATTAAAAAGGAAAATGTTTTTCAAACGGCAATTTTCATACTGTTTTGTTATGCAGAAAAAAACCGGTTAAACCGGTTTCCCCGGTTTTTTACGGTTTTTTATAACTTAAATAAACCATCCACCGGTTTTTTATTTTTTCAAAAAAACCGGTTTTTTGATCACTCTATATAGGAACCAATATATACTCGTATATACTGATGTTAAAATCAGCCAACTTTTGAGCTTCTTATCCCCTCACCTTAGAGAGGAGGGAATATATAATTTGCTACGAACCAAAAGCGTAACACATCGAAGGAGTGACCTAAGACCCTAAGTATGTTCGGTGGATATCCGTTTTGGGTCATTTTAAGTCGAATGAGCAATGTCCGTCCGTCTGTCTGCTGGCTGGTGCGCACGATAACTCTCGAAAGGATTTACCGATTGACTTTAAATTTGGTATGTGGTAATATTTTCTTCTATCTCCGGCAAAGTTCGAAGATGGGCCATATTGGTCCACTCCTTCCAGTATCTCCCCCACAAAGGGTTCACATTTAGTGAAATATTGATTACTTAATAACTTCTATACTACTTATTTGAATCCTCTGAAATTACACTACACATAGTAATCGTTTATTAGTCACTATTACCTCGAGAAAAATTAGCGAAGTTGCCACGTCCCTTTTGGTACCTCCCACACAAATTGACAATTTTGAACCAAAAGTTAATAGCTTATAACCTTATTACCAGAGCATACAAAGACTTGAAATTGTGTACAGTGTAATGGTTTAATAGCACCTACAATACAGTGAAAAATTGGCATTATTGCCACGCTCCTTTTGATACCTCCCACACAAATGGACAATTTTGAGAACGTAACCGTTAATGGCGACCGTTATCGTGCCATAATAACCGACCATTTGATGCCTGAAATTGAAGCTCGTGATCTCGGCGACGTTTGGTTTCAACTAGACGGCGCGCGCCACTTCCCAAACATCGCATCAATCAATGGATTTATTGAGAAAACACTTCGGTGAGCAGATAATTTCACGTTTTGGACCGGTTGATTGGCCACCAAGATCGTGTGATATCACACCGTTAGACTTTTCTGTGGGGGACTCCTAACTGCAAAATTTTTGAATGATCGGAGTGAAATTGCGACCTGTACACAACGAACAACATAAGATGGACAGACGGACAGATATGGTTAAATCGCCTCGGCTAGTGATTCTGAGTCGATGGGTATAAGTACTTTAAGGTCTAGCTGTAGTATTTCTAGGTGTTACAAACATCTGCCATGAAACAAACGTATAATAACCTGTACCACGCACGTTATGCGCCAATATGCGAAGTATAGCATTTTTTAAATGCCTGTAACTTCAGCCAGCTCACAAACCTTCAACCTCGGTTTATTTTTTATTTCCAAACATGAAAAAATGACTGGGCGGAAAAACGTGTGCCAGCAATGAAGAGGTGGGGGTTGCTGTTGATGGCTATTTTCAGGAGCTAGACAGTTATAACAATAAATAGTGTTTTGCAGCTATTGAAAAAGTGTATCGAGTTGAAAGGAGAAATGTTGAGAAGTAAAGAAAATTTTTCTCAAATTTGTTGTGTTGTTTATTAGGTCGGCTTATTTTGGGAACGCCCTCGTAAATCCCAAGGGCAATTAGAGTGTGTTGGATTATGCACTGGAACAATATATAAATCAATTCTTGCCTGTAAACCTACGAATTTCAACAACAAAATTGCTTTATCCCGGATCTACATCGCAAGGCACCTTTAGACAAAATTTCCCGATTGTAGCTCACTCAACATCTTTATAACGGGGTTTCCAATAGGGATGATGTAATTTTGAAGTGACGTTTCGGCCATTTGTAATATGTCATGATCTGTCATTTATTTTTCATTGTATTCAGTAGTGTTTACAATTTCATCATGGAGAGATATACACAAGAACAACGTTTACAAATTATTCAGTTTTATTATCAAAATAATCGTTCTCCAATTGCAACTTTTCCTGCGCTAAGTGCAACATGAGTAATATTTTAGCTCTCGTTAAGAGCTATCTTTTGCCATTGACCGATTACCGATCCGACGTACCGTTAAGGAGCTAGAGCAAAAATAAACTTTCAGTTCACATTTGAAAATGATGCTAAGTCCACATTTTTTGTAAATCCAAAAAAAAAAACACTTTCCAGTCGATTTACGACCTTGACACCCATGATCAATATTTTAGCTCTCGTTAAGAGCTATCTGTTTGCCATTGACCGATTGTGGCTACGTGGCACACAGCAAATGAAACAATTGAATTGTTGCGAGAAAAGTTTGGAGATTCGATTATTTCAAGAAATTGTGATATTGAATGGCCTCCAAGAAGTTGTGATTTAACACCATTAGACTATTTCCTGTGGGGTTATTTGAAGTCATTGGTCATTCGATGACTATTTCCTGTGGGGTTATTTGAAGTCATTGGTCATTCGAAATAAACCAGACTCTCTTCAAGCTTTACAAGTCAATATTGAGCGTGCCATGCATGACATACGACTTGATTTAGTGGAAAAAGTGCTCGAAAATTGGGTTAATCGAATCCGTTCCTGCAGAAGAAGTCTTGGAGGCAATTTGAATGACGTTTTATTTAGAACTTAATTGTATCGATTGTACTTCACATTAAATAAAAACTTTTAAATTTCCTTAACAAAGAGTGTGTTTTATTTCAAAGAAATTATATCACTCTTATTGGAAAACCCAGACATAAAAAATTAAAATTTTCTTTAGTTTACGTATAAAAATTTTTATATTTTAGTCAATTTTTAAAAGCGATGTCTTCTGATCAGTATGAAACACCTAGTTTAGTCCTATTGGATAGTAAGGACTGTCCGAGTTAGAGGGTGTTGAATTTTGAAATTTTGTTCAAACCCCATTTTTCCCCATCCATATAATTATTAATTACCTATTGTATTTAGAAAATTTTGACCAAAGTGTTGTCTTCAATCTTTTTCAGAAAATAGGGCCGCATGAAAATTGCCTATTCTACTGTTTTATTATAATTGGCGCCAAATAAATGACACTGTCTTTCATATTACAACACGTTTTTTCAGTGTAGATAAAAAATTCAGTTTTAAAATTAATAAAAACTTTGCCTACATTTTGAAACACCCTATATGTATACATAAGTATTTTTTCTCTACGTATATATGTACGTAATATACACACACTTTGCCTTGGAGGACAAAAGAAAGGAGGTCAAAATAGGGTCAATTGTTGCAAAGACACTTTCTAAATAATCTTAAAGAAATAAGAAAAACCGGAAAGAAGTAAAACAAAAAGATAAAACTTATTCATGTTCCAACACGTGGACAACTCAAGGGAAGACAACTTTGTTCATCAGTTCCACTTGGACAGCGAATTCTCGTATAGTGGAAAAGCAGTTCATCTTAAACAGATGAACTTTTTCATTTGAAAAAGCAAGGGAAATTATAGCCAGAGGTGATTTATAAGTTGACCCACAAAAGAAAAACAAAAGTTGTAGCAGCCCTATATATTTACAAACTAGTTCATATAATAATGACTATTAAAAACGTTTGATAATAATTAAGTTTATGTTATAACCTATGTTATTGTTTTATAATGTTATCTTAACATAGACATTATAGACATATTGTAACTTCTGTTAACTTTACAGTGTAACTCTCAATAACTAATGTAATTCGAATTGAGATCGTTACACTCTCTTTTACTCAAAACTTGTTCTCTGGGACTCTCCCGCAGATCGTTGTAATACAAATACTATGATATTTTACTGTCACTGATATGTTGTACTCAGAGAGCAATTTATATGTATATTTGTCTCTTTCTCACAAAGATCCTCAATTTAAAGATATTGCATTAACTTGACGATACTTATTTGTAATATCAATGCTTTTAGCTGTCGCTTAAGCTCAATTTTGTATTAGATTGTCTCTTTCCTTTTTGAAGAGTATTACTTGTATACTCAGTTATGTATTAATTTTGAGTAGAATAGCTTTCCTTCGTTTACAATGTAATAGAATCTTTCATTCCTATGCTTGCTGTCTACAAATAAAGAAGAAAAGCGGAACACACTTGGTTTTATTTCGTAAGGCAAAACAAATAAAATCATAAATCAAGCCATAAGAAGACCTTAAGGACTATTGTGGCTTGTGAACTGAAGACCAATACTGGCGTGCTGCCTTATTTAGGTCTCAGTATAAATTAATAACTGAAAATAAACCAAAATTAAATTATTAAGGAGATTCGTCCCCTTACAAAGTTGTAATAAATCGGAATTATTGAATAACGTGATTTCTTTAGTTATAGGTAAAAATATTTTTTGCAGTACAGTAAAAATTCTATTAATATTATTGTATATTAGAAATTAGGCCATATTAACAGTAAAAGGCTATATGTAAAAAATATTAAATTCAAGGCTAGTTTTGAAATTTCCAATTCTTGAAGGAAGTAGGTTAGGTTGAAGAGAGGAGACGTATAAACGTCTCATGTCCATGGACATACACTTAAGCCATTGGTTCGGCCTGTTACTTGGCAGAAGTAAAGTAAAGTAAGGATCATTAAATAACTTGACACATACAAATAAATCAGCTTTTACATTTCTGTTAACTAAAAAAATTATTACACTAAAAAAACATGATGACAAATTGAGTGTTAGAGCAATTATCTGCTATAACAGCTAACTGTCTGCACATTTTTGAATAGCAAACATACTGCAATAAATTATGATCCCTAACAAAAAATATACTCGTATTTATTTTGAGTTTTTCACTAAGTCTACTGATATGTTTTTTTGATTGCACGTTTACGTAAATGTTTTGTGTTTTAAGCCTTCTGAATTTATACATAAATGACCATTTACATACTTATTTTATGTTTTAGTTCTGTTACACATGTACGATATGTTTCATGTTTCTCTCTGCAATATTCTATGAATTTGTTACAAATTGTACCTAGCAACTCATACATATACAAAACGGACCCTTTGAATCGAAAGAAATTTGGCAAAGGCCAAAGAAACTTATGTATGTAGCACACAAAGGTAAAGGAATCAACAAACAGAAAGAACATTTAATTTCCTGTCAACATTTATAAAGTCGATGAACATTTGGGACCCCTCCCTCCATGCAAACACAATCACATACCTACAGTAGACATAAATCGTATTTGTGCGCAAATCGAATGAAGTTCGTTGGTTCTCGGTAGACTTTTGAACGGATTTCCGTCAACCAAAATTTAAAATAGTAGTAGATTATTTTTTTGCATTTTGTGCACTTAAGTGAAAAATGCCCTAATGCGGTATTCACTTGGCTGCACAAAATTTCACTTGTACGATTCACATATCTGCCTTATGTGCAATTAAGTGATATGTTGATGATGATTCTGCATTCAATTAAAATATATTTGGAGAAATTCCTAAACAATCATTTTATTTGTATTCAAAGACATATTGTATTTGAGAATATTAGTTTGCAAATATTATATGTTGTAACATATTAATATACGAGTTGCAAATATATTTTATTGATTTTCAAGTAAAATTTATTTGCTCAGAAACACATAATATTTAAAAAGTTGTGTTCCAAATATATTTTCTTCGATTCAAACATATAAAAAAAGGCGATTTTGCCCCGTGTATATACTCGTATATGTATGTATGTATTTCGTAAATGAAAACTATTTCATTTGAAAAATCACATGAGAAGGAAAATATGCTGATTTGTTAAATGAATAATAGCCTAAATAAATAATGAATCTAAGTAGCGTGATATTTAAGTCACACTCGTAACAATATGTATGCAAGTTTTCAGCATATTACTTCTAAGAGGAGGTCTCAGTGGTCAAGAGGGTCAATTTTCGTTGAATAGTTCTACATATTTTCAAAGATTTAGGTTTGTTTCATATAAGAGGCTTTCTAAAGCATAAAAATAATGTTTTTGATAGTGAGAACTGTCCTCTGCCCAAAATCCAATTGTGTGAAAAGTCCGGGGTATATAAAACACTCCAGTCTATCCACCTGCAAAGTTTCAGCTTTCTAGCTCTTACATGAGACTCAGCACCCAAGTGGTCAAAAATCACTTGGCGTTAAATCACATACGTTGGAAATCTGTATGTATGCACATCAGTTTATAGGCTCATAGTTCTTAAAAGAGTTTTTTCAGCACTGAAAGTGCAAAAATTACTTTGGTCACTGCAGTTTGACCTCAGGCTGGACATTGATCATAGTTATTTTCGCATCCCCTTTGAGTTATGCAAGTACATTAACATTTTTAGATTGTTAGCATTTAAATAACTATTAAAATCACTAAAATAATCACTAAAACTGACCACAGTCAGCGAATTCAAAATTATTTTTCGCTTTTATCTTTGTCGTGTATAGCACTTCATATTTACAAAGTTTTAGCTTTTGATCTTATAAGTTGCTTCTGAAAGGCCAAACACAATACTCAATTTTGTGATAGCGCTAGAACTGAGGGCAAAAAATTACTACGTGGAAATTCTGTTGTTGTAAATTTATTATACTCTGGTCTATGCTTGTGCAAAATTTCAGCTTTCTAGAACTTACAGTAGCCTCAGCGGTCAGGTGGTCAGCGCCTCCTGTTGAGAATTTTGCAACCTTAATTTTTCCTACACCACACTGTGGTACAGGGTATTATAACTTTGTGCATTTGTTTGTAACACCCAAAAGGAGAAGAAATATACCCATCGTTTATTATACCGATCGACTTAGAATCACTTTCTGAGTTGAGTTAGCTATGTCCGTCTGTCCGTCTGTCTGTGCATGTATTCTTGTAATCAAAGTACAGGTCGCAATTATGGTCCGATCTCGACGAAACTTTACACATATCTTTTGTTTGGCCCAAGCACGATCCCTATTGAATTTGGTTAAAATCGGTTCAGAGTTTGATATAGCCCCCATATATATATTAGCCCCGATTTGATATGTAAGCGCTGTAAAAACTTTATTTTATATCTGATCAGTATGAAATTCGGCAGAAAGAGGTTTTTTATTATATGAATGAACACTGTTATATTTGGAAGAAATCGGTTCAGATTTAGATATAGCCCCCATATATACGTTACCCCCGATTTGACATGTTAGCGCTGTAAAAATGTTATTCTATATCCGATCATTGCGAAATTCGGCATAAAGAGGTTTCTTGTTACATGAAGGAATATCGGTAAATTCGAAGAAAATCGGTTCAGATTTAGATATAGCCCCCATATATACGTTACCCCCGATTTGATATGTTAGCGCTGTAAAAATGTTTTTCTATATCCGATCATTGCGAAATTCGGCATAAAGAGGTTTCTTGTTACATGAAGGAATATCGGTAAATTCGAAGAAAATCGGTTCAGATTTAGATATAGCCCCCATATATATGTAACCCCCGATTTGACATGTAAGCGCTGTAGAAACCTTATTTTATATCCGATCTCTGCGAAATTCGGCAGAAAGAGGTTTCTTATTACCTGAAGGAATACTGCAAAATTCGGAGAAAATCGGTTCCGATTTAGATATAGCCCCCATATATATGTTACCCCCGATTTGATATGTAAGCGCTGTAAAAACTGTATTTTATATCCGATCAGTATGAAATTCGGCTGAAAGAGGTTTCCTATTATAAGAATTAACACTTTTAAATTTGGAAGAAATCGGTTGAGATTTAGATATAGCCCCCATATATACGTTACCACCGATTTGCCATGTACGCGCAGTAAAAATGCTATTTGATATCCTATCAGTGCGAAATTCGACAAAAAGAGGTTTCTTTTTACATGAAGTAATACTGCTAAATTCGGAGAAAATCGCTTCAAATTTAGATATAGCCCCCGTATATATGTAACCCCCGATTTGACATGTAAGCGCTGTAGAAACTGTATTTTATATCCGATCAGTGCGAAATTCGGCAGAAAGGGGTCTCTTATTACATGAAGGAATACTGCAAAATTCGGAGAAAATCTGTTCAGATTTCGATATAACCCCTATATATATGTTACCCCCGATCTGACATGTAAGAACTGTAGAAACTGTATTTTATATCCGATCAGTGCGAAATTCAGCAGGAAGTGGTTTCTTATTACTCGAAGGAATACTGCCAAATTCGGAGAAAAGCGGTTCAGATTTAGATATAGCCCCCATATATATGTTACTCCCGATTTGTCATGTGAGCGCTGTAGAGACTGTATTTTATATCCGAACAGTACGAAATTCGACAGAAAGTGGTCTTTTTACATGAATGAGTATTCAGGGAAAATCGGTTCAGATTTATTCTATATCAAAGCGCTATAGAAGTTGTACTTTTCTTACTATCATTAAAGTTTTCCAGAAAGATGTTTCTCAATTTAGGAACGAATATTGCTTATTTTAGCGATTATCGGTTCAGAATTAGATAATATGTTCCATTTACCATTTATTCCAAATTATTATGGCAATGACCCTTATCGCATTGTTAGGGATGTGTAGGGTATTATATAGTCGGCCCCGCCCAACTTTCTGCCTTTCCTTACTGGTTTTTATATATAGATTTAAATCTGACACGATTTTCTTAAAACATGTCAGTGTTCATTCCTTGTTCAAAAATCCGAAATGTCAAGTACTATTTGTGTTCGCTGGTGCTAATGCTATGTTTTGTTAATTATAAGTTCACTTTACTGGAGGAGGGAAAATATAATTTGCTACGGGGCAAGAGCTTGACACATCGAAGGAGTGACCATAAAAATTTTAAGTCATTTAATCAATGTCAATAAATTTTTTTTGTTAATTTTATAATTTTTTGATTTTTATCCGCATACAAATTGTCCACACTGTACCAAACTCAACAAATTGTTGAACAAATGTTTCCTGATGCATTTTGCGATGGCATTGGACCACCAGAAATACGGTCGGTCGGTATGAACAACGAACACTTGTGAAAATATACAGATTTCTGATAAATTACCATAATGTGTAAGTCAGACGTGAACTCCTTTGATTAAACGAAAGTCCGTAAGGAAAAAAAGTCAAATGAACGATGAACCGACAAACAAGAAGGACCCAACAAGAAAAATTAAAAACAAAAAAAACGAACAGAGAGAAAAACCAAACCAAACGAAATGAAACGAAACCAAAAAAGATATGCATGCACACACATAACAACCAACCGAATAAAGTGAAGCAAGACATCATTACGATTGCAATTTGAGAAACCACAAAATGAACAACGACAGAGCAGGGCCAGGAAAAATAAAAACCAACCAAAGCTACAAAAAAACTACAGACCACGAATGGATGCAGTACTCGTACCACTGCCATCGCCATCACCATCACCATAACCCACCTACACTAAGACTTGAGGAGCATTTAACCTTTTGCAAAGCATCTAACTTAGTTACATTACCACCATTACCATCATCGACATCATCATCTTTCAGTAAGTCCACATTCAGATCTTATATGTGCCGTGGAAGTACTCGTAGTGGTAGTAATGTCTCAGGTGGTAAATGGTAAACGCGGCAAAGGAACTACACAAAATAGAACACTACAAATGAATACGCGTTGTAAACTTTTACATTTTTAGAGAATGAGTAAATGAGTGGGATAAGAAAAAATGTTAACACTCACAGGGGCACTTGACTCGTTTAGGACGTTATATATTAACACCAACTACATCTGTAATATCCAGTCCTATTCGTGAACCAACAATATCTGGGACATGTTGAATAATAATTGATCCAGACTCCTCCCATACCACTACACTATTGAAAGGGAAAATGCTAGAGAACCATTGCACAAATCATCTAGAATGTTGGTACGAATATACTACACATAAATGTGCGTGACCCAATGCACAACGGGCGCGATCGGATTAGAGGGCGTGACCAGATTTGTCAGTTCATATCTTGGCCAGATTATAGTTGGACTGCCTAACAGCCTCTTACCTAAGCCAAGACTTATATGTGGACTGTAATGTTATCCCTTTCCTAGCAAAGGTTATCGGTTATCTCGAATTATCATTAAAACATAAAATGTTGATGTTAAATTTTTTCTAGTCCCTTGGCTGGGAGTTGAACCTAGCACCCACGGGATCCAAGTCTAATGCACTAACCACTGCGCTACCGAAGGCTACGAGGTATATGTTAAACAGCTCAGCCATCTCGTTGAGAGATCTGCGACAGTCGAGATCCCTTTGTGAATTTAGAATTTATCCAGAAATTAATGGCAGCCTGGCTGTCCCGAGTAAATTATGACGCCACTGTTGGTCACTATGTTGCGACTAAACCACTTGGCGACTTCCCTTATTGCATTAGTTCAGCTTGATAGACACTGCAAGTATCTGGTAGTATGTGGGCTATACAAAGATTAGGTTATTTACAGAGTAAACCGAAGCCAACCTTTTCATCAAGCTTCGAACCATCTGTAAAGAAGTGGAGATATATGATATTTCTTGGTATTTTGCCAATCCAGTCCTCTCTGGTAGTTATCTTAGCGGCAAAATTCCATTCGACTGTGTGCACCGCTCGGTCAGTAACCACGGCGCTACAGTGTGATATCCTCATGTTTCCGAACTTTATGTACCTCTACATTAATAGACAATTTAATCGAACTAATGCTAGATATAGATTTTAGGAGAGAGGCCCCAACTCAACCTACAACTTTCCTAAAGGAATAAAAGGGGACGTTGGCTTTGCTTAACCATTAGGTTAGGTTAGCTTAAATGACGCATAGTGCACTACCAATTGGCGTGCACTACTCCACTCGGAGACCGAAAGATTTGGAGAAACAGTAGAAAAAATAATAGATTGAAAAATGAGCTGGGTGGAGGGGGGGTCCCAATAAGGAGTGAGAAGAGCGGAAAAAAAGAAATGTTGAATCAAAAGAGGAGAGGGCAGAAATGTTCTCGCGATAGACAATACCGTTTAGGCAGATGGATGAGCGGTTGTCATCCCCAGCCACTTCCGGCAACTAATATAATTGAGGATACTGACGATTTTATGCGATGACAGAGCTTCGTGATCTTCGATCTTAAAGTCACCTAGGTAGCGGTGTCTTCTTCTAGAAAGAAAAGGACATTGGCAAAGAAGGTGCTCGATCGTTTCAAGTTCCCCTTCGTCTAACTTGGATTTAATGACGTTGAAGTTCAGTGCCTTCAGAGCAGCATGACTATCAACATAGACGAGCGCCCCAGTAGGCGAGTTGGTAGCGTACTCGCCTATGAGTTTGGGGGTCGTGGGTTCGATTCCCACCAGAGGTTCTGGACTGTCGCTGCAAACATTTAGCCATATGGTCTTTGTAACCCGGCCTTTCCCTGGACCTTAAAAAATTAGAATATAAATTTACTTTGTATTGTAATTCATATAAATAAATAAAAATAAAAATCAACATAGATAGTTATGTTTTCAACCTGCCTGGAAAAACCCTCGTTAATTAAACGCAAGTTAACCAGGATCGCAAAAACCTCCGTCTGAAAGACACTGTAGATGTCTGGCAACTTATAAGATCTGCTAATGCTAAGAGATTCACTAAAAATACCAGCCCCCGTTCCCACATCCATCTTTGATCCATCTGTGTAAATCGCGTGACCACGAAAGATTACCATCCATCCAATCTGATCTAGAAGGGATCGAAAATAAGAAGAAGGGATGGAAAATAATCTATTTGTCCTGGTAGAACCCTCAGACTGGGCCTGTTAGATGCCTCATCACCCCTTTCCATCACACTACTGAACCATAGGTGAGGATGGGACGCACAATCGCGGTGTAAATCCAGTGGATAGAACTTGGGCCGAGCCCCCAACTTTTACCTATGGAGCCCCTGCAGGAGTAGATTGACCGTTCCAATACATTAAGTCTGAATGAAGTACAATTTCCTGTCCAGGATTGTACCTAGATATTTTGCACTGTCAGTTCCATTTAGCCGAGGATGGTCCACATGTGGAACCTTATTCTGCCTAGTAATAAGAACCAATTCTGTCTAGTTTGGTTTAACGCTGTTGTTCAGTGCCACCTGTACAGGGTTGCCCATATTCGACGGACCCATCTGGCAACGTGATAACTTTTGACAGAGATGTCAGATCGCTTAATGACATACCGCGTTTGAAGCGTCAGTCCAAGCAGATTTTTACCATGGAACAATACACGCCACGCGAGCGCTCTGAAATAGTTGAAATTTACATTCAACAGAAGAAGTCAATTGTGAAAACTCAACAATTATCAATTATCATGTCCGATGAAGCCCATTTCACATTGAATGGGACCGTAAATAAGCAAAATTGCCGTATTTACGCCACTGAGTTTGGTGCGGCGTTAGTGCGAAAACGGTCATTGGGCCGTTTTTCTTCCAAAACGAAAATGGCCATGCTGTTACCATCAACCAGGAGCGTTATCGCGACATGATGACCAATTTTGTGATGCCAATTATTCGTCGAAAGCGTATGAGGCAGTTCTGGTTTCAACAAGACGGCGCTCCACCGCACACAAGTCGCATAACAATCGATTTTCTGAAGAATTTGTTTCCGGGCCGTTTGATGTCGAAAAGTGGTGATTTGGACTGGCCACCGCGTTCGCCCGATTTGACGCCGCCTGACTTCTTCTTGTGGGGATATTTGAAGTCAAAGGTTTACGTTAACAAGCCAAGGACCGTAGAAGAGCTCAAGGACAACATTCGTGAAGAAATAGCCGCTATTCCGGCCGAAATGTTGGCGAAAACGATGGAAAATGCTGCAAAAAGGGCACAATACGCCATCAACGCCAGAGGCGGCCATTTGAGAGATATCATATTCAAAAATTGATATAAACAAATCTACTTGGAACAAATTAAATGATTAAGATTGCCAACCGCCAAATTTTTGTTTTTTTCTTTGATTTTTTTTAAAAAAACATGGGTCCGTCGAATATGGGCAACCCTGTATAATGTCTCTTAGGACGTTTTCGGGGCTACGTCAAAATCACAGGCGATTTCCACAATTTTAAATAACTATTGTCTTTGAGAACAATAATTTGGTCTTTGAGAACTGACTTCATGATTCAAAAGCAATATCTGAAGAAATATTGTATTGGGACAACAAAGCCCTTCCAACACTTAATTCAATATATATTTTAAACATTATCGTGGAAGGTACCTGATATCTTCTCATCTTCTAGTTTAGATTAGTGTTGCAGCCGGAGCTACCAGCTCACATAGTCCAGTTGAAAGTCCCAAGTGGGACAGGATAGCTTCGCAAATCCTGTTGCTCGTGAAACAGATTTTGGAGTACCAGCTCCAATCCAATGCTATGGTAAAGGAGCATGTGATGGTATCATAACGGTAAATGTTTTAATATAGTTCTCCTACAGATTTGGCTCTTTAAAATATTTATCAAAGACATATATGCCACATTTTCAAACAATTTAGATGAAACCATGAAGGTTGGCATTTTTGACTAAAATTCTCCAGAACGAAAAATAACCACACTGATCCATGTTTCAATCGATATAGACACCACATATAGGTCGCTCTAAAAGCCTCTTCTTTGTGCCATAAATACCACATTTTCCAGTCGATTTGACTGTGCAATTTTGTAGTATGTGTTCATTTAGACTTACAAAAATTGTTCCTTTTTGCAAACAAACTTAAATGTTGACCTTTCAAGGGATTAATCCCATGTGTATATCTTCAAAATGAACATCCATTCATAGGTAGCAAGCATTGCAGAAAGTAAGTTCAATGTGAGCAGAACAACAAATAGGACGGGCCAAGATCAACATCAACGTCATTCTAAACCAAAGTGATTTATGTGTGTGTGTGTGGGAGAGTATAACCACAAGAACACGAACCAACGCACACAGACACATAAGCTTACTCCAAAGTCACTTGGATGGATTGCATATCGTATGTATATCTGCCTGCGACTGAACGAACAAGTTATATAAGTGCTAGTTACCGGATATTAACGTAATTATCGACAGACCAACCCGACCCGACCCGATCCGACCGAATGAATGACTGAGTACTTAATGTGGAGTATAATGAATCCCAGGGAACTGAGAACTGTAGATATTAGAGGAGTATTTTTCCAAACAAATTTTACTCCGTGTTTTTTTCCATTCAATTCCAATAGAGTTTGTAGTAAATGCAAATGGAGGAGGTTGTGGTAGTCGTATTGTTGTTGTCGGATGATGATGATGATGATGTTCATGATGCGGAGATGTACGAGTAGAGAGATGTGGACGAATCGCATTAAAACTACAATGAAAGAAATGCGATTCTTCTCTGTGTTTTTCACGTTCTATGTTCGTTTTCATTACGATTCTTTATCGTTTATAATTAAATGAATTACAAGGTTATTAAACCATTATGCACCAGATTGATTATAGCAATTTGTGTGCAGATGGATATACTTATACGTACATACAGATGTATATGTATGTTTGATATGGTATGATTTTCCAACTGCGGTAATTATGGGGTAATGTGAGAAATTGTTTGTACAAAAGATACAGTAACTAACTAAATTAGTAAGCCAATAACAACGAAATTGTATAACAGATCTGAGGGATTGTAAAATCGAAACCAGTAAGAACATTTCAGTCGAGTAAACCGACTGGAATGTATACTCTCATCTACAGAGAAATATAATATGGAATTTGGTATTATGTGTGGGAGGTGATTAAAAGGATTTGTTAAATTGACTCATTCCAGAATATATATTGCAAATTCAACACATTTTTCAATAAATTGAAATTACGTAAGATTCTATTGAGTTGAGTAGATTTTATAAGTTATTCAATATTTCACAACATTCTACGTAATCTTTCGAGGGGGAGGTAACACAAGGGCTGGGCCAATTATCACGTACACACTGAGATGAAGCTGTCAGACATCAATCCTGGAGGCAATAACCATGTTGGGATGACTTTAATGCACATTATTTGTAGCTAATTTTCCTTTCAGGAGTTGGCAGAACTTAAAGCATTGGACCCTCTCAGACTTTTAAAGTTCATTAAGGCATCACATCGAAACTCCAGACTTAACTGAATATGAAGAAGAAATAATTATGGTAAATATGGTAACGCTGGACGCTTGACTTTTACTGGGCGGGGCGTCATCCTCAGTCAACGGTGACTGGTCCGATGTTCAGCACCTTGATAGTGATAGGGCGACAGGGATCAAGGACGAGAAGTATTTCACGAAAATCCTCACTCTTATAGTACTTGAAGTATAGAAAGTGGGTATATTGGCCTTGTTTTGAAACCAGACAAAGATGAGCCACTAGCAATGTAGACGATGGCTCTAGAATTATGAAATTAAATCTAGAGATTTGAAGGATAGCCAGGATATAAACTCAATAAATAAATCAAGCAGCAGCACCCCAACAATGACAGGGATACTAGTATTAAGGACAGGGAGTATCTGAAAAAATCTCCACTTTTCCCGGGTCACTCTAATAGTTAGTGCTTGAAGTCCGGAAATTGTGCACAGTGATAACGCACTTCTCCTCCTGAATTTGACTGGATATTAAACTTGCAGACGATAGCTCTAAAATAATGAAACTGAATCTATAGCTATAGATTTGTAGGATAGCTAATGAATGAAACCAAAAAGGGCTGCGCCATTTGAAGCAATGCAACTCAAATTCCGGTAGGGGAAGTTAACAATTAGAATGACCTCGAATCCTTCTATAAAGGATGATCAGATATAACGATAACTGGTCCGAAGTTCAGCACCCTGATAGTGATAGGGCGACAAGGATCGAGGAACAACGTACTCAACTTTTTCCTGGCAACTCCAATAGTACTTGAAGCCTTGAAATGGGCATAATGGTCTTGTTAACCACACAAAGATAAGCCAGTAGCAAAGACCCTTGCGAAACTTCTCCTCCCGATTCTGAGTGGATATTTGACTTCCAGACGATGGCTCTAGAATTGAACCTAGAGATTTCCAGGATAGCCAATGAATATTAACGAAATAAATGACTCGAGCAGCACCCCGAAGGGCTACAGAATCATGGAACGCAGTCTAGATATTTGTTGTATAGCCAATGAATAAAAACAAGTACCACAATTAAGTTTGGCCATGCCGAACCTTATATACTGTGAGGTTCCACAAATAATTTTGCTACTTGTCCTGAAAAACTGAAACGAGTGAGTTGACATTTTTTTCTATCGAAAATGGGGAGGAAAAGACTTTTCTTTTTGGATTTTTTTGGATTTAGTTGGCAGAAATAAAATAGCTTTGAAACCGAACAGTCACATAAAATTAGATACAGAAATTTAAAAAAAAGAATAAGAAAATTTCATTTCGAGAAGTCAAACAAGAATTCTCCGCTGTTCTTTGCTATTATATAATGGAGAAGGTCATAAAAAGAAGCTGATTTGAAATACAATGTGCTAAGTCCACTAAAATTGTATGCAATTATGACAAGAAGATTATAATTTTTGTGAAGAAGCCTCAATTAATAAACCAAAGGAACAATTCTATGGAAAAAAAAAACCATATGGCTGATCTTGCCCAAATCAAAACGCAACTAAATTTATCGGAAGTGACTACTCAAGCGAGCATGCAGATCAATCACATTTCGGGTTAAGACGACAATCTCATTTTGGATTAAAGTTATGAACTTACGTTGCACATTCAACTTTCAAAAGAAAATCGCATTCATTGTATTTCGAAAACCAAGATAAACCGATAATCACTCTTAAATTTGAGATCCAGACTGACCAATCATGATGAATATGATTTCTAACGCTAATTTTGGATATACACGTTAATCTTACGCCTAAGTATTTGTAGTTTTCTTAATCCACACAACATTCAGATATATACTTATAATTCCTTTCAAATATCAATCTGGGAAGTCAACAAGCGCTTGTCGGCAGAATCTCCAGTTATTTTATAAATAAGTGAGTACTAAATGAAATTTATACATATGTAAGTCGCCACTTTGGACATAACATATTCATAATTTGCATTAATCAAACTACAAATAACTTAAATTTTAATTCATATTAATAATGGATCTTGTAATCCAATAACTTTGAATTTAGTATTAACTTTATTACACTTGTTTATTATTATATTAATAATATTTATTACAATATTAATTTAATACATATATTTAATTTTAATAATATGTATTACTAAATATATCTTTATTTGTACTACGAAATTGAAGGCATAATCTTGTAAGGAGGTATGTGGGCTGACAAAAAGTGTAGTCGGCAAGGTTGGGCGGGATACCGGCTAAGGAGTGAAATTAACACCAGATTGCTCTAAGTGACCGTAGATCCTTTTCTTTACAAATAGTGAACAATGCGTCGATTCATCCCTAATTATTGCTACCTAAAATCTTAAACATTCTGTAGTCGACCTTGACATATTCCTTCTTGCAAGAACACCCCCCATTAGCCCTGAGCACGGTCGGAACAATAGGTAGCACTGGACAGGAAGGGATAGTGTCTGTGTTGAAGCGGGTCGTTACATAATTTTAATGGCGCCCAACGTGGGGCAATATCAGTAGATTATTTTTGACTTTCGTATAAATACCATCTACACATTTTATGTGTTATTTTAATTAATTAATTTGTAAATTAATTGCGATGTAAGGTGAGTGACACATCAACATATTATTTGTAAGCTGATATTTCCCCAAATTTTAATGAAATTGATGCATTGTTAAATTGCACTATTCTCTTGGCTTTGCTTTACTTGTTTTTCGAAGTGTTTTTTTTTTTGCTTAATACCAGAATCGACACCGAGAACAAATATTGCATTGTGGATTTGTTTTAGTGAGAGTAACTAAACTGCTTCGAGATTTCTGATCTTGGCTTATTGTCGATATTTTACTCGTAGTTTATTGCTCTAGATAGTGAATATTTTGCTTAGTAATTCACGAGTTGGAACGTTGTTTGATCGAGATTTAATTATTGGAATTTTCTGATTACTAACTCTTAAATAACATTCAACTGGAACATATTTTATGAAAAAAGAATATTGTAAAGAAAAGGATAAATTATAAATACCTTCTTTGTGATTATTGCCTTCAAAAGTAGTAGCCACTTCTAATACATTGTAAAAGTTTGCGCGATATTTATCATACCTTTGATGGTTCATTAATTGGTGGTTTTCACAACAAAAATATAAAATTTACTTTAAAAAATGCCTTTAACAAGAAGCAACGAGAATTTGAATGTATTGAGTACAGAAGAGCGGAGAAATTGTAGTTTTACCATAAGTATGGAAGAGTCTAATGTGGAAAACGATAGGGCAGGGAACAGAATGGTTACTAGATCTCAGACAAGAGGAGATTATAACAGAGGTCAGGTCGAACAGGCTCCTTCTGATGAAAGATTTAGATCGATGATAAGTGAATCGTTAAGTAGTTTCCGAGAGGAAATGACTAGCATGATATCCAATGAATTGAGGGTCTTAGTTCGAGATGTGGACATTGGTAGAAATCGAAACACACCCAGGAGGGATACACCAATGGACGCATTAGGAGTGTCTGTTCCTCACGATGAATCGTTAAACGCAGAAAAGGTACTGAACATTATTAGGAATTGGAGATTGAAGTTTTCTGGACATTCGAGTAGTATGACAGTAGACGACTTTATCTACCGCGTTACAGTATTAACGACGAATAACTTGAGAGGTGATTTCAATCTACTTTGTAGTCATGTGAGTAGTCTCTTTGAAGGCAAAGCGCTCGACTGGTATTGGAGGTATCATAGAAACCATGACGATATATCATGGGATTCCTTGAAGCTAGCACTTCTTAGTCAATACAAGGATGACTATAGCGACTTCGATAGACTTGACGATATCAGAAAAAGGAGACAGAAGGCAAACGAGGAAATTTCCGAATTCTTGGACGTTATCACGACCATGACTGACAGATTGAAGAATCCACTACGGGATGCGGAGCTCTGTGAGATTGTTTTGAGGAATTTGAGACCAGAAATAAGACACGAACTCTTGCATCTTGAAATAATGGACATATCTCAACTTCGGAAAGAGGTGAGAAAACATGAGAAATTCATGAAGGAAATACAGGCCAAGGATACTAGAACAGGCAAACTCAGGATCGCAGAGATAGAGAACGCAACGGATATAAGTGAACTGGCAGATGCGAAAGAGCCGGATGAGATTTGTGGTGTGCGTGCCGAAAAATGCTGGAACTGTGACAAGATTGGTCACACATTTTTTGATTGCCTGGAACACAGAAAATTATTTTGCTATGGGTGTGGACTGGTTGATACGTACAAGCCAACATGCCCAAACTGTTCGAAGAGACCTCAGGGAAACGCCAGGGCGGATGTCCGTTGGAAGTAAACCGGACATCCGGGACAAAAGAGACTGAACTAACTGAACTACGACTTTATGATACATATGATGATAATTCACTTCAGCGTCCGGTACACCTCCGAATCGCTGAATATCTTGAAGGCGAGAAGACACAGGTTGCGGGAGTGTGTAGGAAGGAATCAAGATCTACTAGACGATTAAGGAACTATTATGGACGTACTCGATTATATAGAAATTATGCGATAGCTTCGATTATAAATAAGGATTTAGACAACAGGCCTTACATAATACTTGAAATAGACCAGAATTCTTATTTTGCATTATTGGATAGTGGAGCTAATAAAAGTGTTATAGGTGGGCAATTGGCGGATGTTGTTCAAAGGAAAGATACATTTCGTAAATGCCGCGGTAATGTGAAAACAGCGGACGGGCAAAAGCAGTGTGTTTTAGGTTTGATCACAATGAGTGTATCCTATCAAAATAAATGTTTGCCATTCGAATTTCTAGTGGTACCATCTATACAACTGGATTTAATATGCGGATATGATTTTTGGGAATGTTTTGGACTCAGCATTAAATTGCCATGTATAGAGGAAATTGTCACAAGTGAAATAGATTCGGATAGAATAGAGTTAACAGCTGAAGAACGGGTTAAGCTGAATTCAGTGATAGCGGCATTTCCAAATTCAGAAAGGGAGGGACTAGGATGCACTTCTTTAATAGAGCATAGTATAGACACTGGGAACTCGAAACCGATAAAACAGAGATATTATCCGATATCCCCAGCAGTGGAGAAACAACTCTGTGGGGAACTGGATCGCATGTTATCCTTAGGAGTTATTGAGAAAGCTCCAAGCTCCCCATGGTCATCCCCTACTGTGGTTGTTATTAAGCCAGGAAAAGTTAGAATGTGTTTGGACAGTAGAAAGTTAAATGCCGTAACAGAAAAGGACGCGTATCCAATTCCAAACATAGATGGACTTTTGTCAAGGCTGCCACCGGTATATTGTATATCCAAAATTGATTTAAAGGACGCTTTTTGGCAGATTAGGTTAGAGGAAAACTCTAAGCAAAAAACAGCTTTCACTGTGCCAAACAGGCCTCTTTATCAATTTACCAGGATGCCTTTCGGGCTATGTAATGCTCCACAAACTCTTTGTCGTCTTATGGATATGGTAATTCCATACCAACTTAAGACTAACGTATTTGTCTATTTAGATGATTTACTGATAGTTTCACAGAACCTGGAGGAACATTTCCGTCACTTGTTGGAGGTGGCTATACAACTCCGGAAAGCAGGGCTTACTATCAACGTCGGAAAAAGTAGTTTTGCCTTAAAGAGTGTAAAATATTTAGGTTACGTGGTAGGAAATGGTACTTTACAAGTTGATGATGAGAAAATAAAATCCATAAGAGAGTTACCGGCTCCTAAAAATTTAAGGCAACTACGAAGATTTTTAGGAATGACGGGATGGTACCGCCGCTTTATCCAGGACTACTCGGCTTTGACTTATCCATTGACTGAACTCCTAGCTAAGAAAAGGATATTTACGTGGAATGAGCAGGCTCAAGCTGCTTTCGAGCTTTTGAAAGACAGACTTACTTCAGCGCCGTTACTAATACACCCGGACTACGAGAAGACATTTATATTACAATGCGATGCGAGCACGTATGGTATTGGGGCGGTACTGGCACAGGAGGATGGCGAAGGCATTGAGAGACCGATTGCGTATATGTCTCATAAACTGAATAAGAGCCAGAGAAACTATACGATAACCGAACTTGAGTGTCTAGCCGTTGTAATGGCGGTTGTTAAATTTAGACCCTATATCGAAGGCTTTCGATTTCGGGTAATTACAGACCACGCGAGTCTAAAGTGGTTGATGAGTCAAAAGGACCTGTCAGGGCGACTGGCAAGATGGGCATTAAAGTTACAGGGATTTGACTTCACTATAGAACACCGTAGAGGAAAAGATAATGTGGTGCCCGATGTTTTATCCCGCATTCATGAGGATGAGGATGGGATATATTCTATAGAACTTGAGGTGTTATCAGCAATCGATTTAAGTTCAGAAGAGTTTGATTCTCCTGAGTATGTCAAGTTAAGGGAGAAATGTGGGAAGTGTAACATGCCTGATTTCAAGGTATTGGACAAATTTGTTTATAAACGTACAGAATTTTCCGAGGGGAAACAGGACGAATCTAGTTTGTGGAAATTATGGGTTCCAGAATTATTAAGATATCAGGTAATGTACTCAGCTCATAATGTTCCAGGTTCTGCACATGGAGGAATAGCGAGAACTTTAGAGAGAATAAGGCGATACTTCTTTTGGCCCAGATTAGTATTGGATGTCAGAGAATACATACGGAACTGTGGATTATGCAAGACATCGAAGACACCGACTGCGACATTACGGCCTCCAATGGGGCAAATGGTAGAGACGGAAAGACCTTTCCAACGTTTGTATATAGATTTAATAGGCCCACTCCCTAGGACGAAATCCGGTCATATCGGTATATTGATAATTTTAGACCATTTTTCTAAATTTACATTTCTGCTACCTTTGAGAAAATTTGTGACAAAGCCTATCCTCGAGTATCTTAGAAAGGAAGTTTTTGACTGTTTCGGGGTCCCTGAGATATTAGTAACTGACAATGGTTCGCAATTCAGAAGCAAAGAGTTCGAAAAATTTCTTGTTAAGTATGGGGTTCGGCATATATTAACTGCAGTATATAGCCCTCAGGCAAATGCGAGCGAACGGGTGAATCGTGTTATCAATGAGGCTCTACGCTCATATGTTCGTACAGATCATAGGAACTGGGATGCATATTTAAGTGCTATTAATTGTTCTTTACGAAATAGCAAACACCAAAGTATTGGGAGGACTCCGTATCAGGTGGTATTTGGACAATCAATGGTAACTCATGGTGACGATTACAAAATTCTGAAACAACTGAATTTGCTTGCGGAAACGGACACGGCCATTGAAAGACAAGATCAATTTACAATATTGAGAGATTCAATCAGACATTTTATAAAAAAGGCCTATGACAAGAATCAGCGTGTATATAACTTAAGAACGTGCGTGAAACAATACGAGGTCGGTCAGGAAGTTATTCGAAGAAATTTTGTACAAAGCTCAAAGGTTGGGAACTTTAATGCGAAATTAGCTCCAGTAGGGAAGAAAGCCAAGGTCTTGCGTAAAGTAGGACGGGTATACTACGAACTAGAGGACATTGATGGCGTAGGTATAGGCATATACCACGCTAAGGATATTTGGACTTGAACAACATTTCCTGAAGAGGGAAGTAAAAATCTTTTTTTTTTTTTTTTTTTTTTTTTTTGAAGAACTGTGGTATAAGTTTGTGAGGTTCCACAAATAATTTTGCTACTTGTCCTGAAAAACTGAAACGAGTGAGTTGACATTTTTTTCTATCGAAAATGGGGAGGAAAAGACTTTTCTTTTTGGATTTTTTTGGATTTAGTTGGCAGAAATAAAATAGCTTTGAAACCGAACAGTCACATAAAATTAGATACAGAAATTTAAAAAAAAGAATAAGAAAATTTCATTTCGAGAAGTCAAACAAGAATTCTCCGCTGTTCTTTGCTATTATATAATGGAGAAGGTCATAAAAAGAAGCTGATTTGAAATACAATGTGCTAAGTCCACTAAAATTGTATGCAATTATGACAAGAAGATTATAATTTTTGTGAAGAAGCCTCAATTAATAAACCAAAGGAACAATTCTATGGAAAAAAAAAGCCATATGGCTGATCTTGCCCAAATCAAAACGCAACTAAATTTATCGGAAGTGACTACTCAAGCGAACATGCAGATCAATCACATTTCGGGTTAAGACGACAATCTCATTTTGGATTAAAGTTATGAACTTACGTTGCACATTCAACTTTCAAAAGAAAATCGCATTCATTGTATTTCGAAAACCAAGATAAACCGATAATCACTCTTAAATTTGAGATCCAGACTGACCAATCATGATGAATATGATTTCTAACGCTAATTTTGGATATACACGTTAATCTTACGCCTAAGTATTTGTAGTTTTCTTAATCCACACAACATTCAGATATATACTTATAATTCCTTTCAAATATCAATCTGGGAAGTCAACAAGCGCTTGTCGGCAGAATCTCCAGTTATTTTATAAATAAGTGAGTACTAAATGAAATTTATACATATGTAAGTCGCCACTTTGGACATAACATATTCATAATTTGCATTAATCAAACTACAAATAACTTAAATTTTAATTCATATTAATAATGGATCTTGTAATCCAATAACTTTGAATTTAGTATTAACTTTATTACACTTGTTTATTATTATATTAATAATATTTATTACAATATTAATTTAATACATATATTTAATTTTAATAATATGTATTACTAAATATATCTTTATTTGTACTACGAAATTGAAGGCATAATCTTGTAAGGAGGTATGTGGGCTGACAAAAAGTGTAGTCGGCAAGGTTGGGCGGGATACCGGCTAAGGAGTGAAATTAACACCAGATTGCTCTAAGTGACCGTAGATCCTTTTCTTTACAAATAGTGAACAATGCGTCGATTCATCCCTAATTATTGCTACCTAAAATCTTAAACATTCTGTAGTCGACCTTGACATATTCCTTCTTGCAAGAACACCCCCCATTAGCCCTGAGCACGGTCGGAACAATAGGTAGCACTGGACAGGAAGGGATAGTGTCTGTGTTGAAGCGGGTCGTTACAATACCCTCCACCATGGATAGCATGTGAGTGGTTTCAGGCACTAAATAAAGTCATATTACCAAATTTCAGTCCGATTCGTTGAAATTTGTGGTTTTTGTTGCGTAAAGAAGTAAAATCTAGAGGGACTTTTGTATGGGGACTATATATAAACATGGAGATATGGCTACCGTTATTCGTGCGAAAGTTTCCGGGTATAAATAAACACCAGTTACCAATTTTCAGCCCGATCTGTTGACAAGTTACCTGCGGATATAAGAAGTATCTATACCAAATTTCAACCACCTATCTCAAGTATTATACTATATTGTAGCGTGATTACAATAGACGGACGGACATGGCTAAATCGTCTTAGCATTTTAAGACGATTAAAAATATATATACTTTATGGGGTCTCAGATCAATATTTAGAGGTTTTACAAGCGGAGTGACAAAATGAATATACGCCCATCCTATGGTGGATGGCATAAAAATGGCTGCATCATTTGAAGCAATGCAACTTATATTCTGGTATCGGTATATTGTGGGTAATTGTTAAAATAATCTTGAGTCCTCCAATGGGGGATGATGGGATATAAACGTGACTGGTCTGAAGATGAGCACCACACTAGTGATAGGGCGACAATGATTAAGGACAGGGAGTATCTGAAACAAATCTCAAATTTTCCCTAGCCACTCCAATAGTACCCGAAGTCTTAAAAATAGTGGTCTCGTTATTGAAACCAGACAAATATGAGTCATAAGTGTAGCAAAAACCTCCTTGAGACACTTCTCCTTCCGAATCCGACAGGATATTGTAGTTGTATAACCTAGTTTAGATATAGATTTGCAGGATATCCAATGAATGAAAGTAAAAAATCTAGAGATTTTTAGATCACCCTAATAGTTAGTACTTTATAACTACGACGTATGTACGTATATAAGCCGAGGGTTTAACCTGAACAGGCCGTGCGACTGAACGGTCCTTGACCTATGAATGGCTTTCGATACGCTCAAATGCTCCATTATATGTGTGGGCGCCAGTCGCACATGGAGTTCAGAAACTGGAAGACCAAAGCGTAGAGTAAACAAGAAGTTTCCAAGGTGCGGTGATCTCTCAGGCATTGATTGCTATCTACCTTTCTGCATATCCACCACCACAAGATTTCGTTGGAGTCGTATCATACGCCGAATGATTGCCATTCTAACGTCCGACCCGAAGCTCGACGACATCTCTGAAAGGTTGAACGTCTTTTTGGTCGAACTTGTCAATTTCTTCAATGCAAAAATCTCTACCTTCTGCAAATCCACCATCACCAGATGGCACTGGAATCGTATTTTATGCTGACGCTTATCGTCAGACCCGATTAAATCTGTGAAAGGTTGGTCGAACTTCTCAATTTATTCAAAGCAAGAAACCCGTAGCCATCTGCCTTAAATCATCTATCACACAGTTCACACCACCGACAGTAGAAGTGCTTCTGCCTCTTGATGTGAGAATTGATGACCCAACAGTACAATTCCGAACAGTAACTCTCCATAGGTCCTGGGTGTCACATTTAACAACATTTTTAGATCGTCTGCAGAAGACGCAGTATTTTGCGAACAATTAGAAGAAGTAGGAACAAGGTACGCAAGTCTCTCGCCGGCAGCACTTGACCGTTTATAAAGTTTTAGGCAGATCCGTTCAGCGCCGAATTAGTGCGAGATGTGGTGGGGAAGCATGGATCTGTCAAAATGCTGCTCTGAAATATACGACACGGTGCCTCCCCACGTGTTCTGCGAGCAGAATAGATGCTAGTATCGTAGCCATCCAAAAAAAAATCTTTTGTATAGTCTATCTTCACCAATGGAGGAGTGATATGCATGATGTAGATGGCATATGCACCAAGCAGGTCAGGAAGAGAGATTCGGCGACACACTAGAGTGGTCTTGATCAATTAGGATTCCGCTGATGAAGTTTCCTCAAATCGTACTGAGTCTCGAGAGTAAACAGGAAGAGTCTCGAGTGTAATTAATTGCTACGTCAAGCACATTCAACTAGTTCCCGGGCTCCTATGGATGCTGAGAATATTGATCTGCCACAGGAATGTAAGGAAAAACATAACTATGTCATTAGAAACCTCAAAAGTTGGCGGATATTAACATCAGGCGAGTTTGCTAACTCCTTAAAGAAACGAGAGCCTAGGATAGCCCGCCTCTTACTATAAGAAGCGAATCATCAACACAGAAGGTCTTGTATTGATTCCCCCTCCTCTTTGTACATACAGCTTCTCTAAAATTCATCTCGCAATCAGGCAGTGATCCGTTTTGGCACGACACGATAAGTGAGACGCTCAAAAGTTGGCGGATATTAACATCAGGCGAGTTTGCTAAATCCTTAAAGAAAGAGCCTAGGACAGCCTGCCCCTACTATAGAAAGCGGATCATCAACACAGAAGGTCTTGTATTGATTCCTCCTCCTCTTTGTACACGCTGAAAAAAAAATCGATTCTGTAGTATATTGTCCCAAACATATTCGGCTTGAAATATACATATGTTTAGGGTACACTATAAATATATAATATTTGGCACACACAAATATTATATGTTTGGGAGGATATTGCTCTAAACAAAAATATGCTTCCGTTCAAATATTTTTTTATTTGTACTAGTATTTCCGAAACAAAGATTAATTTGTAATTATTTATTTTGGCAATTTAGCAATGCCTTAACCTAAAGACAAGATTTCTGTTTTTAGATGTACAAAGAGCAATTTTTTATAAATTTTATATGTTTGTAAAATTTAATTAAAACTTAAATCGGATAATCTTTCATAAATATAAATTGCATTGATGGATTGACAAAAAGTGTTGAATTGGAATATTTATAAATTAAGACATTTTTGCCTATAATGTTTAACACGAAAACCAGAAAAAACTAACTAAAATTCAAATAAGTCAGCATGGTTTTAAAAATCTCTTTAAATAAAATATATTTGGAAAACTTCTTGAACAATAACTTTGTTTGTGTGTAAACACATATTTTATTTGTGAAATTCAATCTGCAAATAAATTATGTTCTAATATATTAATATATGCGTTCCAAGCAAAATTTCTTGATTTTCAAATAAAATTTATTTGTTAACAAATATATAATATTTAAAAAAACCGTTTCCAAGTATATTCTCTTTCGATTCAAACATATCAAAAATGACGATTTTCCTCCGTGTACATACAGCTTCTCTAAAATTCATCTCGCAATCAGGCAGTGATCCGTTTTGGTACGACACGATAAGTGAGACGCCAAAAGCTGGCGTTATCGAAACTGGATGTTAACAGGTTGTGCGTTTGGAGTTTATAGTTCGCCCGTAACTCGTCGAAAGTTGCTTTCCAGGCAAAATTGTCGCATTGTCGCTCCAAATGCGACAATTTTGCTTATCCAATTAACCAAAAATGGGCTCCTTCGTAGAAGTTTGAGGTTTGATGAAAAGAAGTATTATTTTGATAGAAATTTTAAAAATTTTGCAAGCGTTGCTCTCGTGGAAGTCTGTCCATGATGAATTGCCGAGGACCCTCGTGATATGACAGTGAAGGTTGTTACACAGTCAACTCTGCCTGAATTCAGCCTTCCTCAACTGATTTGACTTTAAAAAAAGTGTTCCTAAATGGATATCTATCAATCTGAAGACTGATGGTTTGTAGGGATTTTATATTCGCGAACAAGGTCGCAGATTCGCTTGCAATATATTCAACATGTACTTTCTCAAGCGTAGGTGGACACACAAAAAGAGACATTTACAAAAAAAAACAATTCCAATGATGTTCATCGGAATTTGGTGCTTTATTGCCAACTTCCGTTTCCGCTACTTCAACATGCGATTCTGTTAACAGACATATGTATTGGCAGAAATTTAAAATATAAAGTACTTTCACGAATCCTTGTGTGTGTGTGTGGGTGTAACCGTGTATGTGTTGTAAATATATACAAAAGTATGTACATCCTCATTGATGTGAAATTTTATTGAAAACAAAAAAAAAACAGCGAATTTGCTCTGAAATTCTTTTTGTTGTATCTTGATATTGAAACTTGATACAGCATTACTATGTAGACTGAAGCACGATGAATGTTCCTTGTTCAATCGGATTTTTGCTATATGTAAGAGTTTGCACTTGGTGAGGGGCGGGGGGATGGACTCGGTGTGTATGAAAAATGTGAATTTTTCACGTACAAAGTATAAATGTTCATGTTTCAATTTCGAACGAATTGAATTTTAATAATAGCAATATCCTGGCCAAGGCTGTTTATTGATACGACAATAGCGTTGAATGTATCAATTCCACGATGAGTCGGGACGGGACAATGAGTAACGCTGGGAGCAAAATAAGGGCGTATATATTACTTTTTTTTACTACTGCAGCTTCAATAGATTTCCGTTCATGTAATATTTGTGTGATTCCGAGAATAAAGAGAGATTTATATCAGCACCTTTAGGTGATGATGATGATGGTGATGTAGGTGTTTCCTACCTAACCAAAAGGAATAATAAATGTTTATCAAGAATACGCCTTTGCACTTAAATTCATGATATCTCTGCAATACTCGTATATCCGTCCATGTGTTAAAGATTAGTTTGCTATGACAACTCAGTTTGTGTGTTGTGAAGTGAATGTTATGTGGGATTAAATATTTATGTATGCATATGTTTCTGTTAATCGTAAGTAAGTTGATATAATAAGAACGAAAGTTTTTCGTTGGAAGTTGAATAATATATGAATTCCCTTTGATCTTCAATGCCGTGGGAATTGTTTTGTATCAGGGACGTGTGTATGAAGAACATTTATTAAATTCACCAATTTTTACGGCAATCGCAATTTAAGAACATTCAAACAAAAATATAGGATGGATGTCGAAGTGTTACCAATTTCACGCTGCTTTATCAACCAAACGATAAATGTCAATGCCCTAATTTTTTCATATGATTCAGTCTGTTATGTTATTTACAAGCTTACAGAAAACATATGGTTTTATATCGCAGTTAAAAGGTTATCGAAACGGAATTTAAACGCAATAGTGTTATTGCAATGTATTTGTCTGGAAAACGCAACCAGTCATTGTTAATGAGCTACGACATTTCTCAAAACTCTCGAGTCTCGGACCGAAATAAATTTAATAAAAACTAATAAGTAAAATAACTGTATCGTGTCAAAAATGGACCTATGATGGTCCAGGTATAATTAAACCTCTGTCACTAATTTTCAGTCCAATTAATTGAAATGTGTGGCCTCGAAGGCGTTAGGAAGTCAATTCGAAGATGCTATATATATACAGGGTTTTCCAATAAGAATGATGATTTCATTGAAAAAAAACACACTTATTATTGAGGAAATTCAAAAGTTTTTTATTTATTTTTTAAATAAAACGTCATTCAAATGGCCTCCACGACTTCTTCTGAACCCAATTTTCGAGCACTTTTTCCACTAAATCAAGTCGTATGTCATGAATGGTACGTTCAATATTGACTTGTAAAGCTTAAAGAGAGTCTGGTTTATTTCGAAAGACCAATGACTTCAAATAACCCCACAAGAAATTGTCTAATGGTGTTAAATCACAACTTCTTGGAGGCCATTCAATATCACAATTTCTTGAAATAATCGAATCTCCAAACTTTTCTCGCAACAATTGTATTGTTTCATTTGATGTGTGGCACGTAGCCAGAATCGGTCAATGGCAAAAAGATAGCTCTTAACGAGAGCTAAAATATTGCTCATGGATGTCAAGGTCGTAGGTCGACTGGAAAGTGTTTTTTTGGATTTAAAAAAAATTGACTGCATAATTTTCAAATGTGAACGGAAAGTTTATTTTTGCTCTAGCTCCTTAACGGTACGTGGGATCGGGAATCGGTCAATGGCAAAAAGATAGCTCTTAACGAGAGCTAAAATATTGCTCATCGATGTCAAGGTCGTAGGTCGACTGGAAAGTGTTTTTTTTGGATTAAAAAAAATTGACTTAGCGCACGAAACGTTGCAATTGGAGAACGATTATTTTTATAATATAATTTGTAAACGTTGTCCTTGCGTATATCTCTCCATGATGAAATTGTAAACACTACTGCAACACAATGAACAACAAATGACAGATCATGACATATTACAAATGGCCAAACGTCACTTCAAAATCATATCATACCTATTGGAAAACCCGTTATTTCAGAGTTTTTTTTAAAAAACATTTAAGTATTTTTGATCAATGCTATATTCGCGGCGAAAGTTCCGTTGCGGACTTTACAAAAAATTTAAGTAGGTTTTCAGGCTAACGCAAATTTGCTTATTTTTTAGCTAAGTTTGCATAGTAATCAGAAAAATCAAAATACATTAAAGAAAGAGAAATATTTAAGGATATTAGAATAGCTCTCATTGGAATGAAACACTTCATGGTTCATCTAAAAACTAGAAATTCATCTGTTGCGGACGTTATGTTACGGACGTTACACAACAATTTCAATACTTTAAAACGACAATATTCTTCGGAAAATTATTATAATTTATATTTTATAGAATCTGCTGAATGTGTCATTTCAATGGTGAAATCATTAGAATGGACCGCAAAATAATGATTTCACACAACACAACTGGCATTTTTTTAAATTTTTGGTATCCTCGTACATACTTAGCATGTTTTTAGGGAGATTGCAATTTTAATTTCTAAATATTCCAAATGATATTCAGTCAAATTTGGTGTTTATCCGCCAACCCAATCAAAAGTTATTCACAAAACAGTACAGGTCATTCGATTTGCGTTATAAAGGAATTCCACACAAATTTCAAAAAATCATCAAACTTTGATCACATCTCCTGAAGAACTACTTTTTGCACTTAGCATAGTTTGGGGGTATTGATATGTAATAAGTTTTAAGGCTCCACGTTGTTTAGTATTTTTTGATAATCTCATTGAATTTGAAAACGTGGAAAAATTGTTCGCCGTTATGTAAATCAATACTTTTATTTGAAAGGTTTCAGTCGAAGCAATATTAAAGTCGACCTAGATTATACTCTGGATTAGTTTGCTCCTTCGTTTACGACTATAAAATATTGGGTTGCGAAGTTTAAACGAGATCGTAGAAGCTGCCACGACGAACATCGTATTAAGGTGTCTACGACAGAAACGGTTAGGAAAATCTACAAATGTTATTTGATGATTGTCGGCTGAAGGTGAAATTAAGATGGGTGCCGCGTTTGTTCACAATGGAAAAAAATCAGCGCCATGAGGATAATTCAATATAGTGCTCGGCGGGGTTTCTCAGCAATAAAACCGAGTTTCTGCATCGATTCGAAACCATGGCTCCACCACTTCACACCTGAGACAAAGGAAATCTTCCTGTCCTGTAGCAGCATCTCAAGAGCTACTCTCATACCAATTTTTACATTTCAAGCTTTAGTCGTTTGGATTTGGCAGTTTTAATATAATTTTATTTTATGAAAAATCCCGTCTGGGCGGTGATCATTATTCAGTCAGTCATACATACATAGCTTGAATCTTAACCCTTTATGTGAAAGATACTAGAAACCATGAGCCAATATGTTAAATCTTCGAACCTAAACTAAGTTTGATAATACATCAAAAGAAGCGACCAGAGATTCTTAAACCATTTATGGTCTTTTTGAGCTATATATATTCAAGTATCGTAGTTGAGGTTAAAAACAATAACTCACGAAGAAAAGAAGCAAATGCTGACGGGTCTGTACATATCGATATATTAATTCCATGTCGACTTAGCATGTTTTAAGGGCATTGCTTATTTGAATTCTAAATATTACAAACTATAGGGTGGTTAAATTGTAAGGGCCGATGTTGAATGTGAACCACACCTAAGCGTCAAGTTTTCTTCTGCATTTCATTTGACATTTCCCAATTTCAGACTAACTCAATATGAACCATGGAAAGATACACAATCGAGCATTTCGTGATGTTTATTCGATCAGCATAATCGACCAAATGTGTCCACAATCGGGAGAATCAGCAAACCGTGTCTGTAGGAGATGTGAAAACACCTGCGCATGCTCGCCCAGTTCGTTTGGTGCGGCTTATGGGCTGGCGACGTTATCGGGCCATACTTCTTCGAAATGAGGCCGGTCAGGCAGTTACTGTGAATGGTGTTCGCTATCGTGAGATGATAACGAACTTTTTATGGCCCGAATTGGAAGATATGGATGTGGACAATATGTGGTTTCAACAGGACGGTGCCACTTGCCACACAGCTATCGAAACAATGGCTCTTTTGCGCAACAAATTCAATGGCCGTGTTATCTCACGTCGTGTCGATGTCAATTGACCGCCAAGACACCGTTGGACTTCTTTCTTTGTGGCTATTTGAAAGAAAAGGTGTACGTCGATAAGCCAGCAACAATCCAAGAGCTAAAGGATGAGATAATTCGGCACATTAACGCCATAAAACCTCAAATAAGCCTCAGGGTCATCGAAAATTTGGACCATCGGATGAAGGTGTGCCGCCGAGGTCGCGGCGATTTGGCCGATATTTTGTTCCATACATAATTGAACCATAAAAATATTATCATAATAAAAACAAATGACAATAATTTCCTAAATAATTTGTGTTTTATTCAAAATCAACATCGGCCCTTAAAATTTAACCACCCTTTACATCGCATATTGAGCGAAAATTTTAAGACGAGAAAGCTGTGCTCAAGATGGGAGCCGCGTTTGCTCACAGTGGAACAAAAAGAGCGTCGTGAGGAGAGTTCAATAGAGAGCTTGGCGGGGTTTCTCCGAATATAACAATAAAGCCGAATTTCTTCATCATTTCGAAACAATGGATGAGACATGGGTCCACCAATTCACACCTGAGACAAAGGAAAATCTTCCAGTCCTGAATCAGCCTCTCAGATGCTACTCTCATACCAATTTCCACATTTCTAGTTCTAGTCGTTGGGATTTGGCAGTTTTAATATAATTTAATTTTATGTCCCAATGTGCCTTAAAATTTTCTCAAACCTAAACTATGCTGCAGTTTGGGGATTTTTAAGACATTTGAGCTCTATGTCTTCAAGTACATATCTTATTTTAAATGCAATGACTTACGAAGAAAAGAAGCACCTAAGAAAAAAAATCGCTTCTGTAGTATATTTGGTAGAAACATATTATATTCGGGAAAATCAACTTTGTTTCTATAAGTCGGAAGAAAAATCCTGTAACTTATTTAAGAATTTCCCCGTTTTTTAAGATTATTTGCACCGAAACCCCGAAAAAAATAATGTTGATAAAAGAGATATTCAAACATATTTTTAGGTATGTAAATATCAAATATTTTCACAAAAATATATTTTATTTAAATTTTGCTCTCAAAAATATTTAGTTTACTGTTTTTTTCTCCGTAAAATGCTGACGTTTCTGTACATATCGATACATGCTAAGTTGACTTAGCATGTTTTTAGGGACATTGCATATTTAAAGTCTAAATATTCCAAACTATGTACATTCAGTCAAAATTTAATATTTATCCGTCTACCCCATCAAAAGTAATGTACAAAAGTAGTAGAGGTCATTCGACTTACGTTATAAAGAAATTCGATACAAATTTAAAAATTTCCCAAAACTTTGATCGCTTCTTCTGAAAAACTTTCTGTTTTGACTTAGCATACCTTGGAATGGAGGTATGTAACGGGTGATCCAAGTAGAGATACTTTTTTCAATAGCTTTTTTGACAGATCACGTGCGAGTCGTGTCATGCTGTCATGTTATTTTTGTTAAGTATTGTTTGGCATTTCATCATGGAAAGACTTACGCCTGAACAACGTTTACAAATTGGTCAACTTTATTACGAAACTTCACGTTCTGTTAGGAATGAGTTTCGTGCACTTCGCTCAACTTATGGTCAACATAATCGGCCTACTGAGCGTACTATTCGCAACACCATCACCCATCTTGAGTCCCAGCATTCATTATTGGATAATATTCGACCGAATAGACCACGTCCAGCACGCAGTGAAGAAAATGTAGCGGCCGTAGCTGAGAGTGTACACGAAGACCTTGGAGAGTCGATTCGGAGCCGTTCGCAGCAACTCGGACTGACGTATGGAACGACTTGGCGCATTTTACGTCGAGATCATAAATTGAAAGCATAAATTGAAAATACAGCTTGTGCAAGAACTGAAGCCGCCCGACCTTCCCAAGCGACATCGCTTCGCTCTATGGGCTCTTGAAGAGTTCCAAGAAGATCCGACGTTTTCGAGCCAAATTTTGTTCAGCGATGAGATCCATTTCGGGCTCAATGGGTATGTAAACAAGCAAAATTGCAGCATTTGGGACGAAGAGCAACTGAAGAGATTCAAGAGCTGCCACTTCATCCAGAAAAAACAACGGTTTGGTATGGTTTGTGGGCCGGGTGAATCATTGGTCCATATTTCTTTAAAAATGATGCCGGTGAGAACGAAACCGTCAATGGCGACCATGATAACCGACTATTTGATGCCTGATATTGAAGCTCGTGATCTCGGCGACATTTGCTTTAAACAAGACGGCGTCACTTCCCACACATCGCATCAATCAATGGATTTATTGAGAGAACACTTCGGTGAGCAGATAATTTCACGTTTTGGGCCGGTCGATTGGCCACCAAGATCGTGTGATATCACACCGTTAGACTTTTTCCTGTGGGGATATGTAAAGTGGGGATATGTAAGTGTAACTTTTTCCTGTGGGGATGTGTAAAGTGTGACGTAGCCGCGGCCAACATTTGATAGACATAATCTTCAAAAAATAAATGCCTTTCAAATGATAATAAACATTCCCCATTCAATTTGAATTTTCTGTGTTTTTTTCTTTAAAAAAGTAGGGAACCTCGAAATGGATCATGCGTTATAATTGATATGTGGTTTTTAGTAATTAATTTTCACGGACAACAACCGCGAGGAAATACATTTCTAATCAGTCAACTTATTTGTAATGAGATTTCACAGAAATATGGAAAAGCTTTTGTCAAAACAATTTTTGAAATTTGGACAGTCTGCACCCTAAAGAAATGTTTCCTAACATAAAAATAATTGATTACGAGACAAATATAATTGAAGTGGAATAAACGATTTATTATTTTTGCATGTGGAAATATGTTGAAAATTAAATGTAACGGAATTTTACAAACGAATTTACAAATAAAATTTTATACAAAAGAAATTAAAAATATAAATTTAGGAATTTTTTAAAATAATTTTGGGAATTTGAGAATCGTATTTAAAATTTTTTGTACGGCATAATTTTACAAGGAAAACTTGGTATAGTCTATACAAATCCGCAAATAAGTCTGCATATGTACATTATTGAAGGTGGTTTTCCCGTACATGACAAACATAGCACGGAACACAACAATTGATACAGATGAAAATATGTATGCTGAAAAGTTTATGCAAACATTAAAATTCCGCACACAATACCAATTTTTTGGAAATCTACAATATTGGGATTTTCCTTTTTACTTTCCATACCAATTACAAGGATCTTTCGTATTTATATTAAAGCTATGCTTTTCTCATTATTGGTGTTAAAGTGTGATAAGATAAATTGAGCTCCAAAAGAAAAGTAGTTTATTTATAACAAAGTGAATTATACAATCCATGTCATGTCATCCATCCATTCCCCAATTCCTGCCTCCTGCGCACCACAACATTATGGATATCTTCTCAACATAATGGATTTCTTCTCAATTTCCAAGGGGGCGGGGAGTTTCGAGAGTGAAGTCTTAATGTTGCTGCACAACATACAACACGTTTCATTATATGCACAACTAAGATAGAACACGTTCGTGGGACGTGCTAAAGTTTATGACTGCAAGGATTTTTATGCCAGTGCAAATTTTTGCCAAGCGTTTGGTTGGTGGCATCGTTAATATACGAGTACTAGACACCATGTTCCATGTTTTCTCTCAAATTATTCTGTCGTCCCCTGCTACCCCCGAGATGGAGCAGGGAGCCAAGTAGGAGCATCTGATTTGTGGCACACATTAAAATGTAATTATGTTTTCGAATAGAGTGAAGTGGAAAACATTATCTGAAATATAGTTTTTGTAAACAAGGGGGAGAAAATGCTGGATAAGAGGAAAATTGGCACAAAACAAACAACAACTGAAAGAAAAACAAAAATAAATTTGATAGATTGTGTCAACAATCCGGAGCTATTAGTTGCAGCTCAAAAAAAAAACAAATATTAAAATTTCACTCAGCTCAGCTTTTCGAAAGCTGCTGATTGAAAGCTTAAAAGAACTATCTCGTAAGTCTATGTAATTTGCCATGAATAATATTTTAATGAAATTTAATTTTTTTAGTTTACAAAATTTGCATTGTTTACTTTTACTCAATGGTATCATGAATATCACCCCAATAATGTACATACTTTCACTTCATCCCCCGTCAAATTTTCTTATATTTATAAGCTGACTTTTCGTTGGGTTTTCTTTTCCCCCTTTTTTGTTTACGAAGAAAAATTAAATATTTTTTTCATGAATGAAAAATGAGCACTCATGAATCATAACTACTATGTCATGCATGCAAAAGCACATATATACTCGTACATAGGGAGGAGAAACAGCGAAAAATCTGATGGAAGGAAAATTGAATGCACTGATATGGTAGGTTGACTAAGAGAGGATATCATGCTTAGGAAGGAGGAAGCGGCAGCTAGACACGTATACGTTCCATGCAATTTTTCTTTGCAACTCATTAAAATTGATTCGGTAGTTAGAATTTTCCACAGCTAGGGGACTACCTCTAAAGCAGACGCTCAGCTACATCCCAGCAAAAAATAAAAGAAGTACTTCCAAAAGAATAACATTATAAGTACTTCCAATTCATAAGTATGAACATTTTTTCGGCATTTAATGAAGTTCTTCTAAATAACTAACCAAAATGTAATTTCGGAATATAAATTATTAACCCAAGAATGCATAATTTTAAAACGATTGGATGTAAAATGAATCTTGTGAAGTGATAAAAGTCCAGATCGGAAGGAACATATGTATGAGTGCTATGATATATATGTAAAATACTGCATCTATAGTGCTAAAGGGAAGAAATATATATTTATATGGCGGCTATATCAGAGTTAGTGAATGGTTCTGGAAGCTAGTCGACTTTTTCATCAATTAAATTTCGTTTCAGTCGACTAGGTCGATAAATCGGACCTACAAGTCGACTTTTTCATAGCCGATTAAAATAACATAAAGTCATTTCAAAGTTTGCTGATTTTCTTCGAAATATGTTAAATTTTGGAATTGTAGTAGATAAAAACTGAATTTATGAACAACACTTTATACTTTCCAAAAATGTTAATATAGCGTCACCAGAAATGCCCAAGAGCGTAACCCTCAAAAAATTAAAATTAGTTTTTCGTCAAAAAAATCACGATTTTATTCAAGAAAAAAAGACGTAACATCAAGTGCTCGTTTTTGATAAAGAACAAAAGGCGTAACTCACATTGTACTGTATTCATCTATTTAACCTTTGTAGTTGTTCTCTTGTTGCTGTTTTGATTTTTATAAATCGTGTTTGACACCTATTTTAGATGCAAAATTCTATATTTAAATTTGGCCTTTATCTGAAGGGTATCCATTTTTTTTTATCAAATTTCGCAGTGTTCGTGATTCTATAAACTAATCTCTGCCAAATTTAATAATGCTCTGATGTAAAACATGAAATCACATTTTTCCAACCTTGCTAGTGACCGTTTATTCTCGGATTATAAAATTCTTTGTGCAAAATATAGTACATTTGGCTAAAATATGACTTCTATGGAGCTTAGATGCTAAATCGGAAGGTACACATCCATGCGAGTATATGGGGCTATATGTAAATTTGAACCGATATTGTTCACACAGATATTAACTGTTAAAATAAGACACTCTTTACCAAATTTCATGAACATCGAAAGGAAATTATATCTTCTATAGAGGGTATAAGCTAAATCATATTAGGGATGTAACGAAAGTGGCTTTAGCGAAAGCGAATGCGAATATTGAAATATATTTCTTGCGAAAGCGAATGCGAAAGCGAGTAGTGAAATATGCATTTTTGCGAAAGCGAATGCGAATAATAGTTTGAGCCTTTAGTACCAACAAATTTAAGGAACTGAATTGATACTTTTCCAGGATATTCAAGTATTAAGACTGTTTTCCATAGTTTTACCTCCTGTTACCACAAGCACACACATATCTTCAAATTGTGTGAAGGGAATAAGGAGATTTGACACTTTAATAAATGGAAGCGAATACTGAAATATATTTTTGCGAAAGCGAATAATCCAAAGATGGTTTTTGCGAATGCGAAAGCGAATTTTAAAATGATGCGAATAATTCGCGTTCGCATATGCGAATGCGAATATTCGTTACATCCCTAATTCATATATATTACGATATCTGGTTCTAAACTGATATTCAAATAGTTAAGAGATTTTTGATCGTTCGCCCTAGACGAAAGAAATACGGATTGTCTTTCAATTTCAATACGAATTGTCTTGTCCTAAAATAAAGATATGTACAAAATTTCTTTGAGATCGGACTATATTTGTGACCTGCACATAGATTACAAGAACGCATGCACAAACTAACATAGCTAAATCGGTTCAGAAAGTGATTCTAAGTCGATCGGTAGAATAAACGATGGTTCTATATATCTCTTCTCATTTTTGGTGTTAGAAACAAATGCATAAAATCATAATAAATTGTACCACAGTGTGGGTAGGTTATAATTAAATAATTTTAAAAGAAATTATGGTAATTAAATTTACCATACCATACATACTGTACCACACTGTGGTACTTTACTATTCTCAGAACCGGGGCTACGGAAAACTTTTTTTTGTGAGAATGTTAATTACACTATGGGGTCACACTTTTCAAGAGCCATCTACACCATACAGATTACAGACATCTTCAAATGTCCCAAACAAACATACATATGTATATATGATCGTTAATCTCTTTGGCCAATAGTATATTATTTATACGTTCCCTTCCCTATGTCAACATTTGTATTCCTTTAAAATATGAAATCGCTGGACCCAAAGATGTTAATAAGAACGACATACATTCATCAAATAAATACAACACCAAAAAAGCAAATCTTACAGTGCTTTAAAAGAGTTGTGCAAAAGTGGTGACAAATAAGTACTTCCCCGGCGCGACAACCCCTTGTTAAATTCATTGGTGAAAATCCAAATTAGAACAACTTCCGGATCATAAGTTGGGGATTTTTATTGCTTCTTTGGGTGCTCTTTTTTTGCTGGGATATTGTATAGCGTGATCCATTTCGAGGTTCCCTACTTTTTTAAAGAAAAAAACACAGAAAATTCAAATTGATTGGGGAATGTTTATTATCATTTGAAAGAACATTCTTTGGCATTTATTTTTTGAAGATTATGTCTATCAAATGTTGGCCGCGGCTACGTCTCAAATGGTCCATCCAATGAGTCCAATTTTCGATGACTCGTTCGAGCATTTCGACTGATAACTGGAGAATGACACGCGTAAACGTTGTTCAGGCGTAAGTCTTTCCATGATGAAATGCCAAACAATACTTAACAAAAATAACATGACACGACTCACACGTGATCTGTCAAAAAAAGGCTATTGGAAAAAGTTTCTGTACTTGGATCACCCGATATAACATTACACTAATTAATCTGTCAATTTGTTGTCAAAACGTTGTAAACGTTGTTCAGGCGTAAGTCTTTCCATGATAAAATGCCAAACAATACTTAACAAAAATAACATAACAGCATGACACGACTCACACGTGATCAGTCAAAAAAGTTCTGTTGAAAAAATTATCTCTACTTGGATCATCCTATATAATGCTGAATATATGTTTTTATGCAAGTAGTTTTTAAAAATGTAATTTTTGTCTCAATTACCTAGGGTAATTTGACAAAAAAAGCAAGATTTAACCAACCCATCCTATACAAATTAAAATTGGCAAATTTACAGCATTTTCATATGGTAACATTTCAAATATACAATTTCTCTTTGAGCAACAAACTAAGCCTAATCTTTTTAAAATCCCATGAGTCCAACAACAACAACACGTATAATAATAAGGACAATATACCAAAGATGTCAGTTAGCTTCCGTCTTCTGTTGCAAAACACTAAAAGAGAATCGAACAAAAAGACAGATTCGCAAATACGAGTATATTTGGAATGACAAGTTGATTTAACATTTTTTATAGTTGTTTTTGGCAAACATTTGCATATTTCTGTGAGCATTAAAAAATAGAATACAAATTTTTTTCCATGGTGAATCTATATGTACATATACAATAGGCTGTACCGAAAAACTAATTTCTAAATTCGTAAGAGGTTTTAATATTGGTGAGTTGTCGGTTAAAAAATGCGCTCTCTAGTGTGTAAATATGTCTTATCGAAAGGGACCTTCGTATGGGGGCTATATCAAAGTATGAACCGATAAGCCCCATTTTAAATAGGGATTGTCCCTGGGTTAAGAAATAACTCGGTACCAATTTTCATTAAGATTGCTTAATATTTGCGACCTGTGGTGTCGAATATAACAAAGAACGGAACGCTTAACGTAGTGATAATGTTCTATGAACCATACGTTATCGTAGTGATACCGTTCGTCGTGTTCTAAGAACGGTACGTTATCATAGTGGTACCGTTCGCGAACAGTAACACTAAAAAAATAAATAACGTTAGTGTTCTATGAAGGAACCGTTCCTATAACGTACTATTTTTTCTGAACGCTGGTTCTGAATACACTCTTGTGATCAAAGAACAGCTCGCAAATATTAACCGATCGTCACGAAATTTTGCACTGGGCCTTCCGACGAACCTGGACGAAGCAAAATTGAAAATGGCATAAATGGTTCATGATTTAATATTGCTCTCATATAACTCTCCCTTTCGATTTGACTTCGTCAAGTTCTAGAAATCACTATATTCAAGCGATCTGGCTGAAATTTTAGTTTAGGTTGTATTATGCATTAAACTATTCCTGTACAAAATTGGCAAAATCAGTCCATGCTCGGGTATACCTCTCATAGATTCCCATTTGACTTCTTCACGATTTGACCAGAAGTCACTCTATTCAAGCGATCCGGTAGAGTTTTGTTAGTTATCCCCTCATCTTAGAGAGTGTATATATCATTTGCTACGAACCAAAAGTGTAACACATCGAAGGAGTGACCTAAGACCCTAAGTATGTTCGGCGGATATCCGTTTTGGGTGATTTTAAGTCGAATGAGCAATGTCCGTCCGTCTGTCTGCTGGCTGGTGCGCACGATAACTCTCGAAAGGAGTAACCGATTGACTTAACATTTGGTATGTGGTAATAGTTTCTTCTATCTCCGGCTAAGTTCGAAGATGGGCCATATTGGTCCACTCCTTCTAGTACCTCCCCCACAAATGGTTAACATTTAGTGAAATATTGATTATTTAATAACTTCTATACTACTTATTTGAATCGTCTGAAAGTCTACATATAGTATTAGGTTTTTAGTTACCATTACCTCGAAAAAAATGGGTGAAATTGCCACGCCCCTTTTGGTACCTCCTACAAAAATGGACAATTTTGAACCAAAAGTTAATAGCTTATAACTTTATTACTAGTGCATACAAAGACTTGCAATTTTGCACAGAGTAATGGTTTAATAGTACCTACAATACAGTGAAAAATGGGCTACTTTTTTACCTCCTACACAAATGGACCATTTTGTACCAAAAGTTAACAGCTTATAACATTAATACCAGTGCACATAAATACTTGAAATTTTGTACAGTGTAATTATTTTATAGTACCTAGAGTCTAGAGAAAAGTGGCCGTTATTGGCATGCTCCTTTTGGTACCTCCCACACAAATGGACCATTTTGTACCAAAAGTTAGCAGCTTATAACCTTAATACCAGTGCACATAAATACTTGAAATTTTGTACAGTGTAATGATTTAATAGAACCTAGAGTCCACCGAAAATTGGGCGCAATTGGCACTCCCCTTTTGGGACCTCCAACACAAATGGACCATTTTGTACCAAAAGTTAACAGTTTTTATATTCAATACCAATACATACATTAAAGATATTAAATGCAATTGAAATTGATAACAATTTAATTAAAACAAAAAAAAATAAATTTCGAATATGAAGTACGTCCATGTTTTTATACGGTTTCCCTATAACGGTACCTTCCGATCCGAATTCAGCACATTCTAAACCAATCCTATGGTCCAAATCGGTCAATATTTTATTATATTCTCAATACTTATAATAATACCTTCCCATTTGGATTTTATTTATACATATACATATGTATTCAATAAGACACATTTCACAACCGATTCTGCATACTGTATTTAAACCCTACAACAATCTGCGGTGCAGGGTATTATAAGTTTGTTTTGGGTCAGATGTTTGTAGCGCTTAAAAATACTAAAGAGATAGACCCGCCTTAAATTATATACTGAACAAAAATTGTCATAAAATTAAAGAATGGCTCCAAAGACGTCATAAGTTTTTAAAATAAGTACGTTTTGTACTTAAAATATAGATAATTTCATTGATATTAAGTAATTTACTTAATTTTAAGTACATTTTCTTAATTTTGAGTACAAAATGTACTTATTTTGAAGAATTAGGACGTCTTTGGAGCAATTATTTAATTTTAGGACAATTTTTTTCAGTGTATCGATCGACTCAGTATCACTAGCTGATTCGATTCAACCATGTCAGTCGTACATCCGTCTGTCCACTTTAAGTTGTTCGCAAAGTACAGGTCGCAATTTTACTCAGATCTTGAGAAAATTTGGTACAGAACATTTTTTTGCATCAGGAACGAAACCTATTTAAATTGGTCAAAATCGGTTCAGATTTAGATATTAATAGCTCCAATATATACCCAGCAAAATTTCTCATTACCAAATAATCCAACGAGTAAGCAAAATTCGATAATGGTAAGTACTTATTATTTAGCCACATTTCTCATTATTTTAACATGGGGATGTCATTGGAGGAAAGTACTTCCCAAAAGCTTACAATAAAGTAGTAAAATAAGTACTTATTTGTAGCATAGGCATACCACATAAACAAGTGCTTATATTTTCACGATTTTAAGTACTTCAATAATGCATTACCAATAAGTTATAAAATAAGTAGTAGATATGGTAGATATGGTAATTTAAAGAATTTTTGGCATATTGTCGCGCATGTTTCTAGAAACAAACAATTCTCTCACGCCAGATTCGAATTTCTGGACCCAAACTCCGTGTGAAAAATTCTTCAATGATCTAACATCATACGATATATGATAAATATTTATATACGTAAATATTTATGGTATTTTTTTTCGAATCTGCACGTATTATTTGAAAAAATGTTGAAAAATAAATAAATCTTGTACAATAAGCCATATATAGCCAAAATTGCATTATATTAAAAATTGCCAAAATGATTTTGATAACAATAAATCACTTATTTCTGTTATTATTGGTAAGTCATTATTAATAAACCGAAAGTAATGCAGCGAATAATGAGATGTCATTATTTCGTAATGCAGGGAATAATGACAGGTATTTACCAAGATTTTGCTGGGTATGTACATCCCGATTTGGCATTTAAACGGTATAAAAGCTTTATTTTTTGGCAGATCATTATGAAATTTAGCACGGGGAAGTTCTAGAGACAGTAAGATATAGTAATTACCTATGCTATATTTCATAAAAATCGGATAAGATTTATTTATAGGTCCCATATATATATGTATGTTCATCCCGATTTGGCATTTAAAAGGTATATATATAGAAATTTATAAAATGTAGCTGATACAATATTCTTAGGCAAAGAACGATAGTTGGCAAATTTTTAGAAAATCAGTACAGATTTATGTATATCCCCCTATATACATACATACCTATATCCCGACAGTTACCTAAGGGTCCGCCTTTTTAAACAAGTATTCATAAAATTTAGAAGATAACATTTATTTTAACAGAGAAAATTTGAAAAAAAATCGGTTAAGATTTATATATAGCTTCGGTATATATTTATATCTCGATTTTTAATCACAGCGCTATAAAATAAAAAAAATTGACATATCATTATCCTTTGGAAAATAACATTGATAAAACTTGACTATATTTCTTCGTATTCATTTGGTATTTAATAATCGGTATGAACGCTTTATTTTCTGCCAGATCAATATGAAAATTTAGCTGTTAAGTTCTATGTAGCAGTAAATACCCCTGACAAATTTCATAAAAATCGGTGCAGATTTAAATATCCCATATACTCGTATATATATATGTGCATCCCAATTTTGAATCTACGTGGTGTAGAAGCCATATTTTGCCTCAAATCCCGATTTTACATATAAGCTCTAGAGAATTCGCAATTCTGAACAGAACTATATACTTTAGCAGATAACAGTTTCTTGAACCAAGAACCAACCGTTTATGAATATCGGTTCTGATTTCGGCAATAAATCCTGCCAAATTTGTAGAAAATCGCTTCAGATGTAGATATAGCCCTGGTATATACGTACATATATCCTGATTTTTAATCTAAGCGCTATAAAATATTTCCGTTATTTTTATCCCCTCACCTTAGACAGAAGTGACCTAAGACCCCGAGTATGTTTGGAGGAAATTCGATTTGGATAATTTGAAGTCATTCGAGCAATGTCCGTCCGGCCGTCTGTTTGTCTGCTGACTGATGCGCCCGATAGCTCTCGAAGTAATAGTTTATTAGTCGCTTAGTTTATTAATATTTGTATACCCTCAACCATAGGGCGGAGAACACTGAACTCTTTACTCTAACAACGGTCGCCATAGGACCATGTTTTGATATAGCGCCCATGCACAGATTCTTACGGACTTAACTGTTTACCGGTAACGTTTATAAACTTTTTTTTGCAAATTTTTTAAAATTTTTTTCTGAATAAAGATGAGAAAATTGGTGAAGGGTATAAAAAAACAGATTTTTTGTATATCATCAAAGCACTGTCCATTATGTTTCAAATAAAATCAATAATGAAACGGAACTTTTCCACAAAGAGGATACACATCGTCTAACTAACTGACAAACTAAGCGAAACACGGACACATCCCAGGCAGGATAAAAAGGCAGCACAACAATCCGCAAACGGCGACGAGAAAATTGGTGTTGAATCGAAGCAAAACTGACAAAGATACAGCAGTCTAAGCAACCGCCCCTCATACGTGACTCAGTACATCAGAAAAACTTTAAAGCGTATTTCCCACAACCCATGTTTTCAAAGACGTTGCCCCTCATAACTCAAAACCTACTGAACCGATTCTTTTGAAATTTTTAACACTATTTCTTTACATAATTTACGAGGTAAAGCTGTCTAGTTATACCCTACACCACACTGTGGTACAGGGTATTATAAGTTTGTTTCACGGTAGATGTTTGTAACACCTGAAAATAACACAGCTAGACCCACCTTAAAGTATACCGATCGACTCAGAATCACTAGCTGAGTCGATTTAACCATGTCCGTCCGTCTGTCCATGTAAAGTTGTTCGTCGACTACAGGTCGCAATTTCACTCCGATCGTTAGTAAATTTTGCAGTTTAGAGTATTTCGCAGCTGTAAAGATCCCTATTGAATTTGGTTGAAATCGGTTCAGATTTAGATATAGCTCCTATATATATCTTTCGTCCGATTTGGCCCTTAAGTCCTATAGAAGCTGTATCTTACATCCAATCGTTTTGAAATTTAGAATGGTAGAGTTTCTTGATCCATGAACCAACACTGCCGAATTTGAAGAAACTCGGTTAAGATTTAGCTATAGCTCCCATATATATGTTTCGTCCGATTTTGCTCTTTAGCCCTGTAGAAGCTGTATTTTACATCCAATTATTTTGAAATTTAGAATGGTAGAGTTTCTTGATCCATGAACCAACACTACCGAATTTGAAGAAAATCGGTTAAGATTTTGCTCTTTAGTCCTGTAGAAGCTGTATTTTACATCCAATCATTTTGAAATTTAGAATGGTAGAGTTTCTTGATCCACGAACCAACACTGCCGAATTTGAAGAAAATCGGTTAAGATTTAGCTATAGCTCCCATATATATATTTCATCCGATTTGGCTTTAGATCCAATCGTTTTTATACCCTACACCACACTGTGGTACAGGGTATTATTTAAGTATAAAATGTCCCAAAAGTAAATTTATGTAAACAATTTATACATGAATTACAAAATTTATATATATTAGAGTTATTCAATATTACGAGAGTGGTGTAGGGTATTATATAGTCTGCCCGCCCGACTGTAGCCTTTCCTTACTGGTTTTTTTAAATTTGTTTTTTTTTTTATTTAACAATAACCAATTAGTCGATTTGTTTTTGTTCAATTTCTGAGTTGCCATATTTTTTAATATTTTTTGATGAAAACTTTACACAATAAACTTTGAAAGTTATACTTTAATGTACCATTGGTTTCAATCAAAAAATTTTAACCGTTTCGTCACAAAAAAATCATAAAAATGTGCCTTTTTTTGGACGAATTAGCGGGCTAAGAGCATTCCCGCAAAAAAAAAGATTTTCCGATACAGAGGTCTTCTTCTTTACATAGAATGTAAAGAAATGCCCTTTCGGCACATCCTAATATACTTTATATACATATGTATGTATGCACACATATTTTTTAGTTTTATTCTCGCTGGCAAAGTTGTTTTATTCCATTTGCAAAAATTTGAAACAAATCGATTTTAGCTTAACATGTCAACAATTGTATTTGTTGTCGTTATAGTTGTCATTTTGCACCGAATGCACAAGAAGAGCAACATCAGCAACAACAGCTAGACTAGAACTTCGACATCGACGACATCCTGCTCCATTCTGATGTCCGCATATTCTCTCTGCTGTTGTGTGTCTCCTGTGTCTATTTTCGTATCCTGTTCCCATATTCTATTTAACGTTTATTGACATTTTTTCGACAAACAAGAGGAACGCGTCATGTTTTTCATTATATAGAGATTTTTCTGTTTTGCAGTTTATAGGAGAGGTTTTCTCGTCATCGTCGTCGTTTGCGGACTGTTGTGCTGCCTTTTTATCCTGCCTGGGATGTGTCCGTGTTTCGCTTAGTTTGTCAGTTAGTCAGACGATGTGTATCCTCTTTGTGGAAAAGTTCCGTTTCATTATTGATTTTATTTGAGACATGATGGACAGTGTTTCTGATGAGATAAAAAAATCGGGATTTTTTATACCCTACACCACACTATGGTACAGGGTATTATAAGATTGTTTCATGGCAGATGTTTGTAAGACCTACAAATACTAGGTACACCTTAAAGTATACCGATCGACTCAGAATCTCTAGCTGAGTCGATTCACTCCGATCGTATTGAAATTTTGCAGTTAGGAGTCTTTCGCACCTGTAAATAACCCTATTGAAATTGGTGGAAATCGAATCAGATTTAGATATAGCTCCAATATACGAGGGTTACTATATATATTTCTGGCCTAGGCAACACTAAGTGTTGTCTGGCCCCATCTGACATTTCCATTGGAAAGTTTGTCATTTTTTAGCATAACTTCACTCAGACAGTTTTGTCATTTGAGCGCGAATTGTTTAGGTTACAGTGTGTTGAAAATTCACCTCCAAAACATAGTTTTTGAACGCTTCGACAGCTGCTTCAGGCGTCGAAAAACGATGACCAAGCAGTTTTTTCTTGATGTGAGTGAATAAGAATAAGTCATTAGGTGTCAAATCAGGGGTACGGCGGATCATCATCATCTATTCGACGTTTTGGCCTGTCAAAAAGGCGCTGGTTTTAGCCGCTGTGTTAGAGCTCGCATTGTCATGGTGCACAATGACTCGTCTTCTCTTGTTCGTTTTTCGAATTTCTCCGAAGACTTCAGGCAAACAAATTGTGGTGTACCACTCAGAATTGACCGTCCTACGTTGCTCAAGAGGAACAGTCGCCACATGACCAGTTATGCCGAAGAAACAGGCGACCATTTGCTTCGAAGTGTTTCTTCCACGAACAACTTTCGTTGGATTTGGCTCGTCTTCGAAGACCCACACGGTCGATTGCTGTTTTGTTTTGGGCTCATACGCATAGATCCAAGATTCGTCACCTGTGACAATCTTATAAACGTCTTTATAACCTTTTCTACGGCCAGGTGTTCATGCAATATCGAATGTATGCTGGTGGAAGAAATGCCCAAGGATGCCTCTATCTCACGGTATGTCACATGACGATCGTGCATTATCAGTTCACGCACGGCATCAATGTTCTCTGGCGGCCGGTTTTGGACGACCTTCACGACCTTCGTCTTTGAGCGAGCGTCGGCCACGAGTGAATTCATTAAACAAGTTTTTCACAGTGCTATAGGATCGTGCGTCATCGCCATACAAAGATTTAAGTACATCGATGAACTCTTATCGTGATAATCCACGTCGAAAGTTGTGAAAAATGATCGCACGAAAATGTTCACGAATTGCTTCCATTTTTTTGCCAAATTGATTTTTTCAAGTCACTGTAAACAACACAAATGATGGTCGTTCGTCAAAATGTTCTGAGCACGTTTATGCTAAAAAAAGTCAAACTTTCCAATGGAAATGTCAGATAGCAACCCTCATTGATGTTGGACTTAATTCCGAGAATTGGACGTGAAAGTAGCCCTAAAAATAAGAACTTCTGAACCATTCGTTTAGTCAAGTTGGCTCAATTAATAATTTAATGGCCATACGATTTTTTTGCTCAAGATGAATTTTTGGCACTTTTTCTATATTTTAAATCGGTTATATCTCGGTATACCATACGGAATATCTCTTTTGTGTCTGAAGCAAAGTTGTAGATATTGAATAGGAGCAAAAATGCGGAATAAAACTACCCGAAAAATATGCATCCAGTGCCTTAAAAATCGCAAAAATTAAAATTTTTACAATTCTCCCCTTTCCTTTCCTTGCATTTTAAAATGTTTTTCGCTCTAAATTATAATTTAAAATTTAAAAATTGTTCTTTTCGCGTTCGCCGGCTCTTGTTGATTGACAAAAATCGACCAATTAACACCTATAAATACTACATATTTTTCATTAATGGCTTTGTTCACTCACGTGTGCGTTTAAAATTTGTCAAAACTATAGCCCCCATATATAGACTTCGTCCGTTTTGGCCCTTTATTCCTATAGAAGCTGTATTTAAAATCCAATTATTTTGAAATTTTGCATGGTAGAGTTTTTTTATACATGCACCAACATTGCCGAATTTGAAGAAAATCAGTTCAGATTTAGCTATAGCCCCCCATATATATGTTTCTTCCGATTTGTTTTGAAATTTTGCATGATAGAGTTTCTTGATACATGGACCAGCATTGCCAAATTTGAAGAAAATCGGTTAAGATTTAGAAATAGCTGCCATATATATGTTTCGTTTGATTTGGCTACAATGCCAGAGACGTACCAAATCTAAATTGTGTAAACACATTTTAGTTGAAGTATACATTGTTATCCAATCTTACTGGAGTGGTGTAGGATATCATATAGTCGTCAACGTCTGACTTTAGCATTTCCTTATTTGTGTAATATATTTGTTTCCATTAGGAAATTAAGAAAATTTCGCTCAATAGAAAAGCTACAATTTGTTATATTGACATAAAAAACTTTAGAAATTGTTAAGAAAAACCTATAAAGAAAGAAGATCTACATTTGAATTGAATGTATGCCTATTATTCATTCTTTTCTAATTTAGAGGACCAATATACTTATACATTGATATAATTTGGTCCGAGTTTTCGGACAAAATGCATTTAAACTAGAGTTAATATATTTTTAGTAAATATTTTTTAAGGTTCTAAATCCTCCCATTTTTAAGGACCACATTAATGTATTATCTTAAAAGAAAATGCATCCTCATATATTTTATGTGACGTGAAATACTTTCTTATACTTGTACACTGTTCGTATGACATAAAATTCACGTATCCTTTGGTGTTTTGGACACATACCCATATATCATTGGTGGTACGTACACAAGTACGAATATATGTATGTATGTACCACATATGTGGTGATATACAACACACCGGGTGTTCTACTGAAATTATGGCAATAAATCATTTTCCCAACTGGAATCTTATTAGAGTTTTATTCTTTATGTTTTTTTGTGAAGGACGTGTGACAGGAAAAAAATTATTATTAGATTTAAGGGGGAAACAAAACATTTTTCAATAAAAAAGTAAACATTGTACAAAATATTCTTACACAAAAAAGTTCAACAATTTAAGTATGTTTTTAAATGGGAAAGTGAGTGTTAAAGTTTTATACATTTTTTTTGACAAGAACTTTGTTAAGGATTTTTTCAATCTCTCACTCGTTGTGTCATTATCCCTTCGTTAGAGGAAATTATGAGAATAAAATTGAGCATAAAAGCTTTTCAACAACACCTGTTCCAGGCGTAAATGGCAGAGGAAATTTCTTTTTCTCATCAGCTGTTGGAATGCTTATTAAGTGCAGGACTCTAAATGAGGTTGGGGTAGAGAGTGGTCATAACCGTAAACTGCGTTCAACACTTCATAAACATGTCCTCGATACTGATGACGATACCGACGATGTACGAAGGAAGACATTGTTAGACGAAACATTGCTAAAGCGATGATGATAATGAGACACAGTGGGGGAAGTCTTGAACTAAAATGGAAATTATTTCACGTGGGACTTATAGTAGGGTTAAGGTCTATAGTTAATGTACAGCAAACTCTACAAGCATTGGTTTCCGCATTACAATTTAAATTTATAATATATAATTTTGTAATTTTCTTCGAAAAATGGTGTTCAAGTACAGTTTTAACATAAAGTTAATCCGGCTTGAAAAGTTACACAAAAACAATTGATGAACAGTAAAACTGCTGATCCATGGAACCTACACCCCTCCGAAATATTATTTATTTTGCTGTACTGTTGGCATTTTTCCTATCCGATGCGATAAGTTTGACGCTTTTATATTGTACAACGTTTATCGTGACCTTCCTATTTTAAAATGTTAGCACGATCAGCTGCAAAATGTGGTTTTAAGATAATCAGGAAGTCGAATAGAAAGAGTCTTTACAATGGGGACTATTTCAAGAGAAGATTTTTAAATAGCGATAGTTGTAGAGCAAGTACATGTTGGACCGAAATGACCGAAGGGGTTTGAATTCATTCTTTTTTTTAAAGAATATACCAAATTTGAAGTCAATCCGTTACGCTTTTCGAGAGTTACTGTGCGGACCAACCAGACGGACGGACATTGCACAAATGACTTAAAATGTCCAATGTACGATTTTTATACTTTTGGCACGTAGCAAATTATATTTATATACCATCCTCCATAAAAGTGAGTTAATAACTAGTAAGAAAATATCAGTTGAGTAAACTGACTAAAGAAAGGTTATCCAAAAGGCAATTGCAGAACAACAAATGCACGCAAAGAAAAGAATTCGTTTCTGCGGAACGAAATTTTAGACAATGAAGTCAAATGAGAGGTAAAATTTTTCGAAATTTTTACTTTTGTCCAAAAAATATTTATTTCTTCATCAATGTACATTTTGTCCACTTCATAGTAATTTTTCCTGAGGAGTATTTTTCACCAAGAAACCTACTAAAAATGTCGTTGATTTGTATGAATTTTGTCACATCATAATATTTGATTGCAATTTTTTAGGGATAAGGAGATTCGAATCGGGGACGACTGTTTCGAGAAAAATAATTTTCCAAGGGTTCCCATTATATCGTTCTTTAGACTGATGCGTGTATTCCGAAGTCTCCCACTTCCAAATCACGTTAGAAATAACTAACCTCCTTGATTTCCTTGATTTCCTCGAATATCGCGAAAACAAGAGCTATCATAGGAAAACCACTAGCACCACTGGATTCAGCAATGTCGAAATAGGTATGTATACCAATTACATTTTTCTCCCTTATGCTACATTTTTGGACTAGTAGAGTGTTATTATCAATTTAAATTGCATTTAATAACTTTAAAGCATGTACTGTTATTAAAGTTATAAACTTCTAACTTTGGGTGTAAAATGGTCCATTTGTGCGGGAGGTATCAAAATAGGTGTCATCTGGGCGAAGACAAATGTCAGATCGAGTCACTTTATTTTATTTGTCGACTGATAGGAACAATGACAAAAAAACGTTATTAAAAGCAAAAATAAGTATATATTAATATAATTATGGTAAAAACAATTTGCTCAATGTATTTGCTCAGGTCGGCCATACAAAAATGAGTATGTACAATTATTGATCTGTCAATTTACATTATTGGAAAATTGCTAATGTCATTGACGTAAGGCCAGGCAAAAGAACCAACGAACCTTAGAGAAACCAAATTCCTGACGAAAGTGAGTGACAGGTTTTCGTTCCCAGAGACTTTCGTTAAAAATACAGAAACAGGCCGTAAAGCCCCATTTTCTCCAACTGCAAGGCATAGGTGAAATTCCAAAAAATATTTTTTTGGGGGATTTTTATTTCGGAATTGACTTTTGTAAATATAAATAATTACTTTACATTTCTGATATAAATACATAAATAAACCAGTAAGGAAAGGCTAAAGTCGGGCGGTGCCGACTATATAATACCCTACACCACTCTCGTAATATTGAATAACTCTGATATATAAATTTTGTAATTCATGTATAAATTGTTTACATAAATTTACTTTTGGGACATTTTATACTTAAATAATACCCTGTAGACTAAAGAGCCAAATCGGATGAAACATATATATGGGAGCTATAGCTAAATCTTTACCGATTTTATTCAAATTCGGCAATGTTGGTTCGTGAATCAAGAAACTCTACCATTCTAAATTTCAAAACGATTGGATGTAAAATATAGCTTCTATATAACTAAAGGGCCAAATCGGACGAAACATATATATGGGAGCTATAGCTAAATCTTAACCGATTTTCTTCAAATTCGGTAGTGTTGGTTCATGGATCAAGAAACTCTACCATTCTAAATTTCAAAACGATTGGATGTAAAATACAGCTTTAATAGGACTAAAGAGCTATAGCTAAATCTTAACCGATTTTCTTCAAATTGGGCAGTGTTGGTTCATGGGTCAAGAAACTCTACCATTTTAAATTTCCAAATGATTGGATTTAAAATACAGCTTCTACAGGACTAAAGGGCCAAATCGGACGAAACATGTATATGGGAGCTATAGCTAAATCTTAACCGATTTTCTTCAAATTCGGTAGTGTTGGTTCATGGATCAATAAACTCTATCATTCTAAATTTCAAAACGATTGGATGTAAAATACAGCTTCTATAGAACTAAAGGGCCAAATCGGACGAAACATATATATGGGAGCTATAGCTAAATCTTAACCGATTTTCTTCAAATTCGGTAGTGTTGGTTCATGGATCAAGAAACTCTACCATTCTAAATTTCAAAATGATTGGATGTAAAATACAGCTTTTTCAGGACTAAAGAGCAAAATCGGACGAAACATATATATGGGAGCTATAGCTAAATCTTAACCGATTTTCTTCAAATTCGGCAATGTCTGTTCATGGATCAAGAAACTCTACCATTCTAAATTTCAAATCGATTGGATGTAAAATACAGCTTTTATAGGACTAAATGGCCAAATCAGACGAAACATATATATGGGAGCTATAGCTAAATCTTAACCGATTTTCTTCAAATTCGGCAATGTCTGTTCATGGATCAAGAAACTCTACCATTCTAAATTTCAAATCGATTGGATGTAAAATACAGCTTTTATAGGACTAAATGGCCAAATCAGACGAAACATATATATGGGAGCTATAGCTAAATCTTAACCGATTTTCTTCAAATTCGGTAGTGTTGGTTTATGGATCAAGAAACTCTACCATTCTAAATTTCAAATCGATTGGATGTAAAATACAGCTTTTATAGGACTAAATGGCCAAATCAGACGAAACATATATATGGGAGCTATAGCTAAATCTTAACCGATTTTCTTCAAGTTCGGCAATGTTGGTTCATGGGTCAAGAAACTCTACCATTCTAAATTTCAAAACGAACGGTTGTAAAATACAGCTTCTATAGGACTAAAGGGCCAAATCGGACGAAACATATATATGGGAGCTATAGCTAAATCTTAACCGATTTTCTTCTAATTCGGCAATGTTGGTTCATGGATCAAGAAACTCTACCATTCTAAATTTCAAAACGATTGGATGTAAAATACAGCTTCTATAGGATTAAAGGGCCAAATCGGACGAAAGATATATATGGGAGCTATATCTAAATCTGAACCGATTTCAACCAAATTCAATAGCGATCTTAACAGCCGCGAAATACTCTAAACTGCAAAATTTCAGAACGATCGGAGTGAAATTGCGACCTGTAGTCGACGAACAACTTTACATGGACAGACGGACGGACGGACATAGTTAAATCGACTCAGCTAGTGATTCTGAGTCGATCGGTATACTTTAAGGTGGGTCTAGCTGTGTTATTTTCAGGTGTTACAAACATCTGCCGTGAAACAAACTTATAATGCCCTGTACCACAGTGTGGTGTAGGGTATAAAAATGTCCTAGTATTTTCTTAATACTACAGCAGAATATGTATATGATTTATCTCACATATAGCAGACGGGAAAAACAAAAGTTACACGCATTTAAATATTTTGTAAACCCGAGGTGGATCGCTTTGAGACTTAAAACTTAAAATTTCCTATTGAAATTGTTGATTACTTTTATAACAATAGCTCGACTCATCATCGTTTTAACTAAGAGACATACGAAAGACTTATTTCAATTTTCTTTCCAAAATCACCCACTGTGAAACGATGGCAATGTTGTTCTTTGTCCTGGTACTCACTTAGGGCCTTTCCTAAACCATCTCTAATTGTATACCTGGCATTACATTACATTATCTAAGTGGGGATCTATCACTCTCTGTTCTGTGTGTCCCATTCCTCTCTTTGTGATAGGATCTGTAGATAGAGTTTTTTTTTGATGGTGTGTGTCCGACTGCCTCAAGTTGAAAAGGTAAACACCAGAAATGACAAAGATATCACGTTCAAGCAACACATATTATGGACGTTTTTCTTTACACATTGGACGGAGTATTCTACATTTTGTTATTATGTCATAATGTGACAACACCTCTTTGCTTGCCTCTTTTTCAGACAGAGAAGGAGATAGATAGTGATAGAGAGAGGGCGGGAGAGGGCGACTTTCCGGTTATTCGTATATTTTTCCCTCGGGAGGAGGTTTAGATCCACATCAAGTTTGTCTTTCTGTCTGTGACAGATACACAGACATACATACTCTCAAACTCAAAAAGAGTATTTGTTCATTGATGGCTTCCGTTTTGTGCCTTTTGCTCCTTTCTGTCCCTTCTCTCGTTGAATTAGTTAGGTGATGATAATAAAAAAAATTTACGAGTATTTGAAAGGATTCCAGGGCTAAGGCAAAAGTTGTGCTGGTAAATGGCTTTTTGGATTTTATAACTTTTGGCAGTGTAAATGTTTAAATGGCTTTAAGAAACCATTGTTAAAGTGACAGCTGGAAAAAACGGTATTCATGTCCATTATTGGGTCAAAAAGGTTTTGCACGAGTTTTAGCACAAGAGGTTATCTTTAATTTATGAGAAATGTTGTAAGTGTAATCTAGAGATTAGTATAAATTGCTATGCTCTACATAATTGTGTGCTACATGGGTATTAAGACTTTGGACATTTGTTTGTAACGCTTAAAAGCTCCCCTACTAGTATAATGATTTAAATTCTTCAAGTTCTAGAAGCTACACTGTACAATTGATCCGCCTGAAATATGGCAGTTTATTCTTTATTACGTCCTTATATATTCCTGGAAAAAAACGGGTAAAATTGATCCATATTTGGATATAGCCCCCATATGTAGCTGTACCTTCCGATTTAACTTCTCCAAGTTCCAAGAAAAAATTCGTTTCTGCGAAACGAAATATTAATTCTCGTTTGCCGGAACTGAAATTTCGTTTGTTGTGACAGAAACTTATTTCGCGTAAGCAATTGCTTGTTCAGACCAAAAGAATTTTCGTCGTCGTAAACGAGAATTGTAGTTGTCTAATATTTCGTTTCGCAGAAACGAATTTTTTCTTTGCGTGCAGAAGCCACACTGTACATACAACTGATATGGTTAAAATTTGGCAATTTATTTTGTATTATGTCTTTAAATATTCCGGGAAAATGGACCAAATCGGTTCATGTTATGACCATATGGCTTCCATGCTTTGACCACAGTGAATTGAAAAAATATTATATTTGGATTTTTTATTTTTTTTGCATAGTGTTATTGCGGTATATAATTTGTGGTTAAATTCCAATTAAAATTCCAGAATTTTGCATTATTACCTCATCCGAATATTCCCAGTAGGTGTTAGTGAATGCCACCTACCCTCTAAGTCTAAATATCACTAGTTTTTTTGTTGGTTTGTCGCTACAGAACCTACGTCAACGTTTCTGCCATTGCATCAGTGTCAGTCTGGTTTTGTAATAGTATTTGTAGCACTTAGTCAGTCAACGGTCTGGTGTATTGGTGTACCTGGAATTGTAGTAGCTGTCATTTGGATATCCCCAAAAATAAAATGTTTTATACTGTCGCACAGGACTTTCGTGCACTCAGTCTCGGTCTGTACAACATCGCCACCACTACATACAAACAATGAGCAAATGCTGTCACACAAATACATCTCTTAACACAGTGAAACGCAAAGGACGTGCAAATATGTATGCATATGGTCGAACATAGTGCCTTGCCATACCTTAGTTTGCTTTGACAGTTTTTGTAGTACACTTAAAAATATATTTTTGAGGAATTTAAAGATAAACAATAGAATAGCTCATAACTTTGATATGTGATTTTTATTTCAATGGCAAAAGACATATTGATCAGCTAATTTGTAAGAAAATTTCAGTCGGGTAAACCGACTGAGGTATTTTGGGAGATCTTTCTGTGGGAGTCAGAAAGGTGGAAATATTTTACTCAGTCTATAGTCATTGCAACAGTTGTCGAAAATACAAAATATGAAAATATTTAGATGATTGCTAGATAAGTTATGTAAAAGTTGTGTTTTAATTAATCTGTTAATTTGTCTGGAGATACCAGAAAGGGGTTTGACAAATAAGCTTTTTTACAAAAAAATGTTTACATAACATTTTCTGGTGTAATTTGGTTTGTACTGAACAAAACAAAATATAAAAAAATTTTATGGTAATTATTTTCAAATTCCAATTTTCCTGAGTTGCCTTTAGTAGTTGGACTATACATTTTGAAGAATAAGCCCGATCGAATAGGGATACACATTATATTCTTTCATGTAAAAACCGTGCTTTAGTAAACGTCATTAAAAATATAAAAAAAAACTTTTTTTTCAAAACAACGGGTACACCGACTTATGAATCCCCTCACCTTGAGTCCCAAAAAATATTAGTAAATTTATTTATTTTTTTGTTTTAATTAAATTATTATCTATTTAAAGTGCATTTAATAACTTTAAAGTATGTACTGGTATTAAAGTTGTAAGCTGTTAACTTTTGGTGTTAAATGGTCCATATGTGTGTACCCCCCACAATAACGGACACTTTTCTCTAGAATCTAGGTACTATAAAAGCATTGCACTGTACGAAATTTCAAGTATTTGTATGCACTGATATTAAAGTTAAAATCTGTTAACTTTTGGCATCTTCTACCATTTTTCTCGAGGTAATAGTGACTAATAAACTAATAATAAGTGTAGAATTTCAGAGGATTCAAATAAGTAGTATAGAAGTTATTAAATAATCAATATTTCATAACTTTGAACTTAGTCGGAGATAGAAGAAAATATTACCACTTAAAACATTTGAAGTAAATCGGTTACTCCTTTCGAGAGTTATCGTGCGCACCAGCCAGCAGACAGACAGGCAGACAGACGGATGGACGGACATTGCTCATTCGACTTAAAATGACCCAAAACGGATATCCGCCGAACATACTTAGGGTCTTAGGTCACGCCTTCGATGTGTTACACTTTGGCTCGTAGCAAATGATATATACCCTCCTCTCTAAGGTGAGGGGATACAAAATAATTCGTACGTACATGCATGAAGGGGTGATCTTGTAGCAATTAAAAAATGAACTGAACGAACAGAATCGGAAATGAAAAATTATTTCTGACAATATGGAAATTTTTTACTAATAATATGTAAATTTTTATACCCTCACTTTAGTGTGACGAGGGTATATATCATTTGCTACGAAAAAAAGTGTAACACGTCGAAGGAGTGACCTAAGACCCCAAGTATGTTCGGAGGAAATCCGTTTTGGGTCATTTTAAGTCGAATGAGCAATGTCCGTCCGTCTGTCTGTCTGTCTGTCTGTCTGTCTGTCTGTCTGTCTGTCTGTCTGTCTGTCTGTCTGCTGGCTGGTGCGCACGATAACTCTCGAAAGGAGTAACCGATTGACCATAAATTTGGTATGTGGTAATATTTTTTTCTATCTCCGGCTAAGTTCGAAGATGGGCCATATTGGTCCACTCCTTCTAGTACCTCCCCCACAAAGTGTTAAAATGTTGTGAAATATTGATTCTTTAATAACTGCTATACTACTTATTCGAATCTTTTGAAATTCCACACATAGTATTAGCTTATTAGTCGCTATCAACTCGAGAAAAATGGGCGAAGTCGCCACGTCCCTTTTGGTACCTCCCACACAAATGCACCATTTTGCACCAAAAGTTAACAGCTTATAACATTAATAACAGTGTATAAAAATACTTGAAATTTTGTACAGTATTATGCTTTTATATTGCCTACAGTCCAGGGAAAAATGGGTGTTGTTGTCACGCCCCTTTTGGTATCTCCCACACAAAGGTACCTTTTTGCACCAAAAGTTAACAGCTTATAACATTAAAACCAGTGTATAAAACTACTTGAAATTTTGTACGGTGTAATCTTTTTATAGTGTCTATAGCCCTGTGAAAAATGGGCGTTATTGCCACGCCCCTCTTTGTACCTCCCACACAAAATGCCCAAATCATACCACAATTTAATGTCTCATAAAGTTTATACCAGTGCACATAAATGCTTATAAGTCGGCATAGTGCAATGAATTTAAAGTATCTAATGTTCAGCAAAAAAAGGTGTATTTGATAAACCTCTTCTGGTACCTCCCACACAAATTGACAGAATAATTCGAGTAATATTCAATATTACATTACTCACAAAGTGAGGGTATACCTTAGTCGGTTTACCCGACTGAAACTTTCTTACTTGTTTGAATAATAAAACCTTGTAAAAAACTTTGGAATCGGTCTTTCAGGAGAATTTGTGTCATCGAAGAGTGACTAATTATAACAAAAATCTCAACGTAAGTATTATAAAGGGTCCGCCAAATAACTTTTTTTTTTGAAAATGCTATAAAAAAAACTACTGAATATTTTCTCAAATTTCTTTTTTTATTTGAAAGTACAATCCTTCCGGTTAATAATAGAAAATAATTTCATTTAAATGGCTGCCTCGGCTGGCCATGCAGTAGCCTACACGATCGGTCCAATTTTTAAGCACATTATCGATTGTGTGCAGCTTTATTTCACCAATGGCTTCACGAATATTGTCCTTTAAAGCGTCAATTGTCTCTGGCTTTTCGGCGTAACACTTATCTTTGAGGGCCCCCCACAAATAATAGTCCAACGGTGTCAAATCGCAGCTCCGAGGTGGCCAAACGACATCAGCTCTGCGGCTGATAATGCGATCTTCAAAAACAGGGCGCAAAACATCGAGTGTAGCTTCGGCTGTGTGGCACGTAGCGCCGTCCTGTTGAAACCAAATGTTGCTAATATCCTCCTCTCCAATTTTTGTGAACAAAAATTCGTCCAACATGGCCCGATAACGATCGCCATTGACTGTAACGGCCACTCCTTGCTCATTTTTGAAGAAAAATGGCCCAATTATGCCTCTGGACCAAAATCCGCACCAAACAGTGACTCGTTTTGGGTGTATCGGTTTTTCAATGTATGCGTGCGGGTTTTCTGTGCCCCAAATGCGACAATTTTGCTTGTTTACATACCCGCCAAGATCAAAATGAGCTTCATCTGAAAAGATGACTTTTTTTTTGGCAAAATCGGCATCTTCTGTAAGTCGATCGCAGGCCCATATTTTTCAATCGTATACACAACCATATTCGTTCAGCGGAAGGATACAACCAATTATCTGTCAAATCATACATGAGCTAAGTGTTACCATTCATGAAATAAGCACTAGTTGAAAAAAAAACGTTAGATGGCGGACCCTTTATTTGAATGATTTGAATTTTCTATTATTTTTCAATAATTTCTTATTGAAAAAAAAAAAATACTAATAAATTGCATCTATTAGTTTTTTTTTCATATATGTTCTGTTTGATTTCTTTTTAGAAAGATATTCATTATTATAATTTTATATCACAATAAACTTTTTTTATAAAGGGTGAATTTTTAATAAAGGGTGTCCCAAGAAGAACGCAATTTTTAAATCTCGCAACATTCGAAGTGTCATTGTTTGACATTTGAATAATTGTTATTGTTTGTTAGTAGAAGGTACGAGGTTAGTAAAAATGGAGAAGGACAGCGAAGGGAGTTCGTTAATTGGGTATTGGAGAGACAACATGAAAATGCTGATTTTGCCGATAAAATCATCTTCAGTGACGAGGCCCATTTTCATCTTGATGGCCCATGGGTGCGGAAAATCCTCGAGTGATTCACGAGAAGCAAATGCATCCTCAACGTGTCACTGTGTGGTGTGGTTTTTGGGCTGGAGGAATCATTGGACCTTTGAGGCAGGTCAAGCGCAAACAGTCAATGGTGTTCGGTATCGTGAAATGATAACCAGTTTTTTCTTGCCTAGAATTGAAGAAATGAATGTGGAGGGCATGTGGTTCCAACAAGACGGCGCCACATGTCATACAGCCAGAGAAACAATTCAATTGCTGCATCAGTAATTAAAAAATTGCGCTCTTCTTGGGACACCCTTTATAAACCTATGAAATTTATTTTTGTCTAAAAACTTTATAAATAGTTACTAAATCGGAAAATAAGCTATCGCTATCAATTATCTTTTGAAATAATTTTTTTTACAAAATTTTGTGCGGATTAGCAAATTGAGAAAAATTAATTTTTGGATTTTAAGAAATTTTTAATAGCTCTTACGTCATTTCTATCTATAATGGGCTATATTGGTCAATGCCTTGATGTATCCCTCATATGGAGGTCCCTAGCGATTTAACTTCAGAGGAGACATTTTGAACTGAAATTTAGGAATTTGTATTTTATATTCAAAGTGGGAAAGAGATCCTTTGAAATGGGACCCAATTTGACTTATGATGTAAGTGATATTTAGGACTCCATACTATAAAATTCACAACAATTTATAGTAAAAATTAGTCATATCGATTCACGTTTATATATCTGTGGTTTTCTGGAATGACAACGCCTCAAAAAATCAAAATGTTCAGGAGAGTCAAAATTCGTAGTCTTCATAAATCGGACTTACGTAGGACCGTCGTATATCGATCGACAGATAAAGATTACCTGAACACATTTATCCCAAAAACGGTCACTTTCGATTTATCTTCTTTCGCTAATCCAGGGAAGGCGAAAAAACTTTAAAATGCAAACATTTTTAATACTGAAGAATACATTTTGTTCGCAGGTGTCATAACGTCTGAGAAGCCCTGCTCTAGAAATCTGTCTGAAATTCATAAATATCCGTTTTATTTTGCCCAATACCATTCGTATTAAAAATGGGCTATATCAGTTCACGTTTGGTATAATAACGCCCAACAATTATTCCCAATTCTAAATAATAAGTATTACTTTAAACTTTAGAATATTTTTGCCATCACAATTAGTTGTTTTTCCAGCGTACCTATGAACATGACATCAGCTTTAGGTAAAAAGCTTTTAGTCTAGGGTTTCCCACACTATCTGTGTTATAGTATTGGTTTGTCAGTTGGTTGGTTCAGTAGGGTCGTTCGTATAGACACTGGGCAAACATACATTCATTGTTGTATGTATGTATGTATTAGGGCTATACTATACTAAAACATTTACATATTAAAATACATAGAACGTGTACACATACTTATACGTGTATAACATTTACACACAATACAATCGTTTATCTACGAATATTGACATACATTGTTTGCGGGCGGGAGGGGTCATTGACGGACGAGTTAGCTTAAATAAAAGCCTCACGAGAGCATGTAAGTGTAGACTTGAGGTCTGTATACACACAGACATAGTAATGTATGTATGTGTATACGTTCTCAATCAGGGTGAGAAGGTGGATTGAGGTCGACTTATATTGAAACCAGCATAAAATCACTGCAAATGACATTAAGATAATCAGTCAGACAGACATTGTGACACTTGGGCATTGTGACAGGATGACTCGTACAAGTAAACTTGGTTGTTTTCTAATAATAATGATATTAAAATTGCCCTGAAATATGTTAATGGCTATCACACACACACAACCATACATATAATGTTCGATCATTTACTGACCAAAAACAGGTGTTTGTGAAGAGCAGAGTGTACAATGAGCAAACCTAACAGAGGTGTTAGGATTTTGGTAAGGTTGAAGTAAGGATAGATATTATTTAAGTGCTTGTTAGGTTATTCAGATGTGTAGTTTTCGATGTTATTTGCCAAAAATAAATATTTACATATAAATTGTCTATATATGTATGTGATAAATTGTAAACCGTATGTAATGCCTTTCAAGTAATATTAGTTTATGTATATTTACCTTAAATAGTGTGTTTCTAGTTTAGTATATCCATTGTAAGTATGAGTATCTGCAAAGAACGAAAATAAATGTTGTTATTAGGTATGTGTTTAAATATTGATTGTAGGTTTGTTTTTTATATTAAAATATATTTCCTGTAAACTGTGGATAACTTTTTTGTGTCCGAAATACACAGTTTTTTGTATAAATTGAAGCATTCTATTTACATCACTTTCATGTAGAAACGGAAGTTTAGTAACTCTCGTTAAAATAACTGTCAATTCCAGAATCTCCGGTTGTCCTTAAGTTATAGCTGTCAAATTGTATGAACGTTTTATTTTTTGACTGTGAGTTTGCTCTAACCGGAGGTTGTGAAATTGGTGGTTAGATATATTTGATTTTTTAAATAAAGCTAGCATCCCAACGATGAAAACAATACCTATTTGAAAAAAATCTAATGTTGTCTACGATGACCATTAATTCCATGAAGAAATAGTGTACACATTTTTTTGATTTGCTTTATGTGAAACAAAATAAAGCTCATTTATTGTAGTAATTACATAGGAAGGAACTAAAAAATTCATATACAGGGTTTCCCATATTCGACGGACCCATGTTTTTTTAAAAAAAAATCTAAACTGTGGATAATTTTTTTGTGTCCGAAATACACAGTTTTTTGCATAAATTGAAGCATACTATTTACATCACTTTCATGTAGAAACATTCTGTTGAATGTAAATTTCAACTATTTCAGAGCGCTCGCGTGGCGTGTATTGTTCCATGGTAAAAATCTGCTTGGACTGACGCTTCAAACGCGGTATGTCATTAAGCGATCTGACATCTCTGTCAAAAGTTATGGCGTTGCCAGATGGGTCCGTCTAATATGGGCAACCCTGTAAATAATTTACAAAATATCTATATTTTACTTTGATATTTCTCTACTGAATGTTTTTTTTTTTAAAACATCAGATCTGTTTGTTAAAAAAGTTTTAAATTCAGTACAGTCTCGATTTATAAATTTTATTTTACAATTAACCCCCTATTAACGCAAAACAAAATAACCGAGCGTTAGAGCTAACGAAAGTTTAATTGTATGGAATTTGATAGCTATAACCGGTAGTTAGCTCTTAAACATAGTTTATTTATTTATTTTTAATAGCCCTAAGAGTGATTCTAGAGTGTCCACTTTTCATTTGGGATTTTCTGAAGTCCAAATATTGTTAGATACTGGAAAAAACACTGCATTTGACGCTACTAATTTCAAAATGATTTTATAATGAGGGTAATACCAAAGCAGTTCGACCAACTCAAAAAATTACCCCTTTCAATTTTCACAAAATTAGGCACAATTATTCTACTAGTGAGCGGGAATTTTTTGTCGTTTCTGCTTTTTCAAAATTCATTGTAGTTTTTGAGGTACAGAGCTCCAAAGTAACATATCTCAAAGATTTTTTCTACAGACTATCTATATTAGGGATGTAACGAAAGTGGCTTTAGCGAAAGCGAATGTGAAAGCGAATATTGAAATATATTTCTTGCGAATGCGAATGCGAAAGCGAATAGTGAAATATGCATTTTTGCGAAAGCGAATGCGAATAATAGTTTGAGCCTTAAGTACCAACAAATTTAAGGAACTGAACTGATACTTTTTCAGGATATTCAAGTATTAAGACTGTTTTCCATAGTTTTACCTCCTGTTAGCACAAGCACACACATATCTTCAAATTGTGTGAAGGGAATAAGGAGATTTAACACTTTAATAAATGGAAGCGAATACTGAAATATATTTTTGCGAAAGCGAATAATCCAAAGATGGTTTTTGCGAATGCGAAAGCGAATTTTAAAATGATGCGAATAATTCGCGTTCGCATATGCGAATGCGAATATTCGTTACATCCCTAATCTATATATACATATATAAAGAAGAATGTGTATTAGTTTGTTTGTACCGTATGGCGTCTAAACGGCTGGACCGATCTTCTTGAAATTTTCACAGAATGTACATGTGTTGGTGAAAATAGGGTACTTGAATTTTCGATATATCAAGTGGGCGTGGACCCGCCCATATGGGTCAAATTTTGGTATTGAGAAAAATTTTTAGCTAGCGTGCTGAAATTTTGTGTGTATGCATTTAGTGTCAGATTATGTGAATTTTAAAAAAAATTGGCGGAATCGGACCAAAGGGCGTGGCCCCGCCCATACAAGCCAAATTTTGAAATTGAAATATTTTCCACAATTTATTAGCGAGAGTTCTGTAGTTTTGTGTATATGTATCAGGTGACAGTATACGTGATTGGTCCAAAAATGGGCTGGATCGGAACAATGGGCGTGGCCCCGCCCGTATAAGCAAAATTTTGAAATTGAGATATCTTGCACTATTTATTAGCGAGAGTGATGAAATTTTGTAAATATGTATCTGGTGGTGCTCCACGTGATTGTTACAAAAATGGCAGGGATCTGACCAATGGGCGTGGCCCCGCCCATATAAGCTAAATTTTTAAATTGAGATATTTTGAATTGACAATTTGTTAGCGCGCGTTCTGTATTTATGTGCATATGTATCTGGTGGCAGCCTACGTGCTTGTTCCAAAAATGGGCGGGATCGGACCAATGGTCGTGGCCCCGCCCATATAAGCCAAATTGTGAAATTGAGTTGCACAATTTATTGGCGAGAGTTCTGTAATTTTGTACATATGTATCTGGTGGTGGTCCACGTGATTATTCCAAAAATGGCAGTGATCGGATTGCGCAGGAATCGAAGCTATGAGCTGTAAACTTTTTGTACAAAATGGTCCATTTGTATGGGCGGTAACAAAAGGGCGGGCAATAACGTCCATTTTTCTCGGGACTATAGATACTGAAAAAGCATTACACTCCACAAAATGTTAAGTAATTGTATTGATTGGAATAAAAGCTATAAGCCGTTAACTTTTTGTGCGAAATGGTTCCTTTGAAATGGAGGAAGATTCCGATAAGCAGTATATAACTTAATAAAGGATCAATATTTCACTAAATGTTGACCCTTTGTGGGGGAGGTACTCGAAGGGGTTGGCAAAAATGGTCCATCTTGGTTTTTAGCCTAAAATAGAACTAAATACACTATGCAACAAAATTTTTGTTGAAGGGCTGTGCATAACATTTTCTAGAGTAAAATGGTGTACTAGACACGAAAAAAATAACACCAGTAAGGAAAGGCAGAAAGTCGGGCGGGGCCGACTATATAATACCCTACACCTCCCTAACAATGCGATAAGGGTGAATGCGATAATAATTTGGAATAATTGGTAAATGGGTAAGAACATATATATGTGGATATATCTAATTCTGAACCGAACATTTGGCTGAAATCCATTTTGGGCCATTTTAAGTCATTTATCAATGTCCGTCAGCATGTCCGTCTGTCTGTCTGGTTGGCGCTCACGATAACTTTTGACAGGATTAACCGATTGACTTCAAATTTGGTATATGTCAATATTTTTTCTATCTCAGACTAAGGTCAAAGATGGACTATTTTGGTCCACTTCTTCGAGTACCTCCCCCACAAAGGGTCAACATTTAGTGAAATATTGAAATATCTCATAACTTCTAAACTACTACTTAGAATCTTCTACCATCCCACACATAGTATTAGTTTCTTGGTCGCTATCATCTTGAGAAAAATGGGCGAAGGTGCCACGCCACTTTGGTACCTCCCATACAAATGGACCATTTTGAACAAAAAGTTAACGGCTTATAACTATGATTCCAGTCCATATAACTACTTGACATTTTGTGAAGTTTTTTTTTGTGTCCTGTCAAAAATGGGCGATATTGTCATGCCCCTTTTGGTACCTCCCATACAAATGGTCAATTTTGCACAAAATGGTTTTGGTACCTCCCAAACAAAAAGGGACAAAATAATAAATATGTGTCATAATTTATACATTTATCCATATATTTTTTTTCAAATAGGCATTATTTTCATCGGTGGGAATTGTTTTGGTTTCGCCACTTGTTTTTGGTAATTTAGTTTGAGAAATGTATCCAAAACAATATTTTATAAATTTTTTCTCAGCCACATATTGGTTATTACCAAAACTTTTTTGATCCATGCACCCTACATGTCAACATTTCGCGCATTTGACACTTGTGACTCCGACTTTTCTTTTTCTCAAAAAATATAAAGAAAATATTAGGTGTATTTCGAGATATTGAAGAATTGAAATCCTTTTTCCATTTCGAATGTCCTTTGACAAGGACTAGATTATTTTTATCCCCTCACCTTAGAGAGGAGGGTATATATAATTTGCTACGAACCAAAAGTGTAACACATCGAAGGAGTGACCTAAGACCCTAAGCATGTTCGGCGGATATCCGTTTTGGGTCATTTTAAGTCGAATGAGCAATGTCCGTCCGTCTGTCTGCTGGCTGGTGCGCACGATAACTCTCGAAAGGAGTAACCGATTGACTTCAAATTTGGTATGTGGTAATATTTTCTTCTATCTCCGGCTAAGTTCGATGGGCCATATTGGTCCACTCCTTCTAGTACCTCCCCCACAAAGGGTTAACATTTAGTGAAATATTAATTATTTAATAACTTCTATAGTACTTATTTGAATCGTCTGAAATTCTACACATAGGTTTATTTTTGTATTCACTATTCCTCGAGAAAATACAAACACTTGAAATTTTGTACAATAGTACCTACAATACAGTGAAAAAAGGACATCATTGCCACGCTCCTTTTGGTACCTCCCACACAAATGGACCATTTTGTACCAAAAGTTATAAGCTTATAACGTTAATTTTAAACAAAACAAAACAATAAATAAATTTACTAATATTTTTTTGAGACTCAAGGTGAGGGGATTTATTAGTCGGTTTAACCGACTGAACTTTCTTACTTGTTATATAGATAATTTTGAACCAAAATCATTGAAATCGGATAACGCGTTCTTAAGTTATACTCTAGTATTCCTTTCCTTTAAGAAAAAGGTAGAGGTTCAACCAATTTTCGGACGCTGTAAAACAAGAACCATAATGAATTTGGGCTAAATATAAACATCATAAAAATTGTACAAACTAGGAGATACCGTGTGCCAAATTCCGTCGAAATCAGAGAGGGTCTTGTTTGAAAGTGGGTCGGCTGCCGTCGGAATTAATTACCCAGTACAAAATTGATGTCGGAGTCGAAGAGTGATAAACGGCCACAAATGCGGGTACTACTTTAGAGTATAGTTTAGATTAGTTGGATCAAAAATGTTTTGCGATTCTGAAATTGTCTTTGGATAAACTTTAAAACTTGGGGGTGTCTGGGTCAACCTTGTTCTGCTCGACCCAGTCTAATGTATGTACGCTTTTACTCAAACAATTTGGTAATTTCTAATGTACACATATAAGCCCACAAATACATAGATATTAATACTCAGATTTATAGCTCAGATATGGTCAACGTACATACTTGTACATAGATAAGTACATATGTAAACAAAGATAAAATCTCACAATATAGGTAAATATTAGTTTTAAAATTAATCTCCTGCGATTTGTGGTAATGGTTTACGAAGTAGTTTTGTTGTTGACAATACGAAATTGCAATACTTTATTGTCGAGTTAATTTTAATATATATAAACAATTTAAATAAAATTTACAAAAACAAACGAAAATACAAAATCAATGAAATAATATTTCCATATTTGGTTTCTTGCCTTTAGATAGAAAATAGATTTATTATATCAGGGATAATGGCAATAGTTTGGTGCCGAAGACATTTAAACATTAAGATGAAGGACGTCATATTTAAAATAAAGACAATATATGCAATACGAAGCAAATTAATTTAAATTTAGATATAAAATTGATTTATTTTATGTGTCGCTTTTTTAATGTGTCATTGTTTTTGGTCACAAATTAAAGTCAATGTCTTAAATATTATTTCAGCGTAGGTATGGAAACGAAAGGTTTTTCGATATATGTACATATGTTCACTCAGTGCCAGTGAATTGTATTTTTCATTTCATTTTTACATTCTCCATCCTTACTCCTCCGTGTTTAATTTCATATAGCCAAAATTTTAATATACAAATTTAATTTTGGCTTATTTTTAATTGCTTGTGGTTATGAAACTAGTTTTTCGTAGTATAGCTAATGGAAATCACTTCCATATCAAATGTCTGACATAAAACTAAACAAATAAAATTATCTTAAAATTGTGGGATAAAATGTCATTAATTAAAATCGATCTACCCCATCACATGGTAATACATACTCGTACGCCCTCCCCTATCTGTCAGTTAAATATACATACTTTGGGTGTTGGTGCAATCAAATCTAATTTTGCCAAACAAATTTCCTGGGTAAATCAATCAAAAATCCATTTGGCACCGAGCAATTCATGTCAATTCATTTAACACGACAACAGTGGCAGAACTGAGGTTTTCTTTCATTTTAGAGTATCAATTACAAAAGTCGATATTGATTTGCATACATATGTGATAATAAATTAGATTAAATGAATAGTTTGATATGCTTTAGAATGGATAGAATACTTTAAGTGAAATTAACCGATGTACAACAAAGTGACTTATATTTTAAGAGCAAAATTAGACATGCAAACAAAAAGGGAAACTGAATTCAATTACGAAATTTGTGTAGTAAATTCAAAATGAACGTCTTTGGATCTGTAGACATTTATTAATGGAGTTTTTAATAAATCGAACTTTTTCTATTATAAGGGGGTTCCGACAATGGATTCTGGTAGTAGAGACAAAAAATATACATGTAAGGGATTTTCAATCATGTCATCTGTATTAAATTTTAGGGGCGGTTTAAGTTTAGCCCCCCTGGTGTCTTTTCGTGCAGCATATCGGTACATGCAACTATTACAAACATAGTGATGGAGGGTAAAATAATGTTAAAAAAGCCCCATTTTGTCTATTTTCTTGATAATTTAAATTTTCTATGTTTAAATAATGCTGGTCAAATCCCTTTCAACCATGATAGGGTTAATTACAGTGTACAACAATTTAAAACGTTTTTCAAAATAACGGTGTTCAGATAATGGATTCTGGTAGAGGAGACTAATCATTATTTTGAATCACCCGGTATTTCGGTAGCTGTCACTTTTGAAGCTTTTATTCTTTGACATTTGGGAAGTAGAAACTACGCCATTACTAAAAATGGAATGATACACGATTCAACAACGCAATGAAATTATTAAAATTCACTACAAAAATGGTGAAAATCTTGCAGTCACAGTTCACAAAACTAAAGCATTTTTGGGTCGTCGTGAAGCACCTTGTAGGACCGCAATACAGAAATTGGTGAAAAAATTCGACCTGTTGGGACAAGTTAGTAATGTGAAGAATAAAACCCGTGCACGTCGCTCAGGAACAACTGAGAATATTGCTGCTGTAGCCAAAAGTGTTGAAGAAAACCCAGGTTTGTCCATTCCTCGTCGTTCTTTGGAATTGGGCATTTCACAAACGTCATTACACAGTATCTTGCATAAAGACTTGGGGCTTAAGGCTTATAAAGTTCAGTTAACACAAGAATTCAAGCCGGCCGATCATCAACAATGTCGTGTCTTTGCTGATTGGCTCTTTGTAATGCATGAACATGATCCGGAATTCCATCGAAAAATCATCTTGACTGATGAGGTCCATTTTTTATGGTCGGAGTTGGATGGTATTGATCTGGACAACGTTTACTTTCAACAAGACGGCGCTACGTGCCACACAAGCAACGAAACCATTGCTCTGTTACAGGAAAAGATTCCGGACGGTGTTATCTCTCGAAGAGGTGATCACAATTGGCCACCAAGATCTTGTGATTTAACACCTTGCTACTTCTTCCTTTGGGGCCACGTGAAAGATAAGGTCTACGCCAACAGGCCAGCGTCGATTCAAGACCTCAAAGATAGAATTCGTGAGGCTATCGAGGACATAGGGCAGCCACTTTGCGAGTTGGTTATGGAAAATTTCATGAAAAGGATATGGCGGATGTTGTTTTTCATTATTAACAGCATACTCTTTATTATGAAATATACATCCGATCATTTATCTAAAAAAAATGTCATTTTTCTTAGAATACCAAAATAACACCTCTTGCTTGAAACCCCTTTACGTGTATCGTCGTTTTGAAAAATAGCATCGGAATTTTATTTTAGGGGGTTAAAGCTTCGCCTTTTTGACCTGTTCCTGCAGCATATCGGAATGTAAAACTATGTGTTCTTTACATCAGAGGTATAGGACATGTTCAGCAATTGTGTATCAAATACTAAGGCCAATATTTTTGTGGAACATATTAACCCTCTAGCTCCCCAACATAACGGAAATATTTGGCTATATTTTAACAAATCTTAAAAAAACACCCCTGAAAATGCGGATGGCGGGAAATGTTCTACAAAAATGTTAGCCATACAATTTTACTATATGTGTCAGAACACACCAAAGCCCAAAACTTAACACAAGCACCAAAAAACAGTAAAATTCCAGTCAAAGTCTTATTTAATCGTTGTTGCTTCGACCACTAGGTCGTTTAACTAACATTGATGCACGAACAGGCCAAAGAGGGGTTTTGACTGGATTTTGTTCGGTTTTTTGATGTTTGTGTAAAGTTTTGGGCTTTGGTATATTCTGACTCGTACAGTAAAATTTTATGGCCAACATGTTTGTAGAATATTTCATTTCGCCCTTCTTATTTGAAGGTGTTTTTTACGATTTCTTAAAATAGAGCAAAAAATCACCGTTATGTGGGGCACCTAGAGGGTTAACAAGTTCCACAAAAAATTGGCCATAGTAATTTTTACAAAGTTGCTGGAGAACCCTATACCTATACAGATGTAAAGAACACGTAGTTTCACATACCGATATGCTGCAGGAACAGATCAAAAAGGGGGAGCTTTAACGTCCCCTAAAATATTATTCCGATGTGATCTTCCACAACGCCGATACAAGTATATCCTTTGTTGATCTCTTCTATCAGAATCTTTTATCGGAACCCCGTTATTTTGAAAAAAGTTCGAAATTGTGGTACAGTTTAAGTAACACTACGTATCATGGTTGAAAGGGATTTGACCAGCATTATTTTAACATAGAAAGTTGAAGTTATGAAGAAAAGAGACAAAATGGGACTTTTTTTTATCATTTTTATACCCTCCACCATAGGATGGGTTTTCACTCGACCGATTCATGTATTCTAGTTTACAAGATATCGGTGTTGCAATATCTTGTATATACGAGTATATAGCCGATATATCTCAAATACTATATGAGCTGGCCATACGGGACTTTTTCCAATTAATCATCTCACTGTCAGCTCTAGATTTCGAGATATCGGCGATACAATAGCTGGTATATATACAGCCGATAACTGAGAATCATATATCTCCGATCCTAGATGAGCTGACCATATGGAGCTTTTTCCAGTTTATACTCTCACTGTCTGCTACTTTTGGGTTTCCGAAGTATCGTTCTCAATGATCGAGCTATAAATAAGGTCATAACTAAAGTTACAGCCGGGATTTTAGGGGCTCTCGGTCACCCGTGGTACTGGATAAAGTCACTATTCGATGTTCGTAGATAAACCTATTACCAGTTTTTGTTCCACGCAGATGTGAAATAAGTTGACATACTCAAGTGGCAAAATGCCACGCATACATGGACGCAGTTTTCTCACCGTGGAAAGCGAGGTCTGTCTCTATATTTTCTGTATTCAAAACCGTCGAAAACCACCACTGTATTCAAAACCGTCGAAAGCCACCATGTGCTAAGGCTAGACCCTACCGTGCCCTCAACGAAATCCGAAAATTTGTGATGGCAAGGTGAGGCTTTGAGAATACCCCAGAAGTACCTGGGTTAGGAATGTAATAACACTATGCAACAAATGTTTTTTTGTTTCCAAGACATAAAATCTTTTTTTTATATAAATTGAGGTACGAGTATACTATTTTATGAAACCAAAACAAAATTATTTTTTATGACAGTTATTTTAAATAATTTTTTCTAAAATTCAAATTTTCGTGGAAGTTACCTGTAGTGTTTGGACCATGTTTTTGAAATATAAGCTCGATTAAGCTGAGATACCATTTAAATTAAAGGACATTATCAGGTCTAAAATGCTGAAAACAACACTTTCACTTAGAAACGAAATTGATATGTATGTACATAAACATATTTATACAAAATAAGTAAAAAAATAATAAAATTTATGCATTTAAAAGTAAAATTTCATGAAATTTGCAAAAACATCGCCCTGTAAGAACCCTTACTGGTGCCGGAAGAACACCTACCGTACACACTGGTTAAAATATTGAACGTGTACGGAAGAGCGTGCAGCATAGTGCATCAACAAGGAGGCGTTCGACACAACTTGGACTATCACGGCGGTCGCTGCAGAGAATTTTGTGTACATTAGACTTGTTCCCATATAAAGTTCAACTTGTGCAAGAATTGAAGACGACAGATTACCAGCAACGGCTTGAATATGCCATTCGTTTCCGTGAAAAAGCGGAGGAAAATCCAGACTTTTTTCACAATTTGGCAATGAGCGATGAAGCCCAATTCCTATTAAATAGGTATGTCAACAAGCAAAACTGCAGGATTTGGGCTACGGAAAATCCAAGAGCAGTCATCGGCGACTATCACACCCACATAAGTTTACTTTTTGGTGCGGTATATCCTCCGAAAGGATAATTGACCCATATTTTTTTGAAGATGAAAGTGGTGTCTCAATCTCTGTCAGCGGTGGTGCATAGTCCAGCTGTGGAAAACCATCCAAACATGTGGTTTCAACAAGATGCCTCAATGACTGGCCTCCACGTTCACCACGTTTACCAGATTTAACACCTCCTGACATTTTTCTTTGGGGATATTTGAAAGAAAGAGTTTACGTTAACAAACCAAGAACCAAACTCCAACTAAAAACCAACATTCGAAATTAAATCATGGCCATTACACCCGAAATTTTGCGAAATGTTATGGAAAATATGCTAAAAAGAGCACGAAGATGCGAAGCAGAAAATGGACATCACTTACAGGATATCATCTTTCAAAGCTAATTGCAAAAAAATCCCCAATAATATACTGTATTCCAAAAAAATTACAATAATCGCATAAATAAAAAAGTTATAACCCCTTTTAAACCATATAGCTCATCCTGCGCCACCCTGTATAACCCATATTGTAGAAGAAGGTACCAAAAGGGGCGCGACAATAATGCTCATGCTTATACCCTACGCCACACTGTGGTACAGAGTATTATGACTTTGTGCATTTGTTTGTAATGCCCACAAAGAGATGAAATAGAACCATAGTTTATTATACCGATCGACATAGAATCACTTTTTGAGTCCGTCTGTCTGTCCATGTATTCTCGTCATCAAAGTGCAGGTCGTATTTATGTTCCGATTGTGGTGAAATTTAGCACAGTGCTCTTTTTTGGCCCATGGTCGATCCTTATTGAAATTGGTCAAAATCGGTTCAGATTTAGATATAGCTCCCATATACAGGGTGGCTGATATGTATTGCAACCAACTTCAGGTTGCTATCATTTCTAAACCGCTAGTCTGATAGCTGACAGATTTATTTCAGTGACAGTTCATTTTATTGTTTACAAGCTTACAAAAGCATTTTGATCTATTGCATTCAGAAAAAAGTTATTCGTGATGGAATTCAAGCGTGATAGTTTGATTGCTTTATATTTGGGTGGAAAAACACAAGTGGCTATCGTTAGAGCCCTCCAGCATTTAAATGTGAATAAATCTTTTGTTTCTCGTACCATTGCTCGTTACCGTGATACTGGCAGTGTTGCATCGCGTCCAAAAAGTGGACGAAAAAAAGGGTAACAACACCAGAAATGATCCGAAAAGAAAAGGCAAGATTTGATCGAAATCCACGCCGCAGTGGTAGAAAAATTGCTCGTGAGCTGAACATATCGCGAGAACGGATACAACACATATTAAAAAATGAGCTTGGACTAAAGCCATTGAAGTTCCAAAAAGTGCAAGAGCTCACCGATGCACAAAAAAAGTTAGACTGGAAAGAGCTAAGGAGTTGCTTCGCTTGCACGAAAGTGGCCAGTTACCGAATTTGGTTTTCTCCGATGAGAAGCCCTTCCAAATTGAGCAGTTTGTGAACAAACAAAATAATCGGGTTTACTTGCCAAAGAGGTCAGCTGAAAATTTACACCTTCGATTGGCCACCAGAACTCAAGCGCCGCCGATGGTAATGGTGTGGGCCGCCGTAACGGCCGATGGTCGCTCCCCGCTCGTATTCATCGACCATGGGGTCAAAATAAATGATGCAGAATATTATCGGGAAAATGTCCTAAAGACAGTACTGAAGCCCTGGGCAGACAAACATTTCGGCCGCAGACCATGGACATTCCAACAGGACTCAGCACCATCGCACTCAGCACGCGTCAACCAAGAATGGCTTAAAAAGGAGGTTCCTCGCTTCATTTCTACCGCACAATGGCCACCAAGATATCCGGATCTCAATCCGTTGGACTTTTGCGCCTGGGGCATTTTAGAGAGTAAGGTTCGCACTAAAAAATACCAAAGTATCGATCATCTCAAGACGGCGCTTCGCCGGGATTGGGCCAAAATACCGCAGAGCCACTTTCGTGCAGCGTGTGATGGCTTTGTCGGCCGTTTGAAGGCCATAATTCGTGCCAAAGGTGGCCAATTCGAACAAATCTAAACTGTTTCTAAAATGTTATGTTATTTCCGACATACTTTGCTTTTGAACAATAACATTTTAAAAAAATTAAAAAAATATAGCGCTTTACTTTTTGCATTACATATCAGCCACCCTGTATATGACCTACTAGCGCTTACATGTCAAATCGGGGGGATTTGACATGTAAGCGCTGTAGAAACTGTATTTTATAACCGATCAGTATGAAATTCGGCAGTGAGAATTTTCATGAATGAACACTACCAAATTCGGGGAAAATTGGTTTAGATTTGGATATAGTCCACATATATATGTTCACCCGATTTGACATGTAGGCGCTGTAGAAACTGTGTTTTATATCAGACTAGCTGGACCCGGTCCACTTCGTTGCCCCAGACTTCAGATTTCCGATCCCGTAAATTTTTGGAGTAATTACGTAGACTGACACCAAATATATATGCACATAATTACATTGATCTCTCTAACAAATTGCTCAAGATATATCAAACACAAAATTTAATTGGCTTGTATGGGCGGGGCCACTCCCATTTGTCCGACCCCGCCCATTTTTGTACCAAGCACGTAGACTGCCACCTAATATATATGCACAAACTTAGAGTAATCTCGCTAATAATTTGTGCGAGTTATGTCAATTTCAAATTGGGTTTATATTGGCGGGGCCACGCCGATTGGTCCAATCCCGCCCATTTTTGCACCAACCAATTAGACTACCACCTAATACATATGCAAAAATTACAGCACTCTCGCTAACAAATTTTGCAAGATATGTCAATTTAAAATCTTTGTTTATATGGGCGGGGCCACGCCCATTCGTCCAATTCCGCCTATATTTGGACAAATCACGAAGACTACCACCAGATACATGGCACAAAATTACACCACTCTCGCTAACAAATTGTGTAAGATATCTCAATTTCAAAATTTGGCTTATATGGGCGGGGCCACGCCCATTGGCCGATCCCGCCCATTTTTGGACCAATTGAGTAAACCACCACCTAATACATATGCACAACATTACAGCACTCTCGCTAACAAATTGTGCAATATATATCTATTTAAAAATTTGGTTTATAAGGGCGGGGCCACGCCCATTGGTCCAATCCCGCCCATTTTTCGACCAATCACGAAGACTGCCACCAGATACATATGCACAAAATTACAGCTCTCTCTCTAACAAATTGTGCAAGATATCTCGATTTCAAAATTTGGCTTAAAGGGCGGAGCAACGCCCAGTAGTCCGACCCCGCCTATTTTTGGACAAATCACGTAAGTCGCCTACAGATATATATAAACAAAATTACAGCTCTCTCGCTAACAAAGTGTGCAAGATATCTCAAATTCAAAATTTGGATTATATGGGCGGGGCCACGCCCATTGGTCCGATCCCGCCCATTTTTGGACCAATTAAGTATACTACCACCTAATACGTATGCACAATATTACAGCACCCTCGCTAACAAATTGTGCAATATATGTCAATTTAAAAATTTGGTTTATAAGGGCGGGGCCACGCCCATTGGTCCTATCCCGCCCATTTTTGGACGAATCACGTAGACTGCCACCAGATACATATGTACAACATTACAGCACTCTAGTTAAAAAATTGTGCAAGATATCTCAATTTTAAAATTTGGCTTATATGGGCGGGGCCACGCCCATTCGTCTGATTCCGCCCTTTTTGGACCAATCACGTAGGTCGCCAACAGATATATTTACCCCAAATTACAGCTCTCTCGCTAACAAATTGTGCAAGATATCTAAAATTCAAAGCTTGGCTTATATGGGCGGGGCCACGCCCATTGGTCAGATTCCGTCCATTTTTGAACCAATCACGTAGAGTGCCACCAGATACATATGCACAAAATTACAGCTCTCTCGCTAACAAATTGTGTCAGATATCTCGATTTCAAAATGTGGCTTAAAGGGGAGGGGCCACGCCCATTAGTACGACCACGCCCATTTTTGGACCAATCACGTAGACTGCCTTCATATATACAAATTTCTAGTTCTCTCACTAACAAATTGTGCAAGATATCTCAAATTCAAAATTTGGCTTATATGGGCGGGGCCACGTCCATTGCTCCGATCCCGCCCATTTTTGACCAATAACGTAAGTCGCCAGCAGATATATATACACAAAATTGCAGCTCTCTTGCTAACAAATTGTGCAAGATATCTCGATTTCAAAATTTAGCTTAATGGGGCGGGGCCACGCCCATTAGTCTGACCCCGCCCATTTTTGGACCAATCACGTAGACTGCCTCCAGATATGTAAACAAAATTACTGTTCTCTCGCTAACAAATTGTGCAAGATATCTCAAATTCAAAATTTGGCTTATATGGGCGGGGCCACGCCCATTGGTCCGATCCCGCCCATTTTTGGACCAATTACGTAGACTGCCACCAGATACATATGTACAAAATTGCAGCACTCTCACTAACAAATTGTGCAAGATATCTCAATTTTAATATTTGTCTTATGTGGGCGGGGCCACGCCCACTTCATACATCGAAAATTCAAGTACCCTATTTTCACCACGCCCCACACATGTACATTCTGCGAAAATTTCAAGAAGATCGGTTCAGCCGTTTAGACGTCTATACGGTACAAACAAACCAACAAACCAACAAACAAACAAACCAACAAACAAACAAACAAACAAACACACATTCTTCTTTATATATATAGATAAGAATGAAATTCGGCAGAGAGAGTTTTCTTATTAGATGAATGAACACTACCAAATTCGGGGAAAATCCATTCAGATTTAGATATAGCCCCCATACATATATATGTTTCACCATATTTGACATGTAAGCGCTGTAGAAACCGTACTTTATGTCCGATCAGTACGAAATTCAACAGAGAGAGTGTTCTTATTACATGTACGAACACTGCCAAACTTGGGAAAATCGGTTCAGACCTAAACATAGTCTCAATATACATATATGTTACACCCGATTTGACATGTAAGCGCTGTAAAAACTATATTTTATATCCGATACGTACGAAATTCGGCAGAGAGAGTTTTCTTATTACATGAATTAAAACTACCTAATTAGGAAAATTCAGTTCAGATTTATATATGTTCCTCCCGATTTGACATGTAAGCGCAGTAGAAACCGTGTTTTATATCCGATCAGTACGAAATTCGGCAGAGAGAGTTTTCTTATTACATATATGAAAAATGTCAAATTTTTATTGCAATGTCCATTTTCTTTCGCATTGTTACGGAATTGTAGGGAATTACGTATATAGCCGACCCCGCCCGACTTTCTGTCTTTCCTTACTGGTTTAATATACTATGAGTACTATAAAAGCTTTACACCTCACAAAATGTCAAGTATTTGTATATGGACTGGAATCAAAGTTATAAGTCGTTAACATTTTGTGCAAAATGGTCCATTTGTATGGGAGGTACCAAAAGGGGCGTGAAAACAACGCCCATTTTTCCCAGGATGATTGCGATAAAGCATCTTATAATATGTGTGAAATTGTGAAAGATTCATGGTAGTAGTATAAAAATTATGAGATAAGCAATATTTCACTAAATTGTGAACTTGGTTGGGGGACCTACTCGAAGGAGTTGACGAACATAGTCTAACTTTGACCTTATGCTGAGATAGAAAAAAATATTGACACATACCAAATTTGAAGTCAATCGATTAATCCTGTGGAAAGTTCTCATGCGCAAGAAACCAGACAGACAGACGAACAGGTTGACGGACATTGCTCAAATACCATAAAATGGCCCAAAACGGATTTCCGCCAATTTTTTTTTTTGGAGCTATTAGGTCACTCCACTAGTCCACTAGTTGAAATTCTCATATTTCTACAAAAAGTCACTAAACTTTTGTTTCCACATGAAAGTGTCAGTAACATTTGCAGTCCCCACAACTTCTGGTCTTATGGTCTATATTATATTATATACAAACTTTACAAACTTTATGTTATTTGAAGTGAGAGTTATCTATAGGTTCAAAACGTCAACTTTTCTCTGTTCACACAGAAATATTTTCATGTGTTAGAATACACAAACATTTTTTTCAGACATAAATGTCGCAGCTCATTAACAATGGATGGCTGCGATTTTTCAGCTAAATACTAGATAATCACACTGTTTGAAATCTATTTCGATAACTTTTTTAAATGTCGTATACAGGGTTGCCCATATTCGACGGACCCACGGACTCGTTGGGCCCATTCCAATCGACGAGGCTTGTCCGCAGGCAACAATCTTTGCGTCAATTGAATTTTGTACGGGAACAAATGCAAATCAACGCGAATAATCCGTTGTAAAGTGGACCGAGCCATGCCCAACTGCTGAGAACGGCGTTTTTGGGATGTTCCTGGGGACCTCTCAACACTGGCTCGTACGGCAGCGATATTCTCGGCCGATCGCCTTGGTCGACTTTTATTTGGCCTCTTCGGATTAGAAAGAGCCTCACCAGTCGAAAATTTTTCGTATAAACGCTTGATGGTGTTCTTAGAAGGCGCACTTCTCACATTTTTTAATATTTTAAAAGCACGTTGACTTGACTTCTTCTGTTGGATGTAAATTTCAACTATTTCAGAGCGCTCGCGTGGCGTGTATTGTTCCATGGTAAAAATCTGCTTGGACTGACGCTTCAAACGCGGTATGACATTAAGCGATCTGACATCTCTGTCAAAAGTTATGGCGTTGCCAGATGGGTCCGTCGAATATGGGAGACCCTGTACAACGATATGGTTTTGAAGGCTTCTGAACAACATAACAGACTGACGCTTATCAAAAGATGAGTGCATTTCCATCCATTCATCCGAAACTTTTTCAATTTGTCAAATTCATTACAATAACCTTCACTCAAATCCCAATGAGTTAGCTTATCACCTCACTGTCTATTGAATTCCCTGTCATATTTCTCAGCAAGCGATGGTTACCCTCAATCAGTTGTTTCATCCATTATTGTTCCATTACAACACTCACTCGTTCAATTTCTAATTATTTATATCCTTAATAACAATATTGACCTTTACCTTTTGTCCTTATTACCTTTTGTATATAAATATGTACCTTCACAACAACATTAGAATAGGTTAAGTCTCTGACATCAATACTATATATATATACCCCAAGTACCCCAAGCAATACACGTATTTGTGTCAGTTTGCATTGAAACAATCATTTGAAATCAATCCAAATGGAGATAATGGTGCCGCCAAAGGTGTCACAAACGAAACAGGACGAAAAATGGCAATACGATAAATTCCCAACAATTCACTGAATGGAAGTGACAGGTCCGGGACAAAGCAGCACTCAGCCGGTCACAACAAGGAAAAATGTATAATTTACAAAAGGACATCTGTGTAGGCGTGTAACTGACTTTATACTAAGGTATTAACAAATAATTCGCAGTTGAACGAATGTGTACCACAAGGTAAATAGGTTTTGCAGTTTGGTCGTCCCCTGGGTGCGGTGTGACAGCAGCGACAGGAAGAGTATTCTCGTGTCGTAAATGACAGTCCCCCAAACAGAGGACCTGAGGGACTCAGGACTTGTCAGGTGTAACCCAGAAATAAAAGCGACAAACATGTTCATACATATGTACCGTGAGAGTCAGAAGAAAGTTTACACTATTCAATGTAATCGAATGATATTTTATAGAAGCAAATTGTATTATTTTAGATTTTAAGATTTGTTTCCTTTATTTATTTCACAAGGGAACATAGATGGGGATTCTAAAAAATTATTCCACCTTAATCTATTGTTACATAAACATTTTATTTCTTCATATGATTTATTTGTCTGCCTCAATTTCGTTAAAATTGTTCAGCGCCACGTGTTTTTTGGGCGACCTGGCCTCGTCGGCTAAGACTACTAATTTCTAAAACATTAACATTTAGCAAGTAAGTAACTTGTAATAAATATTATTTGGTGCAAAGTTTCTTTTGACGCACATCATATATATTTATTTAAATGTACACCTTACCGCCATAAGGCGGACTTTGAATGAATTCTAACTGGCTTGTGAAGGCAATTACAGGGCCTTCAAGTTAACTGAAGTGGTAATCAGTTAACTGAAAATGTGTAATTCGTAGATATTTGTATACCGTCCCTTTAGTGGAAGAGTGGCCTAAGACCCTGTATATATTTGGCGGAAATAAGACTCAGAAAATTTTAAGCCATTTCAGTTTTGGCCATCCGTCCGTCTGTCTGACTGTTGTGTACGAGAGGAGTAACCGAATGATTTAAATATTGTATCTGGAAATCGTCTAACTGTGGCTAACATCGAAAATTGGTCATGTAAGCCCACTCCTTCTGATACCTCCCCCACAAATAGTTAACATTTAGTTTTTAGCTCAGAAAGGCGCTTATTTGCCAAACCCCTTTGTGGCGTACCAAACAGGTTGTGACAATTTCGCACATTTTTATCGAGTTGGTAGCGACGAAGAAAGTTTTTTTGTGTGTGTGGAATTACAGAAAACTCATATAACACTGTGCAACAGTGAAAAAATACACGGACTTGACATTGACAGGTTCGATTCTACTATCAAAGGGTAGTGTAACCCTATATTCGGTTTGGCGAAATTGGTGACCAATTTTTTTTATGGGCCTCCAAAGTTTCTGATAATCAGTGGGCCCCTAGAAAAGGGTGTCATCAGCTTTTGTCCAACAACTAATTCAGGCTTGGTGCTACCGCTTAACTATATTTGGCAATACAGGGTGGCTGATATGTATTGCAACCAACTTCAGGTTGCTAGCATTTCTAAATCGCTAGTCTGATAGCTGACAGATTTATTTCAGTGACAGTTAATTTTATTGTTTACAAGCTTACAAAAGCATTTTGATCTATTGCATTCAAAAAAAAAGTTATTCGTGATGGAATTCAAGCGTGATAGTGTGATTCCTTTATATTTGAGTGGAAAAACACAAGTGGCTATCGTTAGAGCCCTCCAGCATTTAAATGTGAATAAATCTTTTGTTTCTCGTACCATTGCTCGTTACCGTGGACGAAAAAAACGGTAACAACACCAGAAATGATCCGAAAAGTGAAGGCCAGATTTGATCGAAATCCACGCACCAGTGGTAGAAAAATTGCTCGTGAGCTGAACATATCGCGAGAACGGATACAACACATATTAAAAAATGAGCTTGGACTAAAGCCATTGAAGTTCCAAAAAGTGCAAGAGTTCACCGATGCACAAAAAAAAGTTAGACTGGAAAGAGCCAAGGAGTTGCTTCGCTTGCACGAAAGTGGCCAGTTACCGAATTTGGTTTTCTCCTATGAGAAGCCATTCCAAATTGAGCAGTTTGTGAACAAATAAAATGATTGGGTTTACTTGCCAAAAAGGTCAGCTGAAAATTAACACCTTCGATTGGCCACCAGAACTCAATCGCCGCTGATGGTAATGGTGTGGGCCGCCGTAACGGCCGATGGTCGCTCCCCGCTCGTATTCATCGACCATGGGGTCAAAATAAATGCCGAATATTATCGGGAAAATGTCCTAAAGACAGTATTGAAGCCCTGGGCAGACAAACATTTCGGCCACAGACCATGGACATTCCAACAGGACTCAGCACCATCGCACTCAGCACGCGTCAACCAAGAATGGCTTAAAAAGGAGGTTCCTCGCTTCATTTCTACCGCACAATGGCCACCAAGATCTCCGGATCTCAATCCGATGGACTTTTGCGCCTGGGGCATTTTACAGAGTAAGGTTCGCACTAAAAAATACCAAAGTATCGATCATCTCAAGACGACGCTTCGCCGGGAATGGGCCAAAATACCGCAGAGCCACTTTCGTGCAGCGTGTGATGGCTTTGTCGGCCGTTTGAAGGCCATAATTCGTGCCAAAGGTGGCCAATTCGAACACATCTAAACTGTTTCTAAAATTTTATGTTATTTCCGACATTTTTTGATAAAATACATAATATATGAACAACATGACTGGAAAATTTGTTGCGATTTGTTGTTGTTGCAGTTGGGGTGTTATGTGGAATGCTAGGCGCATATACAAAATATTGCTGTTTTGTATGAAGAAACAAATGGCCAACAAGAAAACACATTACATTGGGTTAAAACAGCATAAAATACACACCTCTCGTCCAAAAAGAAAACATTATTTTGCCACACCTGCATATTATGCTGGAGCTCTTTTAAACATTTTGTAAAACCCTTAAGGAAAGATGGCAATTCACCCTCATATTTAAAAGTCTTTCTTTTCAAAAAATCGAAGAAGGCGTTTTTGATGGGCCTAAAATAAGGAAACTGATGAAAGATGTAAATTTCGAATCGGATGAAATTGACGTCGGATGCAATTGCAGCATGGAGGTCGTTTAAGCTTGTGGTTTCAAATTTCTTTGGATCCAATAAAAGCCCGCAATATGAAACAATGATTAACGATTCTTTAAAAGGGTAAAAATAAAACAAGTGTGTCAACATTTTTTGGAAGGTCAAGATTTTTTTGAAATTTGTTAATAATCTGGTTGAGAATTTGAAAAAAATAAAACAATTTGAACCGTTTACCAAAATTTTGATTTTTTCGCGAAATATGACCTATAACATTTTTCCGAGTGTGTTTAGAAAACTGCAATTTTCTCTGGATATATTGAACGGATTCGACTGAAATTGTTGCAGTTAGGTCCGAAACACTTCCTAAAATCTGAATATTTCTTGAACTGTAATTACCAACTGACCATATGAAAAATATTGCAAAATATTTTTTGCATATTCGAATTATTTCATTTTCTGGAGCAGTGATTTGAATATTTTATATTCGTAACCCACTAAGAACGAATTTTTCAACTTTTTATATTAAATGCAATGCAAAAGCCCGCCCACACCACAACATTTAGGTATATATGTATGCTTGTATGTATGAGAGTAAACTCTGATGTGGTTTCAAAGGATGTTATGTCACATACGATGTTTATACAATCGCATACATACATATATACATATGCATGTGTATAAAATGTGTTCGTATAAATGTATATCCATATATTGATATTAAAGCTCTTACGTATTCTTATATAAATATGTGTGGGTTTTTCCATATGAGTGTGTGAGTGTTTGTGTACACATTTGGTATGCCAAAAGGGAAGGCACTTTTTGGGGATACAATTTTATTTATTTACATTTGCATAAGGAATACTTAAATGTTTGATGAGATTTCCTGCTCACAGTCATGTTAAATTGATTCAATAAAGTCCTGTTCACTCTCCCCTCTCAATCACATACAGCTCTTAGGTTGATGAGTGTGCTTTGTGCTTTAAGCGATCTAAGGATAGTTAAAAAAATGGTTAACCAGGAAGTGTTGGAGATGCGTAAACCCAGTTAGTTAGCTTTTTATAGGAAATAACGGAGAAAGGGACTATTGATAGCATGATCGGTTGAGAAGTGATAGCTTATGGGTAATTCCAAAGGAAACCGACCGACTACGAATATTTATGTATTTAGATTTCAACGAAATTTTACTCGCGTATACTAGAAGACCTTGCAGACCTATTACCTCTTACTGATTGTCCGAATTAATAACGGTTTAGATTTTATAGGGTGCTCAAGTTGGTCACCTACAACAGTTTTTTACAGATTTAGGCCCTTATTCATAAAAATTTAATTAAGGTTTTAGAATTTTTGAGGTCTACATAACTTTTGAAGGGAATATCAGATTTGAATGATATAAGTACGATTTGAAAGAATTTAATAGTTATTAAGGACAAAAAAAGGAAATAAATAAAACGAAAATATCCTTAATCCTGGATTATCCTGAAAAGCATATCATTAATTTTTTTCGTTTTATTTTTAAAAACAAGTAAGAAAGTTTCTGTCGGGTAAACCGACTAAGGTATACCCTCACTTTGTGAGTAATGTAATATTGAATATTACTCGAATTATTCTGTCAATTTGTGTGGGAGGTACACAAATTGACAAATTATCGCTGAACATTAGATACTTTAAATTCTTTGCACTGTGCCGAATTATAAGCATTTATGTGCACTGGTAAAAACGTTATGAGATATTAAATTGTGGTATGATTTGGGCATTTTGTGTGGGAGGTACAAAAAGGGGCGTGGCGATAACGCCCATTTTTCACAGGGCTATAGACACTATAAAAACATTACACTGTACAAAATTTCAAGAATTTTTATAAACTGGATTTAATGTTATAAGCCGTAACTTTTGGTGCAAAAAGGTACCTTTGTGTGGGAGGTACCAAATAGGGCGTGGCAACAACGCCAATTTTTCTCTTGACTGTAGGCAATATAAAAGCATAATACTGTACAAAATTTCAAGTTTTTTTATACACTGTTATTAATGTTATAAGCTGTTAACTTTTGGTGCAAAACGGTGCATTTTTGTGGGAGGTACCAAAAGGGACGTGGCAACTTCGCCCATTTTTCTCGAGTTGATAGCGACTAATAAGCTAATACTATGTGTGGAATTTCAAAAGATTCGAATAAGCAGTATAGCAGTTATTAAAGAATCAATTTTTCACAACATTTTAACCCTTTGTGGGGGAGGTACTAGAAGGAGAGGACCAATATGGCCCATCTTCATACTTAGCCGGAGATAGAAAAAAATATTACCACATACCAAATTTGAAGTCAATCGGTTACTCCTTTCGAGAGTTATCGTGCCCACCAGCCAGAAGACAGACAGACAGGCGGACGGACATTCTTCATTCGACTTAAAATGACCCAAAAACGGTTTTACTCCGAACATACTTGGGGTCTTAGGTCACTCCTTCGATGTGTTACACTTTTTTCCGTAGCAAATGATATATAACCTCGTCACACTAACGTGAGGGTATAATAAACCCACATGTTTTACCACAATATGTAAAAATTTCAGCATGGGTCCTCCATGGGTTAACAAAGTATGAATTGATTAGTGTCCGTCCGTCTGTCAGTTGTTGGTCACCAACTTGGGCACACTATAAAATCTAAACCGTTAATAACACTGTGCAACAGTGAAAAAAAATGCACGGACTTGACAGTATAGGTTCGATTCTACTATCAAAGGGTAGTATAACAATATACTCGGTTTGGCGAAATTGGTGACCAATTTCTTTTTATGGGCCTCCAAAGTTTCTGAAAAAAAAATCAGTGGGCCCCTCGAAAAAGGTGTCATCAGCTTTTGTCCAACAACTAATTCAGACTTGATGATACCGCTTAACTATATTTGGCTATAATGTAGCTAAGAATATGCTGAACAAAGTGTCTTAGAATTTTGTGCGAAAAAAAAATTGTTTTCGGTATTTTTTTTGAAAAAGTGAATGAAATTTTTCTTTTCACTTTTTTCAGCATAACTTTCAGGGACTCGTAATTATACCCTCACTTTAGAGTGACGAGGGTATATATCATTTGCTACGGAAAAAAGTGTAACACATCGAAGGAGTGATCTAAGACCCTAAGTATGTTCGGCGGATATTCGTTTTGGGTCATTTTAAGACGAATGAGCAATGTCCGTCCGTCTGTCTGTCTGTCTGCTGGCTGGTGCGCAGGATAACTCTCGAAAGGAGTAACCGATTGACTTCAAATTTGTTATGCGGTAATATTTTTTTCTATCTCCGGCTAAGTTCGAAGATGGGCCATATTGGTCCACTCCTTCTAGTACCTCCCACACAAAGGGTTAAAATGTTGTGAAATATTGATTCTTTAATAACTACTATACTACTTATTCGAATCTTGTGAAAATCCGCACATAGTATTAGTTTATTAGTCGCTATCAACTCGAGAAAAATGGGCGAAGTTGCCACGTCCCTTTAGGTACCTCCCACACAAATGCACCGTTTTTCACCAAAAATTAACAACATTAATAACGGTGTATAAAAATACTTGAAATGTTGCACAGTGTTATGCTTTTATATTGCCTACAGTCCAGAGAAAAATGGGCGTTGTTACCACGCCCCTTTTGGTACCTCCCACACAAAGGTACCATTTTGCACCAAAAGTTAACAGCTTATAACATTAATACAAGTGTATAATAATACATGACATTTTGTACAGTGTAATGTTTTTATAGTGCATATAGCCCTGTGAAAAATGGGCGTTATCGCCACTCCCCTTTTTGTACCTCCCACACAAAATGGTCAAATCATACCACAATTTAATATCTCATAACGTTTATACCAGTGCACATAAACGCTTAAAATTCGGCGCAGTGCAATGAATTTAAAGTATTTACTGTTCAGCGACAAATAGGTGTATTTGGTAAACCCCTTCTGGTAGCTCCCACACAAATTGACAGAATGATTCGTGTAATATTCAATATTACATTACTCACAAAGTGAGGGTATACCTTAGTCGGTTTACCCGACTGAAACTTTCTTACTTGTTTTTCACTAACAATGTTTGGCAACATTGTAGCCACCGTGAATCTGATTTGACCTTTTTTTGGTCTTTGTGTTAAGTTTTGAGCTTTGGTGTGTTCTGACGCATATAGTACAATTTTATGGCCAACAGTTTTGTAGAACATTTCATCCCCGCCCTCCCCATTTTACGGGGTGTTTTTTTACGATTTGTTAAAATGGGGCCAAAAATTACAGTTATGTGGGGGAGCTAGAGGGTTAATATGTTCCACAAAAATATTAGCCTTAATATTTTCTATAAAGTTTCTGAACAAACCCTATACCCAAAAAAAATATCTTTGTTACATAATCGTGAACTACGAACATTTTTGGGGTACAATGTGGTCTTTTTTTTCGTTCACAAAAGTTGTTCAGATTCACGTTGGCTACAATGTTGCCAAACATTGTTAGTGAAAAATTAGAGTCCCTGAAAGTTATGCTGAAAAAAGTAAAAAAAAAATATTTTTTTCCTTTAGTTTTTCCAAAAAAAAAATTCCGGACATTTTTTTTTCGCAAAAAATTTGAAGAAACTTTTTTCAGCATATTCTTAGCTACATTATTGCCAAATATAGTTAAGCGGTATCACCAAGTCTGAATTAGTTGTTGGACAAAAGCTGATGGCACCTTTTTCCAGGAGCCCACTGATTTTCAGAAATTTTGGAGGCCCACAAAAAAAAATTGGTCACCAATTTCGCCAAACCGAGTATAGGGTTATACTACCCTTTGATAGTAGAATCGAACCTATACTGTCAAGTCCGTGTATTTTTCAAAAAGTGTTCATTTGTTGCATAGTGTAATTTGGACAATCGGTAAAAATTAATAAGCCTGTATGGCCACTTAGGTGCCCTCTGTACCTTATAGGAACCACAGGACATAATAATAATGGTCTTCTATTATACCAGTGTAAAATTTCATTGAAATCGAAAGGATAAAATATTTTAATTGTAATTTTTGGGTCGATCTTTTTATACCCTCACTTTAGTGTGACGAGGTTATATATCATTTGCTACGTAAAAAAGTGTAACACGTCGAAGGAGTGACCTAAGACCCCAAGTATGTTCGGAGGAAATCCGTTTTGGGTCATTTTAAGTCGAATGAGCAATGTCCGTCCGTCTGTCTGTCTGTCTGCTGGCTGGTGCGCACGATAACTCTCGAAAGGAGTAACCGATTGACCTCAAATTTGGTATGTGGTAATATTTTTTTCTATCTCCGGCTAAGTTCGAAGATGGGCCATATTGGTCCACTCCTTCTAGTACCTCCCCCACAAAGGGTTAAAATGTTGTGAAATATTGATTCTTTAATAACTGCTATACTACTTATTCGAATCTTTTGAAATTCCACACATAGTATTAGCTTATTAGTCGTTATAAACTCGAGAAAAATGGGCGAAGTCGCCACGTCCCTTTTGGTACCTCCCACACAAATGCACCATTTTGCACAAAAAGTTGACAGCTTATAACATTAATAACAGTGTATAAAAATACTTGAAATTTTGTACAGTATTATGCTTTTATATTGCCTACAGTCCAGGGAAAAATGGGTGTTGTTGTCACGCCCCTTTTGATACCTCCCACACAAAGGTACCTTTTTGCACCAAAAGTTAACAGCTTATAACATTAAAACCAGTGTATAAAAATACTTGAAATTTTGTACAGTGTAATGTTTTTATAGTGTCTATAGCCCTGTGAAAAATGGGCGTTATTGCCACGCCCCTCTTTGTACCTCCCACACAAAATGCCCAAATCATACCACAATTTAAAGTCCCATAACGTTTATACCAGTGCACATAAATGCTTATAAGTCGGCACAGTGCAATGAATTTAAAGTATCTAATGTTCAGCAAAAAAAAGGTGTATTTGATAAACCCCTTCTGGTACCTCCCACACAAATTGACAGAATAATTCGAGTAATATTCAATATTACATTACTAACAAAGTGAGGGTATACCTTAGTCGGTTTACCCGACTGAAACTTTCTTACTTGTTTTTTTGGAATTGCCTTTATATAGCACAAATTTTAGCTTAGAATTCACCTAAAAATTTTTCATAAAATATTCTGAATTGCTCTTCTATTCCATTGGTTTATTTCATAATAATAAAAATACTTAACATTTTATTCACGAACAATTTTATTAATTGAGATAATGGAAAGGAATATAAGTATTTTTGGTTTTTTTCAAAGATTACAACACATAAACAATAACATTACAAATTTTGATTCAAAAATTAAAAATTCGGTTGAACATTTTAATCCTATGTCTTGGGTTTTGGTTTCCCTTTCAGAGAAAACATATTCTCCTCAACGAATTCAAAATAACCATCCACATTTATATAGGTTATGTTATTAATAATCCAGGCGGTTTTCAACTGATATTCACCCGTTGGCCAAGGCAAAGGCATGTTTGAGTGAAATGGTATAAAACCGTCCAAAATGATGTCATGCTTTAAAATTGGGGAAAAGAAAATTTTAAATTTTTGAAATTTGTTTAGTTAATACATTACACAGTGCGACAAAATAAACTCAAGTTAAGAAGCAAATGACGCGATACTATTTTTCCTGTAGGTCTCTGTAGAGTAAAACTCGAGACTTTTTTTGGTATTCCCCGGACACCCCCAAAATCCGGATTTACGGGTAAAATACAGATTTTCTTGCCTTTATTCACTTGAACGCCTATAGCTTTAATTATTATTAGCCGATTTTCAAACTCTAAAAGAATTTAAAAAGGAAGATAATTAGACCTTTCGAACGATGTATATTTTGTTTATTTGAAATTGTAGTAATATAGGTTTATTTGTCCTACAAACACATTTTTTCCATTTTTGTCCGTCATTTTCTAGTTTAGGCAATGTTTTTAATTGGTAAAAACATTGCCTAAACTAGAAAATGATGGACAAAAATGAAAAAAATGTGTTTGTAGGACAAATAAACCTATATTCATACAGCTTCAAATAAACAAAATATACATCGTTCGAAAGGTCTAATTCTCTTCTTTTTAAATTCTCTTAGAGATTGAAAATCGGCTAATAATAATTAAAGTTATAGGCGTCCAAGTGAAAAAAGGCAAGAAAATCGGTTTTTTAACCCGTAAATCTGGATCTTGGGGGTGTCCGGCAAATTTCGTAGAACAAACGTTGTTCTACTCGCCAAGAACTACAAGAAAAATAGTATCGCGGTTGTTGGTTTTTGGACTGTCGCACTGTGTTATTTATTCACCATCAACTTACATTGTACGGGCACGAATGATTCATATTGGTATAGTCCTTAAAGATATTATATATTATTCCCAGATAATCAACCCGATTGCGTTTGGCCAAATACGCACACATGTCCCAGGTTTTGTTTATCAGAAATGGCTTAAATCCATTTGTTCGTTTTAACAATTCAATGTGGATCAAACAATTGGTGACGGGCACTTTAAGAAGGTTTACATGGAGATAGAAGGCGGACGTGTGTCGCCTAACAGCCTTTATGCGACAATTTTGGATGCGAGCAAACTCGAGGTCTGTTGAGTTGCACATCACATTGGTCATACGAAAAATGCAGCCATACTGAAATGTAAGTTCAATATATACTTAAATTTAATTGATGATAAACCCAGCACTGAAGAAGAGTTACTTTGTTCTATATATATATATATCGATACCTCCATTCTAAAACAAGCAAGTCGACTTAGCTTGATTTTAGGGAGATTGCATATTGAACTTCTTAATAAAAATTTGGTGTTTATCCGTCAACCCTATCAAAAGTTATTCACAAAAGAGTACAGGTCATTCGATTTTCATCATAAAGTAATTACACACAAATTTACAAAATGCATCAAACTTAGATGACCTCACCTGAAAAACTACCTTTTTGCACTTAGCATAGTTCAGAATGGAGGTATCGATATATAAGCTACAAAGATGTGCTAATCTTTAAAACACGAACAATTCCTACTTAGAACAAGAAAAGTATTCTTAACATAATAACAAAAAAAATACCTGATGTACAGCAAAAATTAAAATCACCCAAATTCCAAAGACACTGCGTTTGAGCATTTTGCGGGGACAACTGTTTGGGCTAAGTTTAGAATTGGTTATACTTTTTATTCCCCCATTATAAGTATATTTTAATTGTTGCACAAATACCATTAATTTTTTTTAAACAAAATAACATGTATTTAATAGCTTTTAATAATTAGAGAACTATAGGCCCCAGTGGTCAATACAGTATTGGTAATACAGTACACTGGATGACAAAAATTTTGCGAAGGCGTGCATAACATTTTCTAGTGTAATTTGGTATACTAATTTGGTATTTTTTTAATTCCAATTTTCATGGAAAGTTCCCCTACCCACCAAAAAAAGAACTTCCAAAAAGGTGTTGAAAATGTTATTATTACCATTCAGAAGTACTTCTATATCGGATCTTCAACGATGTATTTAACGCGCCATTTTATTCATTTTGACAGTACATTAACGGGGCAAAATCACCTTTTTTGATATGTTTAAATCGAAAGAAAATATATTTGGAACACAAATTTTTAAATATTATATATTTCTGAGCAAATAAATTTTATTTGAAAATCAATATAATTTATTTCTCTAAATATATTTTGTTTAAAAAAAACTTTCCAAAACTTGGCAGATTTTTCGAATTTAATATTTTATTTTTCATTGATTTCGAGTAATACCATAAAATTTATAATGACAAAAGTAAAGACAAAAAGCAATAACAACTGTTTTAAACCGCTATTTTGTTATTTACTTTTATTTCAAGTCTTCATTTGTTATCAACGCTTCATGTATAAAGGAATTTTGCGACCATTTAAAATTTCATAAAAAAAATTATCGTTGAATTGCTGCAAAACATTAAACTTGTCTTAAAATTATATATTTCTAAATAAAGGGTCCGCCATCTAACGTTATCTTTTCAACTAGTGCTTATTTCGTGAATGGTAACACTTAGCTCATGTCTGATTTGACAGATAATTAGTTTTATCCTTCCGCTGAACGAATATGGTTGTGTATACGCTTGAACAACGCTGGGAAATATTGCAACATTACTTTGAAAATTTTGATTTTCAATTTTTTTTTTCATTTGATTTTTTAATTTTGATCTTGGCGGGTATATAAACAAGCAAAATTGTCGCATTTGGGGCACAGAAAACCCGCACGCATACTTTGAAAAGCCGATACACCCAAAACGAGTCACTGTTTGGTGCGGATTTTGGTTCAGAGGCATAAATAGGCCATTTTTCTTTGAAAATGTGCTCATGAGCGGCCGTTACAGTCAATGGCGATCCTAATCGGGCCATGTTGAACTAATTTTTGCTCACAAAAATTGAAGAGGAGGATATTGGCAACATTTGCTGCACTCGATGTTTTGCGCCCTGTTTTTGAAGATCGCATTATCAGCCGCAGAGCTGATGTCGTTTGGCCACCTCGGAGCTGCGATTTGACACCGTTGGACTATTATTTGTGGGGTGCCCTCAAAGATAAGTGTTACGCTGACAAGCCAGAGACAATTGACGCTTTAAAGGACAATATTCGTGAAGCCATTGGTGAAATACAGCTGCCCACAATCGATAATGTGCTTATAAATTGGACCGATCGTGTAGGCTACTGCATGGCCAGCCGAGGCAGCCATTTGAATGAAATTATTTTCCATTATTAACCGGAAGATTGTACTTTCAAATAAAAAAAGAAATTTGAGAAAATATTCAGTAGTTCTTTTTTATAGCATTTTCAAAAAAAAAGTTATTTGGCGGACCCTTTATTTAAATGCAAATAAATATTTGTTTCATAAATAAAGTCCCAAATTAAAAGAATTAGGGCGTAAACAATGTATTATGTTTGTCTGTGCCAAATATAATATATTTCGAGGTTACTCTAAACATTTATATATTTCAAGCAGAATATGTTTGGGACAATATACTACAGAAGCGATTTTTTTCATCGTGTTCGCACCAGTGTGCATACAAATGCTATTTTTTGGATGCTCTTAGGATGTTAATTATTTGCAAAAAGAAAAAAAAAAGAAAAAACAATATGAACAATATTTCATAAAATTTGTAAAGTGATATTTTTAGTTTTGCCACTAGTTGTATTTTTACGGTTTTAAGGTACTGGATACACTTTTTCGGGTAGGTTTGTTCTGCATTTTTTTCTCCTATTCAATATCTACAACTTTGCTTCACACACAAGAGATATACCCTACGGTATACCGAGAAAAAATCTAGAAAAAGTGTATAAAAATCCACATTGGGCAAAAAAAAAATCGTATGGTCATTAAGTTATTAATTGAGTCAACTTGACTACACGAATGATGCAGAAGTTCTTATTTTTGGGGCTACTTTCACGTCCATTTCTCAGAAATGAGTCTCAAAATCATGTGTTGTACTGTGTAATTAAATTGATGTCTCCGGGTTCGAAATCCGCACCGGTTGTTCAACTTTTTTATTATTTATTTATATGAATTACAATACAAAGTAAATTTATATTCTAAATTAACGGTCCAGTGAATACCCTTGTTACAAAGACCATGTGGCTACACTTTTGCAGCGACAGACCAGAGCTTCTGGTGGGAATCGAACCCACGACCCCCAAACTCATAGGCGAGCACGCTACCGACTGGGGCGCTCGTTTTTTAATTTTTCTAAAATTTTCAATTTCAAAAAATATTTGTATTAACAAAATTTTATTACATATTTTATATTTTTCATAAATTACACAGTGCGACAAATGGTAGGGGTCCTTGAATATACCTACCAGGAAAAGGTATATCGGTCAAAAATAAGTTATACTCGTACGTGTCCCGGCGTTTCGCTGGATCGCGTCTAGGAATCGAGATATATCAATTCGAAATTAGCAAGTATCATATGTGGGAATTTGTCACGTTTGGAGGTCTTTTGTTTTTCATAACTCGAGAACGACTAGTCTGAATTTTGTTTGTTCCATTTTTTTTGAAAGATAGCATCCTAACGAAGACTACTATTTGCAATGGATAAATGTAAATGTCTATGGATAAATATGTAAATTATGACCCATATTGTAAAAATAGGGAAATTCAGAAAAATATTTTTTCGTATTTTTTATTTTGCAAAAAGTCTATGGATAAATATGTAGGTTATGACCCATATTGTTATAATAGGGAAATTCAGAAAAATTATTTTTCATATTTTTTATTTTGGCTATTTTGTTTGGGAGGTAACCAAAGGGGTGTGGCAACTTCGCCCATTTTTCTCAAGCTGATAGCGACCAAGAAACTAATACTATGTGTGGAATTGTTAATAATTTTGAGTAGTAATACGAGTATAGAAGTTATGAAATAATCAATACTTCACTAAATTTTGACCCTTCGTGGGGGAGGTATTCGAAGGAGTGGACCGACGTAAACAATCTTTGATCTTAGCCTAACATATAAAATATATTAACACATACAAAATTTGGAGGCAATGGGATACGCCTGCCGAAAGTTATCGTGCGCACCAATCAGACAGACAGACAGATTGATGGACATTGCTCAAATGACTTAAAATTGCCCTAAACGATTTTCCGCAAATATTATCTTACACGCAAAGAAAAAAATTCGTTACTCCCAAACGAAAAATTAGACAAGCTAATTTCGTTTGTGGTCTATGTTTGCCGTAAACGATTTACGTTATCCCAAAACGCAAAAAAAAACGTTTATAGCAAACGATTAGTGTACTTATCGTAAATGATTTATATTTATTACAAACTCTGTGAAACGTTTGGTGCAAACGGTTATTATGTTTGTCACAAGCAATGGCTGTTTATCCCAAACCCTGTGAAACGTTTGTTGCAAACGGTTATTGTTATTGTCACAAGCTATGTCAGTTTGTCAATAAATGAGAAAACGTTTGTCGCAAAAGAATTATTATTATTTTTTTTTATTATTATTTATTTGTACAGATTTCATTTATATCGAAAAAATTCATGGCCTCAGCACCATAATGGCATTATTGAGGCAAGTAGGCAACACATTATACTACATTAATGCAGATAAATTCAGTTTCAATTATGATATTTAATATGTTTTATAAAATTATGTTTATAATCAAAAGTGTCACAATTTTTAGTAAAGTGTAGTTGGGAGCTCTGATATAAATTGGCTGACAGACGGACGGACGGAATAACATTATTCAAATGACCTAATATGGCCCAAAACGGATTTTCAACAAATATACATAGTCAGTCTTAGCCAGTCCTTCGATTTGCCCGTATCAAATGACATATACCCTCGCTCACAATAGTGAAGTTGTAAAAGCATGATTTTGTTCATATGATCTTACTTCTAACGGGTTTTCTACTAGGGATGATATGATTTTGAAGTGACGTTTCGGGCATTTGTAATATGTCATGATCTGTCATTTGTTTTTCATTGTATTCAGTAGTGTTTACAATTTCATCATGGAGAGATATACGCAAGAACAACGTTTACAAATTATTCAGTTTTATTATCAAAATAATCGTTCTCCAATTGCAACTTTTCGTGCGCTAAGTCAATTTTTCTTAAAACCAAAAAAAAAACAAAAGTCGACCTACGACCTTGACACCCATGAGCAATATTTTAGCTCTCGTTAAGAGCTATCTCAATCTACACAAAAAAAGGTTAAAGGCCTGGAAACAAACAAAAAAATGTTTTTGTTGCATAGTGTTATCACCGATTTTCAATTTTCATATGTGTGTAAATTAAAAAAAAAAAACATTTGTCCATAATGAATAAAAACAAATATTGTTTTTTATATTAATTATGTATATCAAAAAGCATTATGAATATATATCACGGTCAAAGTTCATTATGCTGTATAGTTGACAATACATTTGTACATACATATACATATGTAATTGTTTTTTCGTCAAGCATGAATTGATATCGACGACCACTTTTAGAACCTAACTTCACCATAACTTCTGTAACAATCCTCTAAATGTTTTCATATTCTGTATTGTAGATGAAAATTTCCAATGACTATAGACTGTCAAAGAATGATAAGAATTTTTTCACCGTTCTGACATTTCCCACCCGAAGTACTACATATATTCCATATTACATTAATCACAAAGTGAGGGTATACCTTAGTCGGTTGCCCCCACTAAAATGTTCTTACTTGTTTTAAAGAAAAAATAGAGAAGTTTATTTGTCTAAAAAACACTGCAAATTTGTTTTGGGTAATTATAAAAGAAAATGTCCCTATTTTCCAACCTTGTTGCTAAGTTTTCGTAATTTTAGCAATATTTGTCGTTCTTGGAAATTCCCTGTAAACGTAAATTGATTTTTGCTCTGTAATCTTCTTATGTATAAGTTTTTTTCTTTTCGTACCAATTTCGCGCTCTTTCTCTCCTTCTTTCGCTCAGCAGGATACACACTGTATCAAATCAAATTATCTTCAATTTGTTGCTGTAAAATCCCCAAAACATTTTGTAAATATTTCTCTCGAAATTGCTTTTAGGTCCTTGAGTAAAATGTGAAGTGTACGCCGAGAGCACATTATAGGTATACAATCGACAGTAGACAACATTTGATTAGGCGCACTTTAAAGATTTCTACAAAGGTATCAAGGCCAGAATGTGGGAGTTCTAGCTTACTTTGTTATAAGGGAGTTTACACCATCTTTTAATCGACTTTTGATTTACATTCTCTTCTATCTTCTATCTTCTATCTTCTATCTTCTATCTTCTATCTTCTATCTTCTATCTTCTATCATCTATCTTCTATCTTCTATCTTCTATCTTCTATCTTCTATCTTCTATCTTCTATCTTCTATCTTCTATCTTCTATCTTCTATCTTCTATCTTCTATCTTCTATCTTCTATCTTCTATCTTCTATCTTCTATCTTCTATCTTCTATCTTCTATCTTCTATCTTCTATCTTCTATCTTCTATCTTCTATCTTCTATCTTCTATCTCTATCTTCTATCTTCTATCTTCTATCTTCTATCTTCTATCTTCTATCTTCTATCTTCTATCTTCTATCTTCTATCTTCTATCTTCTATCTTCTATCTTCTATCTTCTATCTTCTATCTTCTATCTTCTATCTTCTATCTTCTATCTTCTATCTTCTATCTTCTATCTTCTATCTTCTATCTTCTATCTTCTATCTTCTATCTTCTATCTTCTATCTTCTATCTTCTATCTTCTATCTTCTATCTTCTATCTTCTATCTTCTATCTTCTATCTTCTATCTTCTATCTTCTATCTTCTATCTTCTATCTTCTATCTTCTATCTTCTATCTTCTATCTTCTATCTTCTATCTTCTATCTTCTATCTTCTATCTTCTATCTTCTATCTTCTATCTTCTATCTTCTATCTTCTATCTTCTATCTTCTATCTTCTATCTTCTATCTTCTATCTTCTATCTTCTATCTTCTATCTTCTATCTTCTATCTTCTATCTTCTATCTTCTATCTTCTATCTTCTATCTTCTATCTTCTATCTTCTATCTTCTATCTTCTATCTTCTATCTTCTATCTTCTATCTTCTGTCTTCTATTTTCTATCTTCTATTTTCTATCTTCTATCTTCTATCTTCTATCTTCTATCTTCTATCTTCTATCTTCTATCTTCTATCTTCTATCTTCTATCTTCTATCTTCTATCTTCTATCTTCTATCTTCTATCTTCTATCTTCTATCTTCTATCTTCTATCTTCTATCTTCTATCTTCTATCTTCTATCTTCTATCTTCTATCTTCTATCTTCTATCTTCTATCTTCTATCTTCTATCTTCTATCTTCTATCTTCTATCTTCTATCTTCTATCTTCTATCTTCTATCTTCTATCTTCTATCTTCTATCTTCTATCTTCTATCTTCTATCTTCTATCTACTATCTACTATCTTCTATCTTCTATCTTCTATCTTCTATCTTCTATCTTCTATCTTCTGTCTTCTATTTTCTATCTTCTATTTTCTATCTTCTATCTTCTATCTTCTATCTTCTATCTTCTATCTTCTATCTTCTATCTTCTATCTTCTATCTTCTATCTTCTATCTTCTATCTTCTATCTTCTATCTTCTATCTTCTATCTTCTATCTTCTATCTTCTATCTTCTATCTTCTATCTTCTATCTTCTATCTTCTATCTTCTATCTTCTATCTTCTATCTTCTATCTTCTATCTTCTATCTTCTATCTTCTATCTTCTATCTTCTATCTTCTATCTTCTATCTTCTATCTTCTATCTTCTATCTTCTATCTTCTATCTTCTATCTTCTATCTTCTATCTTCTATCTTCTATCTTCTATCTTCTATCTTCTATCTTCTATCTTCTATCTTCTATCTTCTATCTTCTATCTTCTATCTTCTATCTTCTATCTTCTATCTTCTATCTTCTATCTTCTATCTTCTATCTTCTATCTTCTATCTTCTATCTTCTATCTTCTATCTTCTATCTTCTATCTTCTATCTTCTATCTACTATCTACTATCTTCTATCTTCTATCTTCTATCTTCTATCTTCTATCTTCTATCTTCTATCTTCTATCTTCTATCTTCTATCTTCTATCTTCTATCTTCTATCTTCTATCTTCTATCTTCTATCTTCTATCTTCTATCTTCTATCTTCTATCTTCTATCTTCTATCTTCTATCTTCTATCTTCTATCTTCTATCTTCTATCTTCTATCTTCTATCTTCTATCTTCTATCTTCTATCTTCTATCTTCTATCTTCTATCTTCTATCTTCTATCTTCTATCTTCTATCTTCTATCTTCTATCTTCTATCTTCTATCTTCTATCTTCTATCTTCTATCTTCTATCTTCTATCTTCTATCTTCTATCTTCTATCTTCTATCTTCTATCTTCTATCTTCTATCTTCTATCTTCTATCTTCTATCTTCTATCTTCTATCTTCTATCTTCTATCTTCTATCTTCTATCTTCTATCTTCTATCTTCTATCTTCTATCTTCTATCTTCTATCTTCTATCTTCTATCTTCTATCTTCTATCTTCTATCTTCTATCTTCTATCTTCTATCTTCTATCTTCTATCTTCTATCTTCTATCTTCTATCTTCTATCTTCTATCTTCTATCTTCTATCTTCTATCTTCTATCTTCTATCTTCTATCTTCTATCTTCTATCTTCTATCTTCTATCTTCTATCTTCTATCTTCTATCTTCTATCTTCTATCTTCTATCTTCTATCTTCTATCTTCTATCTTCTATCTTCTATCTTCTATCTTCTATCTTCTATCTTCTATCTTCTATCTTCTATCTTCTATCTTCTATCTTCTATCTTCTATCTTCTATCTTCTATCTTCTATCTTCTATCTTCTATCTTCTATCTTCTATCTTCTATCTTCTATCTTCTATCTTCTATCTTCTATCTTCTATCTTCTATCTTCTATCTTCTATCTTCTGTCTTCTATCTTCTATCTTCTATCTTCTATCTTCTATCTTCTATCTTCTATCTTCTATCTTCTGTCTTCTATTTTCTATCTTCTATTTTCTATCTTCTATCTTCTATCTTCTATCTTCTATCTTCTATCTTCTATCTTCTATCTTCTATCTTCTATCTTCTATCTTCTATCTTCTATCTTCTATCTTCTATCTTCTATCTTCTATCTTCTATCTTCTATCTTCTATCTTCTATCTACTATCTACTATCTTCTATCTTCTATCTTCTATCTTCTATCTTCTATCTTCTGTCTTCTATTTTCTATCTTCTATTTTCTATCTTCTATCTTCTATCTTCTATCTTCTATCTTCTATCTTCTATCTTCTATCTTCTATCTTCTATCTTCTATCTTCTATCTTCTATCTTCTATCTTCTATCTTCTATCTTCTATCTTCTATCTTCTATCTTCTATCTTCTATCTTCTATCTTCTATCTTCTATCTTCTATCTTCTATCTTCTATCTTCTATCTTCTATCTTCTATCTTCTATCTTCTATCTTCTATCTTCTATCTTCTATCTTCTATCTTCTATCTTCTATCTTCTATCTTCTATCTACTATCTACTATCTTCTATCTTCTATCTTCTATCTTCTATCTTCTATCTTCTATCTCCTATATTTTATCTTCTATCTTCTATCTTCTATCTTCTATCTTCTATCTTCTATCTTCTATCTTCTATCTTCTATCTTCTATCTTCTATCTTCTATCTTCTATCTTCTATCTTCTATCTTCTATCTTCTATCTTCTATCTTCTATCTTCTATCTTCTATCTTCTATCTTCTATCTTCTATCTTCTATCTTCTATCTTCTATCTTCTATCTTCTATCTTCTATCTTCTATCTTCTATCTTCTATCTTCTATCTTCTATCTTCTATCTTCTATCTTCTATCTTCTATCTTCTATCTTCTATCTTCTATCTTCTATCTTCTATCTTCTATCTTCTATCTTCTGTCTTCTATCTTCTATCTTCTATTTTCTATCTTCTATCTTCTATCTTCTATCTTCTATCTTCTATCTTCTATCTTCTATCTTCTATCTTCTATCTTCTATCTTCTATCTTCTATCTTCTATCTTCTATCTTCTATCTTCTATCTTCTATCTTCTATCTTCTATCTTCTATCTTCTATCTTCTATCTTCTATCTTCTATCTTCTATCTTCTATCTTCTATCTTCTATCTTCTATCTTCTATCTTCTATCTTCTATCTTCTATCTTCTATCTTCTATCTTCTATCTTCTATCTTCTATCTTCTATCTTCTATCTTCTATCTTCTATCTTCTATCTTCTATCTTCTATCTTCTATCTTCTATCTTCTATCTTCTATCTTCTATCTTCTATCTTCTATCTTCTATCTTCTATCTTCTATCTTCTATCTTCTATCTTCTATCTTCTATCTTCTATCTTCTATCTTCTATCTTCTATCTTCTATCTTCTATCTTCTATCTTCTATCTTCTATCTTCTATCTTCTATCTTCTATCTTCTATCTTCTATCTTCTATCTTCTATCTTCTATCTTCTATCTTCTATCTACTATCTACTATCTTCTATCTTCTATCTTCTATCTTCTATCTTCTATCTTCTATCTTCTATCTTCTGTCTTCTATTTTCTATCTTCTATTTTCTATCTTCTATCTTCTATCTTCTATCTTCTATCTTCTATCTTCTATCTTCTATCTTCTATCTTCTATCTTCTATCTTCTATCTTCTATCTTCTATCTTCTATCTTCTATCTTCTATCTTCTATCTTCTATCTTCTATCTTCTATCTTCTATCTTCTATCTTCTATCTTCTATCTTCTATCTTCTATCTTCTATCTTCTATCTTCTATCTTCTATCTTCTATCTTCTATCTTCTATCTTCTATCTTCTATCTTCTATCTTCTATCTTCTATCTTCTATCTTCTATCTTCTATCTTCTATCTTCTATCTTCTATCTTCTATCTTCTATCTTCTATCTTCTATCTTCTATCTTCTATCTTCTATCTTCTATCTTCTATCTACTATCTACTATCTTCTATCTTCTATCTTCTATCTTCTATCTTCTATCTTCTATCTTCTATCTTCTATCTTCTATCTTCTATCTTCTATCTTCTATCTTCTATCTTCTATCTTCTATCTTCTATCTTCTATCTTCTATCTTCTATCTTCTATCTTCTATCTTCTATCTTCTATCTTCTATCTTCTATCTTCTATCTTCTATCTTCTATCTTCTA